>WOXC01004109.1:0-315887 GCA_011680675.1 Gymnobelideus leadbeateri
CCTCCTTTGCAACCACTTCCCCTTGCTTCTTCTACATGGGATAGTTTACCCTACCCTGTCTCTCCCCATCTCCTCTTGCCACTTTCCTCTCTCACCTCATAATTTCATCCCTTGAGTATTCTCCCTTCCCAACAGATTCAACATATGCCCTCTATCCATATATAACTGTAACCTTATACACACACATTCACATATGTATTCATATGACCACACCCCCTTCTTCCATTATTTTCATAGTGAGAAAGATATCATCAGTCACAGTTATTGCTTTTCCATATAGGAATGTAAATAGTTCAACTTTGATAAGTTCCTTTTGATTTCTTTTCCCTGATTACCTTCTCAGGCATCTCTTACTTCTTGCGTCTGGATGTCAAATTTTCTATTCAACTCTGGTTTTTCCTCAAGAATGCTTGAAAGTCCTCTATTCCACTGAATGACCATATTTTCCCCTGAAACAAAATGCTCAGTTTTGCTGGGTAGGTGACCCTTGGGTTCAGTCCCAGCTCTTTTGCCCTCTGGAATATCATATTCCATGCCCTTCGATCCCTCAGTGTAGAAGCTGCCAGGTCCTGGGCTATTCTGATTGTGTTTCCACAATATTGAAATTGTTTCTTCCTGGCTGCTTGGAGTATTTTTCTCCTTGATCTGGGGATTCTGGAACCTGGCTATAATATTCCTGGGAGTTTTCTTTTTGGGATCTTTTTCAGGAGGTGATCAGTGGATTCTTTCAACCTCCATTTTGCCCTCTGGATCTAAAACATCAGGGCAATTTTCCTTGAGAATTTCTTGAAGGGTGATTTCTAGGTTCTTTCTTTGATCATGGCTTTTGGGTAGTCCAATAATTTTTAAATTGTTTCTCCTGGATCTATTTTCCAGGTCAGTGGTTTTTCCCATGAGATATTTCACATTGCCTTCTAATCTTTCGTTTGTTTGGATCTGCTTAACAGCATCATGATTTCTCATAAAGTCACTAGCTTCCATTTGCTCCAGTCTAACTCTGAAGGAATGAATCTCCTCAGTGAACTTTTGAGATTCTTTTTCCATCTGGCAAATTCGAATTTTTAAGGCATTCTTCTCCTCATTGCCCTTTTGGGCCTCCTTTGCCATTTGAGCTAGTCTATTTTTTAAAGTGTTGTTTTCCTCAGTCAGGCTGTTGACCCTTATTTCATACTTTTCCTGCATCCTTCTCATTTCTCTTTCCAATTTTTCCTCCACTTCTCTTATTTGATTTTTAAAGTCCTTCTTAAGGTCATCTATGGCCTGCAACCCGCTCATGTTTTCCCCTGGGGCTTTTGGAGCAGGACTTCTGACCTCACAGTCCTTTTCCCCCTCTATGCCCCCAAAATAGGAGTCTAGGGTTGCATTTTTCTGTTTCCTTTGCCTTGGCATGTTGCCACTTAATTACTTGACTTTTGGGCTTGTTGCCACACTATGGCTTTAAGGCCAGCTAGAGGAATTTTCGTCCCGAACGTGTGGGGGGCAACTTCTATTTCTGACAAGCTGTAAACCCACCCACAACTTCCACCCTAGAACACAATCCAGATCCAGGGAGGTTAAAGCAAGAGCGATTACCCCCCAAGACTGATCGCTGGATCTCCCTACAATTCGTAGGCCAGGAGCTGGAGCTGCCTCTGAAAACTACAAAATGGCGTGTCTCCTCAGTGGCTTCTAGCCCCCAGGGGAGGGAGCCGACACATTCCCCAAATACAGGTCCCAAAGTCCATAGGACACTAACCTCTCACTTTGTCCTAGGCATGTCTATGTTGATAATTCTGGAGTCACCACAGCTCCTGGTGTTCTGGGGTTCCTCCAGCTGGCTGCTGGCCCTGCCGCCCTGGGGCTAAAACCTCGGCTCACTCAGACCTGGGCTCCGCTCGGCTCCCTGCGCTCTGCGCGCTGACGGCTCCCAGACTGCTGTGCTGGTTCTTCCTGCAGGGCTGCTGGGTTGTCCTCAGCAGGAGGTTATCTTCTCTGTGTCCTTCTGTGGGTGCTGGGGCTCCAGAAGTTGTTCAGAGTCCCCTTTTACATAGTTTGGGGAGAATCTGGGGGCAGAGTGGCTTGGATGAGCTGTTTCTACTCCGCCATCTTCTATTTCTGAGTTTTTACTGGTATGATAACCCAAGTCCCCTTATTATAGAATTTCCATTTTTCGATAGTGAGATTTGGTCTTGCTTTCCATAGTGAATCACTTGAGATTATCAAACACTTGCAGTTTTAGCAAGTGATAAGAACACTATATATAGTTAGGCAATATTTAGTCACATAATCCCAGATGAGTAGTTAAAAACTGATTCATTTGCTTTTAATGGCTCTTTTGTTATGGTATGGCATTGATTAGCTGATAATAGCCAAAAGTGTCAATGAGATGTTTAAATTATTGTGTGTAAAAAAAAAAAAGTCTACTTCATTAACAATTAACAAACAGTGTCAGGGGTGGCTAGGCTAGGTGGCTTGAGTAGGAGCACAGGCTCCAGAGTTGGGAGGACCTGGGATCTGTTCTGGCCTCAGACTTAACACCTACACAAAAAAATTGGCCGTGTAACCTTGGGCAAATTACTTAACCCCAATTACTTTAAAAAAAAAAACAAAAACTAACTAACAATGTCTAAAACAATGTAATAAAAATGATGGGGAAAAATATACATGCACAGAAAAATTCAGAGAAAGTATATATTAGATATTAAAATCATATTAGATATTAAAAGTCAGAATGGTTAGTTTGGTTGTGTGTCTTTTAATCAGGATATTTTAATATAAACTGAATCACTTATAGATATGAAAAACAAAGAATCTGAAGTCAGTTTAGAAACTAAGCCAGAACAGAAAAAAGTTGAAGCCTAATTTTCAGCATAATCTATTTCACAGATTGTATATAGTTTGTTTATATCTGAGACATATTTTCTGTCAGGCTTCCCCTATGTCAGGTCTAGCATGAACCAGCAAATAGGGAAATGACCTAGATTGGAAAATGTGAAAAGAATACAATTTTGCAGAAGTATGGAGGGGGAGATTAAAGATGAGTATATAGCAAACATTATGCTAGGGCAGGCCAAGGTCAGTTAACAGATTCACTTGTGGGACACATAATATGCAAAGGGATAAAGACAAGTACTGATTAGAGAATCCAGGGCAAAGGAAGAGTTAAGAAGCTGCAGCACAAGACATATTAGGAAACTGATACTTTTTTGAAACAGACTGCTTCTTGGAAGCTTATGTCCATTTACTTTGTAGGCTTGCTTTCCCTACCCTATCAATCACCTCTTGCTGGTCCAGTCCCAACTTCCTCTTTTCAGTTGGCATACCACCCACACCTCCCCACACCAGGAAACCCTAATTTGATGGAGTAACTACTTTCAGTGGAAAGCCTCTACCAATATTCCAAGGTGTATACTCAGTGTGCTGACACCTGTGTTCTTTCTTTGGACCCCTAGACATGTGAGTCTAATAGGTACTGGAGGCAGTAATGATACTGTTATGTATTGAAAATATCCTGTGAACCTTCTTCCCTGAACCTACTATTACTTGTAGTGGGTGGGGACTTGGAGGGAGGGTATAGGTCAAGATCAGCCTGTTATAGCAAAAATCAGTTCACATAGTGAATATGCAGTGAGGTGTCTAGAACCAGGTCCCATGGCAGATTTACCACCTAAGTGATAGGGTCTACAAACATTTATGACAATTTCCAGGAAGAGCTGCAGGTTATCCATACCTGGTGGCTTGTGCTCCAGGATTCCCTATGAATTCAATTCCTTTCACTTCTACAAGCGTTTATTAAGTACCTACTACATACAAGGTCCTAGGCTAGGCACTGGTAATACAAGACAAAAATTAAATAAACCTATGCATCCAAAAAAAAAATGTTTCTTTTGGACAATATCACCTAGATAAGTAAATACACTTAATTTAGTGAGTTTAGAAAGCATTAACCACTGGTAAGGAGCTTCAAAGGGTGGGGGAAGAGGATGGGAATCAGGCAAAGCTTTTTATAGGAGGAGCCTGGAAAGGAACTAGGGATTCTAAGAGATAGAGGTAAACAGGAAGAGAATTCCACGCCCAGGGGGACAGTTTGTTCAAAAGCACTGAGACAGGAGATGGAATGAATGTTCTGTAGGAAAATGGCAAGTAGGCGAGTTTGGCTAGAATGTAGAATGCTGGGGGAGGAAGGAGTAATATGAACTAATCTGGAGAAAGATAATTTACAGCCAGGTTGTGAAGGGTATTAAATGCCAAAGAGGGGAGTTGATATTTTTTCCTAGAAATAGGGAGCCACTGAACTTTCTTAAGCAGGGGAGTGACAGTCACACTGGTGTTATAGGAATAATAATTTCCAGCTGGGTGGAAAATGGATTGGAAAGGAGAGAAACTGGAAGCAGGAAAATTAGTTTGGAGTTTTATTTCAGTCATCAAAGTTAGAAGTGATCCACCACTAGTGGTTGTGGCCGTGTGAATAAAGAAAAGGCAATGGATTTGAATGTGAATACTCTGACTCTATAACTTGTACTTTTTAAAAGAGAAGACTCTGGAAAACTAAGATTCTTTCATGAGTAGGCAGACAGAAATCCTTGGCCCACTGGAATCCTCTAGTTGGGAGGTCTACAATGTGAGATAAAGTAAGCCATCTTGGTCTTAGTCCAGCACCACTAATATGGCATCATGTCCCTTGAATCAGGGAAAGTCAGTGAAGGAATATAACATTACTGCCTTCCACAGTTACTAGAGGGAGGAAAGGGTGTGTGTAGGGGTTTGGTTAAGGATTGCTTTGGACTTAGTGTTCATGATCAAAGGCTTTTTAAACAGGGTTGTTTTAGCTTCAAAAATCAGAACCTGTCATACATAATTATACAACAGCAAAATGGAGAATTCAAGGAAAATTGATGAGTATCTAGACAATAGAAAATACCCAGACTAACAAAATAGAAAGTAGAGATATTAAAGGACTCAGCTGCAGAAAAAGAAATTGAGCAAGCCATAAACTGCCAAAGGAAAGTTTCACACAGGCCAGGTCAATTTATAAGTAAATTTTGCCAAACGTTTAAAGAATAATTAATGTAATGCTACAAGATTATTCTCAGAAATAGAGACAGAGCACACTACCAAACTTCTTTTATGAGACAACTTTGCCTTTTTCTTCATTTTACCTGAATATTTTATAATGTTCTGTACCATAGATTCAGATGTTCTGTCATCTTGTGTCCTATTTTAGACTTCTTTTATAGTAACTACATTTGTGCTGTTCTATTACATCAAATTTCTGTTCTAATGTAATTATAAGCCTTTTCTTTTTGGCATTGGCAGTATTACTATCTGAAGTATTATTTTTGTCCATTTGTTAAGGGCTTTTAAAATAATATTAACACAATTAACAATTAATATCGCTTTGGTAATATGGTATGTAACAGCACTTTACATTCTCACACAACTACAGGCAAGTGTAGACTGATGACTTATAGACATCAAATATGAGCTACTAGCTCATGTCCATTGAACTACTTTATAATTCATTCAGTCAAATTTTACATTATTTGAACTCACATTAATTGTGACCTAGCTGTACTTTATATGTAGCCTAATTAGGATGGAATAGAGTAGAACTATCACTTCCCTGTTTCTGAACAATCTGCCTTTTTTTTTTTAAAGCAATTGGGGTTAAGTAACTTGCTCAAGGTTACACGGCTAGTCATTATTTATGTGTGGGTGCTCATTTTCTGAGGCCGGATTCGATCTAGGGTCATCCCAACTCCGAGGCCGGCGCTCTTACTGCGCCACCTAGCCGCCCCTTTTAGGGCAATTGGGGTTAAGTAACTTGCCCAAGGTCACAGGGCTAGGTTTTTTTTGTTTGTTTGTGTGGGTTAAGTGTCTGAGGCCGGCTCCGAACTCAGGTCCTTCTGACTCCAGGGCTGGCACTCTATTCACTGCGCCACCTAGCCACCCCACAATCTGCCTTTCTTGAGACAGCCCAAAATCACATTAACTTTTTTAGTTCACATAGTGGAATTTTCAGTCCACTAAAACCCACAGATCCTTTTCATATGAACTATTGTCTTCCCATGTCTCTTCCATTTTGTGGTTGTAAAGCTCATTTTTTGAACTTGAGTATAAGGCTTTACATTTTTGCCTATTAAATTTCATCTTTTTAAATTCATCCCAGTGTTCTAGCTTGTCAAGATTTTTTTTTATCTTGATATTGTCATCCATTGTGTTAAGTGGAAGTAGCTAATGCTACCAGATTTTTGTCATCTAGTAATATGACAAGCATGCAATCTATGTCCTTATCTAAGTCATTGGATAAAAATGTCGAATAGGACAGAACAAGACATAGATTCCTGAGGTACTTTATTGCAAATCTCCTTCCAAGCTGACATTAAACCAGTAATAACTGTTCTTAGGATTCAGTTATTCAATCAGTTCTAAATCCACTTAACTATGAAATTGTTTAACCCACATCTCTGTATCTTGTCAATGGGAATAGGATAATATACTTTATAGCATATTTTGCTTAAATATATATGTATATATATATTTTTATATATATTATATATATTTATATTAAATATATATGTATATATATTTAAGCAAAGTGTGATATACAGATATACATATATGTGTATACACGTGTATATGTATGTCAGTGTGTATGCATGTGGGTATATTGCACATACGTGTATACACACATACATATATGAGTATATACATATACACATGTGTGTATGCATATATATTTATCTGTAGCATTCTATTTATTTACTAATCTGTCCCTATTAAAAAGTAAAGTGATGTTAGTATGGCATGGCTGATTTTTTGTTTTTTAGTTGAATCATGATAGCTTTTCATGATCACTATTTCCTTCTCTATATATTCACTAACTGTGCCTTTAATAATGTATTCAAGAATTTTGCAAGGAGCCAAAGAAAGCCTTTCTGATCTATGGTTTGTAAATCCCATTTTCTTCACTTTTTAAAAAATGGGGACATTAGACTTTTTCCTGTACTGTACTCTCTCTCATTTCCCAACATCTTTCAGAAAACTAATGACTTATCATTATAATAAGTAGAATTATAATATCATTATATCATTATAATAAGTATCCTTAGGAGTAGTTCATATGGTTCTAGCAACTTGAATGAGGGACAGGTAGGTAGTGTTTTATTTATATTAGGTTTCAACTTGTTTTTAATCATTTTTGTTCTGTCATTTGCAGACCAAAGATTATGCTTGGCAGAAAGAACAGAAGCAAAATGAGCTGATTAGATCTACCTTCTGTTTGTCTTCTGGTACCTTTGTCTCATCCACCTGTAGCCATGGTCATTAGGGGCATAAACTCAAAAGTCAGGAGCTTAGAAAAGCCTTAGAAACTATGATTATCTTCTTTCTTACAAATTCTAAGATGGAGTTGCCACTTTCTCCTTTATTTCCATCAGTTCCATTCCAACAGTCACTTCCTTCTTGTTGGTGAAAATCAGATTGAATATGAAAGTTCTTCTTGGTTCTTTCTTTTGAAGGATTCAGTTATCACTAAGGCAAAGTAAGAAACTTAACTGCTCTGTTTTGGACAAAGAGACATTTTCAACATACGTCTAGAGATAATGGAAATTCACCATCACTTTTATATATAGCTCTGTTCCAGGCTTGTGATCTATTTCCCAAACTCCTCATTTATTTTTTCTTTGTATTTTGTAATATGCTTTAATGACAATATCATCTCTGTTGATCTTCACCCAAACTCTCTCCACCATGATTCCCCAGTCTGACTACTGAATTTCATACACACACACAATGCATACATGCACATATATGTACACATATATACATATACACAGACATATATAAATATATGAAAGGGAAGGAGGAGAGAGAAAACTGCATATACACATACATATCTGTGTATATGTATATCATATATAGCTATTATCAATGACATCTGTCATCACATAGATATATACATATATATGTATATATTTGCATGTGTATATACATATGTATGTATGCAAATTTTTTCCTCCTTCCCTTTCAGCTTAAAGTCCTTTTTATTAAATGTGCAAGACTCTGGGGAAGTATATTCTTTCTGGCTCTTATTAGGTATGCTCATGTCTTCTTACATTGTAAGCCATGTTTGGGATTAATATAAAGAATAATTTATGACAGAAATTGTGGCTTTCCCTCATTTTTAAACTGTATCATTCTTCCAGTTTTGTCTCTTTGTGTTCTTGAGATCATTGTTTGACTGGTGCATTTTTTCATCCACCACATCTCTCTGTTTAATGAGGCATCATTGCTTATCATCTTCTACCTTATTCCTCTATAAGAGCCTGAAAATGAGTTTATGCTTTAACCTGTTGTCCTTGGTTGCCATGTTTCTCTGCTTGTCAAACCGAAGCAATTTCTCGGCTTGTTATTCCTCCTTGTTGTGCCAATTACTTTACATTCAAAAAACTTATGTAGGAAATCGTAAATGTTCATGTTGATATATTTTCCTTCATCCAGTTCTCATTTTATAGTGTCAGTAGCTCAAGTTGGTCAGTAGGTCAAGTTGGAACTATTCTATTTGTAAACCATATATTCTCAACTTTATTTTAATTTGGTGTTATTTTGACCTTTGCTCTATCAGTTTTCAGGTCATTTCTTATTTGTTAAAATTTAGTCAGTTTTAAATTTTTTTATGATGTTACTTTGTGTTCACTATGTTCAATTCAATTCTTAGAGAAAGAATTCAGGATATATAGACATGAGGTTTCAGTGTAGTCTTAAAGTCATGTTTCTCTCTTCTATGCCCACCTTTGCATTGAAATAACAGAATACTAAAGTGTTTGTAGGTTCTTACTGAGTTTTTTGTGGAAATTGATTTTTTATAATTTTAATTCATTTTTAATTTATTTCCTCATTCTCTGCAACAGATGTAATTTTCTTTGTAATGGTCTGTTTATGGTCATCATGAATACAGCAAGGTAAGATGACTAAGTGTGCCATGAAATTTTGCCTTTGGATACATAATAAAAGTAACCAACAGTTGCTTTATTTGTGTTAGACTTCATTGTGGCAGCCCTTTATAACTCATAGTTACTCAGTGTTTTCCCTTGTTATTTATTCTGCAGATAAAAGTAGAGAATAGAAAAACTCAGCTATCATAAAGAGATGTTATAAAGGGATACTGTAAGCATTGCAGTGGGTTGCAAAGCTCCATGATTCTCAAAAGAACAGCACAGTGTTTTGCTTTACCTGTGGAGACTCATGGTTATCTGTGGGTCAAAGAAGCGAATCTTCTGGTATTTCTTTTGCAGGTTGGCTGTCAGGAACACCAGGTAAAACCGCTGGAGAATATGGGCTCACAACTGTATTCTCTGGGGCAGCTGGCTGACTTGTTCAGTGACCCTTGCCTGGTTAGCCATAGGAGGTTTGTTGTTCAGTCGTTTCAGTCATGTCTGCCTCTTTGTGACCCTATTTGGGGTTTTCTTGGCAAAGACACTGGACTGTTTTGCCATTTCCTTCACCACTGGGAGGTAAGAGCAAGCAGCTGAGAACCAGCAGCAGAAAGCTTCTGAGACAAGTTTCCTCCTTCTCCCATGAGACTTTGTAAGGAAAACGTGGGAAATGCTTACTTAAAAAGTCTTCAGTGTGTGTACAAAACCAGGTGCAAAAAATAAGGTGTGGTGGTCTGCTGGACCAGTCTTGCTAGCTGTGCTCAGCTGCTCAAGAGTTTTAACGTCCTTTTTCACTTCTGATTTCATTCCATAAATGTACCTATATATAAGTGAGAAATCCTTTCATGTTATGCAAGTTTGGAACAAGAGTAGACCCTCAAAGCTAACAAGAGCCAAATAAATTATGAATTATTGTTGGGAAAGTAGCCATGCCCCTAGACTTGGCTGAACCCTGGGTTAGACTACGGGAGCCCTCAGACCTAAGTAGGTCCTTTTTGCCCATATGCAAAAGAAGTTAGGATTTGGAATGACTGGGTCCTGCTCACTCCTGCTCATGCTCATACCTGTGCAGAAGAAGGAAACTGATGTAATTTGAAATCCAAGCCCCCCACCCCCAGTATTTATTTTAGCCCTGCTTCTGTTTCTTAGTGCCAGCGTAATGCAAGTGATCCTATGTATGGGAGCACACACCCCCGCCTCCTGCCCTTTACATGTGCTGACTCATCTAGAATCTTTCACTGAGGGGAAGACTATAACTCAACTAGCTTTTTTTCTTTTCTTGCTGTATTCAGATGCCAAAGATAAAAAGGGACATAAGTTGACCCAGGCCATTTAATTTTAAAGAAGTTGCTTAAAGTCATTCAAATATCACCCTATCAGGAAAAAATTTTTAGAAAGAGAAAATGCTTCATGAAAAAGAGACCACATGTGGTCCAGAGGGAGGATTGCATAAGATACATGGAGGAGACCTATGCCTGATCATATGCCCTCTGGTGGCCAACTGGGAGCTATGCAGCAGATCTCTGTCTTAAAGGTTCTTAAAGGACCCTGAAGGACCTATGAAATAATTCGAGTGGCTGTGGTTACAGGCCAGCCAAAAGAAAGTATAATGTGGTTATCTGAGATCAGAGGTAACCAAATGTGCATGGAGAAATTTCCTACCAATGTGATCTGTGGATACAACTGGAAAGCACCAGGTATAAAGAAAAGTTGGGGTTGGGGACTTTCCGAGAAGTAAAGACTTAGTGACACTTAGGAGTTTTAAAGCTGATAGTGTTCATTTCATTTTCACTGTAGTAATGAGCACAGAAGAATTGAAGTTTCAGATTCTACCCAGGAACAGCCCTGTTTCTTTGCATTTCTAATCTTGGACTTTGTTCATTTCAATTCTGCTTTAGTTAAATGTATTTTAATCACTATGAGTCTTTCTGGGTCAGACAGTCAAGAAAGAGTTTAGAGTCTGTATAGGATAAGGACTGAATCATTTGATAAATGATAAATTATTGGAAGAAATCTTAATTAACCTTTGACTAAACAGAACCCAGGCTGAAGTGCTAAAAAGGAAGGATTGCTTCAGGACCTCTCCAAGTGCTAGATGCACATGCACAAAGGGACTTAGAACCACAGGTGTACTTTAAAGTACTCTGCAAGCCTCAATATGTAAATAAATGCCAATTGTTGTTGCCAACCTGTTGAGGTTATCTGGTGCTCCTTACTTCCCTGAGCCTTAGAGAGCAATATAGGGCATGTGCTGGTAAATGTTTAATAAGGGGAGAAGAGAGAGGGGAATACACAGACTCTTACCTTTAATGTGCATTATGAACACTTTTACAAGTCTAGACTATCAAAACAATAAACCAAGACCATATTTTTAGCCATTATCATTCTGAGGTATAAATGCTTGCACTCCCAAACAGGTAAGAAATGTCTCCAGTGTGCTCCTGCTTAATGCCTTAGTACCTTGGCCAAGTTTCTTTTAGAAGTTATTTGATTTGGTTCAGGGCTTGGAGTTTCATATGTATATGTATGTTCACACATATACATAGATGTACATGTATATTGACACATATACATAGATGTACATGTATATTCACACATATACATAGATGTACATGTTTTATATGTGTTAATATAAATTCTTTATCAGGCTTAGTAGTTATTAGTAGTTATTCCAGAAGACCTCTGAATACCAATATAAAGCAAGTGCTTTTATAGATAATAACATCCCACTTTACATTTTTCTCTCCAATAAAAGCCTATAGGTTACACTTTAATTTAGTTGCAATTTCTTTTATATCTTTTGGTTTCATTTGTTTTGTTGTTGGAAAGGCTTGGGTTTTAATTGTGACAGTGTCAATATTTCTATAATTTAGTTCTTCCAGTATTATTTTGACTTACTGGTCAAGGATCTCACATTTTGAGTGTCAGCAGTTCATGTTTATAGACTGACTGATGGACAGTGCCACCTGGATGTCCCCTTGTCATCTCAAATTTAATATGCCCAAAGTGCAATACCTTTCCCTCCAAACCCACCTCTTTCCCAAGCATCCTCTTTCTGTGGAGGGTGCTACTATACTTAGTCACTCAGGATAGTAACCTTATAGTATTCCTTGACTTTCTCTTCTACCTTTCTCCTCATATTCAATCAGTTACCATGTCTTGTAGGTTCTACTTCTATGCATTCCCTTTCTTTATACCTAAACAGCCTTATTTCAGGCCCTCATCACTTCTCACTTGGACTATTGTAACAGCTTTCTAATTGATCACTCCTGTTTCATCTCTTTCTGCTTTTTAACCCATTCTCCACACAGCTACCAAATAGTCTTCTAAAGGTTGTTCAACTATATCATTCCTCTACTCAGAAACCTTGGTGGCTCCCTATTGCCTCCAGAAAAGGGGTTCTTAACTTTTTTGTGTCCCCTTTAGCAGTCTAATGAAACCTGTGGACTTCCTCTCAAAATATGTTCATAAAACAAAATACCTAAATCGGTTTAAAAAAAAAAACCTAAGATAACAGGTGGAAATAGTTATGATGAAATAGAGTTCTCAAAAATGTTTTTTAAAGCTCACAGGCCTCAGGTTCAGATCTTTTGCTGGAGTCTAGGGCAACATTTCAGCTGTCATTTAAGGCCCTTCAGCCATAATCTTGACCTAACCTGCTTTTTCAGTTCCATTCAGCAGGCATTTTAAAAGCACCTACTATATGCAAGGAGCCTTGGCTAAACATTGAATAAAATAAAAAATGAAACAGTTCCTGCCTTTGAGGGGACTCCATATCAGGAAACTTCTCTTTACCTCCTCAGTTTGGGTTCAGAGTTATAAACCTTCAGTAACTTATAAATTATCCAACAACTCTGCTCCTGTTCCATTGACAGGCAAGTCAGAAGACAACAAAATCATGGAGGTCAAAAAAAGATCGAGGGGATAGTCTACAGTGTCAAATGCTATGGAACCTTAAGATAGATAACATTTGAGAAAAGACCACTCATTTTGCCAATTAGAGATGTCAATAACTGTTTCAGTAGAGGGCTGGAGACAGAAATAGGATTGCAGGGAGCTGTAAAATGAATAGGTAGAGAGCAAGTAGAAGTAGCAAGTGTAGACTACTTTCTGGAAGTTCAGAAATGAAGAAGAGGAATATAGAAAATAACGAGATTGTAAGGCTTGTGAGTGCAGGTGATCCACTGACTCATGATTTCAGTAAGATAATTTTGCAACTAGTTAAAACAACTATTTTTATTTCATTTTCTTAAAACTAATTTTTTATAAAATCTGTTCATATATCATGTCAGTATACTGAGTCCCTTGCCCTTCAAAAAGGTGAACTTTGATGACTCATTGCAAGAGACCTTTGAGTTCTCAAAGGCTAGGCCAGCAGAGCATCAATGTTAACTAGGAAATCTCATGAGTGTGTTCCCTAAAACAGACCATCTACTGTTTGAGGACCAGCCTAGCTAAGTAGGGCCTTATCCTTTTACCATGGCCCTCGCTAGGACAGTGGGTCAGGGACAACCATCACCAGGGAATTTTACTCTCAGTCTTCTAGTCAATATTGCCTTCTCCACCTTCTCTTCTTGGCTAGACACTAACCTATGCCTGTCCCTGCCAATAGACAAGAGAACTCAGGGTCCCCATTCCATTCAGGCCCACTCTCCCCCAATGATGGGAATAAGGCCCATTAGCTGAGTGGACATGGGTGTTCACTTTTACTTCTTATGAGCTAGGAGTCCACAACTATAATCCTTCAGTAAGAAAGAGGGCCATTAAGCCTTGCTTTGTGCCCTGCTACGGTATCCTAAGGTTCTCTAAGCCTACAGTTATGTCAGGGTACTTGGATCTGATCTGTCAGTCCCCTATAGACACCCTGGGCAGAGAGTACCTTGTACATAGAGACAAAATCACTTTTTATGTTTGTGTCCCAGTACTGGGCACAGAGTTTACCACATAGTAAGCACTTAAATTTTTTTTAAAAAATTCATTAAATAGATGGCGGAGTAGAAACAGCTCGTCCAAGCCTCTCTGCCCCCAGATTCCCCACAAACTATGTAAAAAAGGACTCTGAACAACTTCTGGAGCCCCATCACCCACAGAATGACACAGAGAAGCTAACCTCCCGCTGAGGACAGCCCAGCAGCCCTGCAGGAAGGACCAGCACAGCAGTCTGGGAGCCGTCAGCGAGCAGGAGCCGAGCCGAGCCCAGCCCAGGTCCTCGTAAGCCGAGGTTTTAGCCCCAGGGCGGCAGGGCCAGAAGCCAGCTGGAGGAACCCCAGAACACCAGGAGCTGTGGCGACTCCAGAATTATCAACATAGACATGCCTAGGACAAAGTGAGAGGTTAGTGTCCAATGGACTTTGGGACCTGTATTTGGGGAATGTGTCAGCTCCCTCCCCTGGGGGCTAGAAGCCACTGAGGAGACACGCCATTTTGTAGTTTTCAGAGGCAGCTCTGGCCCCCAGCCTACAAATCGTGGGGAGATCCAGCGATCAGTCTTGGGGGGTAATCGCTCTTGCTTTAACCTCCCTGGATCTGGATTGTGTTCTAGGGTGGAAGTCGTGGGTGGGTTTACAGCTTGCCAGAAACAGAAGTTGCCCCCCACACGCTCGGGACGAAAATTCCTCTAGCTGGCCTTAAAGCCATAGTGTGGCAACAAGCCCAAAAGTCAAGCAATTAAGTGGCAACATGCCAAGGCAAAGGAAACAGAAAAATGCAACCCTAGACTCCTATTTTGGGGGCATAGAGCAGGAAAAGGACTGTGAGGTCAGAAGTCCTGCTCCAAAAGCCCCAGGGGAAAACATGAGCGGGTTGTAGGCCATAGAGGACCTTAAGAAGGACTTTAAAAATCAAATAAGAGAAGTGGAGGAAAAATTGGGAAGAGAAATGAGAAGAATGCAGGAAAAGTATGAAATGAGGGTCAACAGCCTGACTGAGGAAAACAACACTTTAAAAATAGACTAACTCAAATGGCAAAGGAGGCCCAAAAGGGCAATGAGGAGAAGAATGCCTTAAAAAGTCGAATTTGCCAGATGGAAAAGAATCTCAAAAGTTCACTGAGGAGATTCATTCCTTCAGAGTTAGATTGGAGCAAATGGAAGCTAATGACTTTATGAGAAATCAAGATGCTGTTAAGCAGATCCAAACAAATGAAAGAGTAGAAGGCAATGTGAAATATCTCATGGAAAAACCACTGACCTGGAAAATAGATCCAGGAGAGACAATTTAAAAATTATTGGACTACCTGAAAGCCATGATCAAGGAAAGAACCTAGAAATCACCCTTCAAGAAATTCTCAAGGAAAACTGCCCTGATGTTTTAGATCCAGAGGGCAAAATAGAGGTTGAAAGAATCCACAGATCACCTCCTGAAAAAGATCCCAAAAAGAAAACTCCCAGAATATTATAGCCAGGTTCCAGAATCCCCAGATCAAGGAGAAAATACTACAAGCGGCCAGGAAGAAACAATTTCAATATTGTGGAAACACAATCAGAATAGCCCAGGACCTGGCAGCTTCTACACTGAGGGATTGAAGGGCATGGAATATGATATTCCAGAGGGCAAAAGAACTGGGAATGAACCCAAGGGTCACCTACCCAGCAAAACTGAGTATTTTGTTTCAGGGGGAAAATATGGTCATTCAGTGGAATAGAGGACTTTCAAGCATTCTTGAGGAAAAAACCAGAATTGAATAGAAAATTTGACATCCAGACACAAGAAGCAAGAGATGCCTGAGAAGGTAATCAGGGAAAAGAAATCAAAAGGAACTTATCAAAGTTGAACTATTTACATTCCTATATGGAAAAGCAATATCTGTGACTGATGATATCTTTCTCACTATGAAAATAATGGAAGAAGGGGGTGTGGTCATATGATTACATATGTGAATGTGTGTGTATATGGTTACAGTTATATATGGATAGAGGGCATAGGTTGAATTTGTTGGGAAGGGAGAACACTCAAGGGATGAAATTATGAGGTGAGAGAGGAAAGTGGCAAGAGGAGATGGGGAGAGACAGGGTAGGGTAAACTATCCCATGTAGAAGAAGCAAGGGGAAGTGGTTGCAAAGGAGGGGGAGAATAAGGAAGGCTAAAAAGGAAAACCACATTCACATTGAATTTGGTTCAGGGAAAAAATGACATACATACTAAATGGGATATCTCAACCTGCAGCAGGATAGGGGGAAGGGGGATGAGAGGAGGGATGATGGATGGGAGGGCATCCTTGGGGTGAGGGGAGATTGGAAGTACCCACTATAGAAGAGGGACAGGATCATGTAGGGAATGGACCAGGTGGGGGGTGGGATGAGTGGGAGGGAATTATAAGCAGCCTTGTATAATATATCTACTATGATAATGTTTTGCATAGCTAGACATGTACAACATATATTGAATTACTTATCTCCTCAGAGAGAATGGGTGACAAGGGAGGAAGGAAATGGATCTGAAATTCCAGGTCTTAACATTAAATGTTTCAAATATATATAAATACTATTATTAATACTCTTTTGCTTGTAATAGGGAGATAAGATGTGCAGGCATTGGGACACAAAGATTCACCTTCCTCTAATGGAAAAGTCGATGGGGGTATGGGAGAGAGCAGATTGGAGGAAGTGATATCTTGTGGGACTACTATTCTGGGAGGTTGGGTAGGGGAATAATGGGGGGAAAATGATTGTAACTCAAAATCTGGCCGAAATGAATGATGTAAAACAGAAGTTAATAAAGCATTTGTTTAAAAAAAAATATATATATATAAAATTCATTAATTCATAATCAAAATGGTTAGCAGTCCTGTGCAGCCTACTGCTGATTCTGAAATAAATCTTCATGATAGAATGGTGTAAAAGGAGCAAGCAGAAGGTGCTAGTAGTCTCACAGTTTCCAGGTTGTCTGTTCAACTTAATTCATTAAACATTAAATTCAAGGCCCTAGGCTAGCTTATGGGCATACAGGAAGAAAAAGAAAAGAATCCTTACCTACAGGGGGCTACTTTGTGTTGAATATGACAACATGTGCACAAATCAGTAAAAAGGCAAGATAATTTGTGATTAGCACAATGTCTGGCACACAGTAGGTCCCTCTCTTCAGTCTCTCCCTGTCTGCTGAGTTCTTCCCTACTGCCTACAAACATGCCCATGTCTACCTTCAAAAAACCCTCACTTGATCATCCATCCACACTGTCATTCTATCTCTCCTGCTGTTTGTGGCTAAACTCCTGGAGAAGGCTGTCTGCAAACTGTGTCTTCATTTCCTTCTCTCCTCTTAACTCTCTACAATCTGGTTTTCCTCATCATCCTTCAATTGAAACTGTTCCGTCCAAAGGGACCAGTGATCTGTTTTGTTGTGTTTGTTTTTTGTTTGTTTGGGGTTTTTTGGAGGGCAAGTGACTTGGGGATAAGTGACTTGCCCAAAGTCACAGGACTAGTAAGTGTGTTAAGTGTCTGAGGTCAGATTTGAACTCAGGTCCTCCTGACTTCAGGGCCAGTACTCTCTATTCAGTGCACCACCTAGCCACCCCTCCAGTGATCTCTTAATTGCCGATTCCAATGACTTTTTCTCAGACCTTTTCCTTATTGGCTTCAGTGCAGCCTTTGACACTTTCAGTTGTCCTTTTCTTGATGATAATTCTCTTCTCTAAGTTTTTTCTCTAGGTTTTTTCAACTCTCTCCCAGTCCTCTTCCTGCCTGTCTGACTCAGATTCCTTTGCTAGATCTTCATCCAAGTCATGCCTGTTACCCATGGATATCCCATACCCATGGGACCCAGTTCTCTTTTTTTCCCTCTGTACTATTTCACTTGGTGATCCCATTAACTCCCATAGATTTAGTTATCATTTCTGTGCAAATGATGCTCACATCTATTTATTCAGCCTTTACCTCTCTGCTGATTTGCCTTCTCACATCTCCAAATGCCTATTAGATATCTTAAGCTGGATATTCTGTAGACATCTTAAAATTTAGCCCGTCAGGAACTGAACTCATTATCTTTTCCCTCAAAATCCTATCTCTTTCCAGACTTCCCTCTTAACTATCAAGAGCACTACCGCGCCCTGGCCGAGCAACTTAGATGTCATTCTCAACTCTCTCTCACTCTACATTCCTTCTGTTGCTACAGTCTGACAGTTTTATGTTTGTAACATGTCTCATACTCCTTCATCTGATACTGCTATCACCCTGGTGCAGGCCTGCCCTTACATCCTCCCACGTGGACTATTACACTAGCCGGCTGGTTGATCTCCCTGCCACCAATCTCTCTTCCCTGCAGTCCATCTTCCACTCAGCCATCAGTGATTTTCTTAAAGTGCAGGTCCTACCCTATCACTCCCTACTCAATAAACTCCACTGACTCCCTGTTACTTCCAAAATCTAACATAAAATCTCTTTTTGGCATTCAAAACCTTTCATAACCCAGGCCCTCTCCTCACCTTTCCAATATTCTTACACTTTACACTCCCTCACGTGTTCTTTGATCCAGTGACATTGGTCCACATAAGAAACACAATCTCCAGCCATTGTCATAGGCTGCTCCTCATGCCTGGAAAGCTGTTTGTCATCTCTTCCCTCTGACTTCCCTGACTTCCTTCAAGTCCCAGCTAAAATCTCATCATCTATAGGAAGACTTTCTCAATCCCTCTCAATTCTATTGCCTTCCTTCTGTTGTTTAGTTCCTATTTGTTGTGTATGTAGCTTGTTTTTTTTGTATATAGTTATTTGCAGGTTACCTTCTCCATTACATTGGGAGCCCTTCAAGGGCAGGGGCTGTCATTGCCTTTCTTTATATCCCCAATGCTTAGTGCAGTGCTTAGCAAACAGCAGGTGCTTGATAAATGTTTACTGACTGACTGACTGGACTGGAAAGATGTCATCATGTGTTCATGACTTCTCAGCCATCCCAGGTTCATTGTGACACAGCCATGTTTCAGCTATCACTGTGGCAACTCTAATTATAGCACATAGAATTAGAACTGTTTTCACCTTGACCATTGATTGTACAAATCATAGTTTTATGCAGTTTTTCACATTCACTTGAGATTTGATTGAAGAAATGACAGAGACAATAAATAAAAATTTATTTTAGTAATATGTATGTGCTTTATGAAAAAGTCATGACTTATAGAGAACTTTATGAATATATAAAACCAATTGGAAGAGCAGGAAAAAGGAAATTTAACACTAAAAGTCTGGGTGGAACTGTTAGCTTACTCAATTTACCTTATTTTGATAATTCACTATATCCATCAGTTCATCACTATTAATATTCCTGCCACTGATAGAGATTGCATTCTTGTCCTTGGAAATTTTTGTCCACGCCCTTCCATGAATCCTCTGTACAGGACCCATTCAGTACAGTAGAGGATTGTCTCTGGTTCTCTTATAATTTTATGAGTACTGGAGCAGATTCTCCTAGAAATCTGTGTTTGCTCAAAAGAATTTGGAATTTGGGTTTGAGTCACCCAGAATGGGCAGGCCTACATCATTAACGTGAACTCTTGAACTGATGAAATCACAAATCCATTTGAGTATTTAAGAAAATACCAGTGTGACATTCAGGCTGTCCATCTATTTTCCATTATTCTCATTAAATGACTGGTCCGTGTCTTTTTCTAGTCATTCATGTCCTTGTCTATGCCTTTTATGCTATTTCTAACTCAGTACATTCCTGGTAGTATGCTATAGCCTACTTAACCCACAGTTGTTACATTGTCATACTGCCAGTTACTGCACTATTATTACATTGTCCTTTAGGTGACTGAAATTTTATTTCTTCTGAGATTTTGGTGTTAAATTATTTGTAGCTGTTTGACTACACTGGGAGAATATTGATGCTGACTGATTTTGGTGGCAAGGATCAGTTTAGGACCATTGAAAGCAGTATGCTGTTTCCCAAATATAATGGTCCATTTTCTTCCTCATATTCAGTTATGAACTTAGCTTACTATACATCTGTAACCTGTCTAAGATGTTTATATTGCTGTATTAACTCAGTGGGTTTTACAGCCTTTACAGCCATGTGAGGTAGATCCAAATGCATTTTGTAATTTAGTTATTATGCATTTTTCATCCACTTTTTTTTCTCATGTGGATTGCCAATCTTATCTCTTTTAAGTTATATTAACATAGCAACAGCAATAAAAATACCCATTTATAAAGTACTCTAAAGTTCACAAAGTATTTTAAACTTTGTAGCTGTGTAAGGTAGATCTTACAAACAGTATTTTCCCTATTTTGAAGGTAATACTGAGAGGTGACCTGACCATAGTCACATAACTAGTAAAGGCCCAAGACAGAATTTGAACCCAGGTCTCTTGACTTCAAATCCAGCATTCTCTCTAGTATGTCTACCAACCAACTTTGGGATCTCAGGAAACTTTAATTTAGGCTACAAATTTAGAGCTGGATAGTACCTTAAGCATTAATTTCTCTCTAGGAACACAATAAACATAATACATATGGAAATTTTTATGTTTTGCTATTTAACCTAATGGAACCTTAGCTAAATAGTAATTAGGCAGAACCACAGTTTTGATGATCTTTACTAATTATGAATAATGTAAAAGCACCACAATCCACCTACCTTCAGAAACTACAGCCAAAAAAGAAACAGACAGCTGCATTTTTCTTTCACATTTTACTATTTAACCAGGATTCAACTAGGAAAAACATTAAATAACAAACAACTCCCCTCTATATTTCTTTTTAAGGCTTGAGTTTCTGAAGGTAGACATTAATGACTCACAAAATTCAGTTCAATAGAATATGGATGCAGTAATGAAGACTTCCCGCAGAAGTACTACTATCCCCATGTGTATCCACATTAAACTTACATTCTTTAAAATGTGAGCATTTGCCATGTTGACTAATTTCAAGATTTCATTATGGCACTATGTATTCAACCAGAGAGTCAAATTTTCAAGTTCCAAGTTTTATAATTAAAATGTTGGCTTATTCCTAAATAGTGCAAACAGTGACATTATGGCAAGAATATGAAGTATTTAATCTGTCTCAGAGAGCTGATATTCATGGTATTTTGAAATCTGACTTTAAAATTTGCTATTGAAGGGTAATATCCCATATACAATGTTATGTTAATGCTCCGTGCTTCATTTTAATTCTGTAATTCTTAAACAAACAGCTCGGTTTCATTGCTTATACAAACCAAGTTTGAGTAATGAATTCTGTGAAGTGGTCACATGTATATGAGTTTGCACTATTCAAAGTTAAAATTGTGTAAAATATGGTCATTGGTTCCAACCACCACCTCACAGAATTCCTTCTTTGCATTAATCAGAGTCTGGCTATGTTCTTCCACATATTTTTCTCCAGCCTTTGGGTATGAAAGTCTCTTTTATTTTTCTTAATCAGACCTGTCATTTCACTGGCATAGGGAGCTCCTGAGAGGAACTTCCCGTACCAATACAGAACTGTGCCTTCTCTTCAACTTAGTTTTAGAGTTTCCTGGAGCATTGAGAAGTTAAGTGACTTACTTGTCCAGGTTACCCCTTTCCAGTGTGTCAGAGGCAACACTTGAATCCAGGTCCTCCTGAATTTAATTAAAGCAACTCTCTAGCCACTAGGCCACATGGCTTCTCAGAATTAATAGAAATCAAAATGCTCTGAGCCAGGGATTCTTAACGTGGGGGGCCGCAAACTTTATTTTTTTTTTAAATTTGATAAGTGCATTTTAATATAGTTTTCTTAGTTATCCTGGGTGTTTATTTTGCGCATTTAAAAATGTTATTCCAAGAAGGAATTAGTAGGCTTCAGATTTCCAAAGGGGTCTAGGACAAAAAAAAAATGTTTAAGAATGTCTGTGATAGGAAAATGGTGTGTTTGCACAATAGCTCATTAAAATGAACTATTTAATTTAAGAAGATGCTGTGTTTTAACCTGGCTGCTTTCCCTGAAAGAATTTGTATTTCTTCCATCTTCCTTTTAAGAAGAAGAACTTCAGTGGAAATCCCCTTTCTACTTCATCCAAGGAGCAGATCCACAATTTGGACTGATGAAAGCCTGGGCACTTGGTGACTGTAATTACGGTGGTGATGAATGGGAAGAGGAAATCAGATTAACCGAACAAGCCGCAAAAGCTATTAACAAGCTCAACCCCAAGCCTAAATTCTTTGTTCTATGTGGTGACCTCGTACATGGTATGCCCGGTAAGACATCAAAAATTAATGGTGATTTTTCTTCTTTAACTAGTAACATATTTAATATGTAAAAGAAATGGTTGATCAGAAAAGAAATCTTTATTCAGCAAGTGTTCTTTCTTTCTTGTGATTATTTCAGCATTATGGATCATAATGAAAATTTGTATTGGTTTTATATTTATGTTTGGGGGAGATTAATCAGAGTAATTAGGCAAAGCAACAGTTTTTATCATTTTTTTTTTAAAGCAATTGGGGTTAAGTAATTTGCTCAAGGTTACACGGCTAGTCATTGTTTATATGTGGGTGCTCATTTTCTGAGGCCGGATTTGATCTCGGGTCATCCCAACTTGGAGGCCGGCGCTCTTACTCACTGTGCCACCTAGCCGCCCCTTTAGGGCAATTGGAGTTAAGTAATTTGCCCAAGGTCACACGGCTAGGTTTTTTTGTTTGTGTGGTTTAAGTGTCGGAGGCCGAACTCAGGTCCTTCTGACTCCAGGGCTGGCACTCTATTCATTGCGCCACCTAGCCGCCCCCAGTTTTTATCATTTTTACTAAATATGAATAATTTGAAAGGGTCACAACTTACCCCCTTTCTTTTATTTCCAAAAGGAAAGATTTGAATTGTTCTTGTCCATGTCTATAAATGTTCCATTTTTATTGGTTTCCTCCCTCTCATTTCGCACAAGCTTTCTTTATCTTGGTGAGTTTTTTTAATCTTTTTCTCCATTCCTATGCTTTTTATTTTCTCCTCTTTCCTTTTTCCATTTGTTCTGTTCCCCCACCACCACCCTGTTGCAATACTGTGTAGGAACAAGCCTGGGTAGAAAGGTAGCAGCAAAATAAAGTAGCTGTTACCTAGTGAAGGACAAGCTATACCTGGTGTCAGCCTTGCAGAACTTTCTCCCAGGGCACAAACTTCCAGAAGGATCATTTCTTCTCTTCACAACAAATACCATCCCCATTGCTCACCTAGGTGTCCTTCATTGGAGTATACTTCCCCCTCTGAGTGGCACCCCAGGATCAGGCCCCTCCAGAGACCTCTTTTCCATTTCCCCACTCCATTTTCCTCTTCAGCAGGAACTGGATTGTAGAAGGATGGACCGTCTACTGCCTTCTTCTCCAGTCCTCAATTATTTTTGCCTCGGCTCAAAAAAATTCTTAGCTGTAGCTTTAGCTGTAAATAGTGCCCACTACCGCTAGTACTTCAGCAACTGCCTTTTGGCTTTTGGTGCCTTTCAGCTTAATAAAGAAGAATTGTGGAGAGAAGGGACGGGGAAGGAGGGAAAAGAGAAGAGGCATTTATTAAAGGAATAAACATTTGTTAAGCATCTCCTATGTGCCAGGCACTGTGCTAAATATTTTTACAAATATTGACTCATTTGACCCTCACAATGACCTCATGAGGTATTATTATCCCCTTTTTACAGTTGAGGCAAATAGAAGTTAAGAGACTTGCCCAGGGTCACATAGCCAGTAAGGCTCTGAGGCTAGATTTGAAACCAGAACTTCTTTACTCCAGGCCTAGCACCTTATCAATTACAAAATAATTTAGAGATTACAATTTGAAAACCAAAGCCAAAGTAGCAAGGGCTCTGAATCACCTATTGACTTTAGGTTCTAGGGTGAGACCTTAGGTTCATTTCTGCTAAAAATTCTTACTACTTTGAAAGCTACGTTAAAACTTTATACCTAAGTGTCCTGTTTAGAGCTATAGTTATGAGAATCAAATGAAAGTCCTTTGTAAACATTATAGCCACATACAGCCTATGAGAGGGATTACTGGGGTTATTATTCTATTTTACAAATCAGCAACTAGACCCAAAGAGGTTAAATAACTTGCCCATGGTTCTGCAAATAGTACACTTTGTACTTTAATATGCTAAATGAAAGTCTTCTGTGCATCCTGAATTGATGGCACAGATTCCATTAAAATTCGTACAATTACTCTTCAAAGCCTATTTCCTTATACTACACAGAATTCTGACAAGCCTACTGCATTTAGTATCTTAATTAGAAATTCAGAGTCCTATCAAGTTTGACTTCAGTTCAGTTCATTTTAGTACAACAAGCATATATTATATGCCAACTGCATTTGAGATATTATTTTTTTCTTCCAGAATTTTATTTTACACTCAAATGCCAGAACACAAATAGAGAATAGAAAAAAGAAACAAAAACATATCATAAACTTAAATATTGAAACTTAAATGCAAAGTTAAAAAAAATAAAAACATGTCATATGCAAAGCAGAACATAAGAGAGGATTCAAAATATGTAACAACAAATTTTCGTTTCAGGAAAGTCTATATGACAAATACAAATACAAATCATGCTTGTATTAAAAATTGTCCATCTTTTCTTTGCTTCCTTGTGAGCTTTCTTTTTTTCTCTGCTGTGCACTTTTAAACTTCTTTTTCCTTTCCCCAAAGGCCACAATAAAGTTTAGATACGTATCTCTATAGCTTTAGATATATACATAATTTGAGATATTTTTAAGAGCTGGTGATGCAAAGACAAGATATTCCCTACCCTCAAATAGTTAACATTCTAAAATGACTTTCCACGTAATTTGGTTTATAAAAATAAAGCTAATTTCTTTTGCTAAGGACTTTTAGAAAAAATAATTTCATGGGTTTCCAGGCCTTTCTCAGATTAGAATTCTCAAATTATATAGTTGTAAAGAAACTTCAGTAGCCAGCACTCTAATAGTAGCTGCAGGAACAGAAGAAAGAAAAAACTATAAAAAAGGAGAAACTCAAAAAGCACAGCAACATGGAGCTATTGTTACTTATTGTAAGAGGTCCTAATACATTACAATGTATTACATGACAATTTATTTTCCAAATGATGACCCTGAATCATCAAAAAATTCTTGTTGCTTACAGAGGTTAATCTTAAGTAGTTCAGGAAGAATCCTGCTAGTCAAAATTGCTTATCCACTCAGGTTTCCAGAAAATTGGAGTTTAACCACACTGTAGGGGCAGATTGAGGAGGACCAAAATATCTGGAAAACTCAATACTGGTTCCAGGGAATCTCAGAGTTAAGTAGTTTCTTTGAGCCTTGGTGGAATCTAGCTCATTATATTCTTCAGTACCAAGCAGGATAGTTCACTCAAAAACACATTATAGCATACGTTGTTCTTTGCTTGGATGACTTAAGAAAGATACGAGTTTTTAGCATTTTTCTGTCCACTAGTTTCCTTGTTAAAAAAAATGTGTAATGCATTTCCCAGGATGATTATATAAAATGTTCTTATATGTGTTTACTAGCTTGTTCTAGATTATGTTCATGTATTCTGACATATCATTTCAAAATGGGAATTTTTTAAAAGCTTTCCATGAAATGACATTGCCTCTTTAATACAATATACTGAGCAAGTAAACTGCAAAATGTATTTTACAGTGGTCATCACAGACCACTTTTATCAAACTATTCCCAAATTGCACCTAGAAATTTTTGAACATCTGTCTTAACTGTTATTATGCAAGTACGTAGTTTTATCTGAGTAGAATCAATGTGAATGTACAGTTTTCTGTTTTGAAAGTTTGTACTTGTAGCATTTTATAAGAATCCATGAAAGATCGTTAATATTTTGATGTTTTTAGTTTGAATTTAAATATAAAGTTTTAAAACTAGAGTAATCCATCTTTTAATATCCAGTAAGGGAGAATGAGAATGCTGGGCAGGCACTGTAAAACTGTTTGCTTTATTTATTCATTTGCATAGTGTCAATAATTAAGTGATAATTGTTAATCATTTTAATAGCAAACATAATAGAGATTTTATGCCCTGCAAATGACATTATCTAAGTGTAAAAAGTTTAAAGTTCAAAATGAATAAAATATAGTAATGATGTTTATTATTTAAAGTTTGTGTTCTTTCCATTATAAATAGTGAAAATAAAATTTAATAAAAACGAAAGGGTTGGACCAGATAATGCTTAAAGTTCTTCCAGGTCTAAGTGTAAATAAGTCTTAAGTAAGGCTTATAGTAAGTTTCCTTGCCTGCATTTTCCTTATTTAGGACCTTTATTTCATTATGGAATAGATATTCTACTTAACTACAGTTTGTTCGATATGCCAATATTTTCAAAAACATCTAGAGGATGAAACAGATATTAAATAATAATGTGAAAATGTCCAAAATATTGAGGCAACGGGTTTTAATCTCTATCTCTTAAGCCCTGTGTTACTTTTCAAAAACACACTTAAATTTGAAGCATTGACCTACTTATTGTGCTCGGGAGCCTTATTAATTTTAAACAAAGACAGACATATGAGAGCTACTGATAAAATTCGAACATGAGCTTTTTCATTGAGCCCTAATAATGCTGTTGTATAACATTACAGATTTATTCTTTAATAAAACCTTATATTTGAAATCTAAGCTTGCTGAAAAAATCAGGAGGAATTCATATGGTTTTTAGAAACTTGGAGAATTATTTAATTAGTGAATTTCTCTCATAAAACTGTAACATGATTTGATTTTCAAAGTTACAATTTAATATACAGCTTTCATGAACATTTCAATTTTCTATGTAAAACAAGGTACAGTGATTTATTTTATATTCCCTAGGACTTGTTTGTATTGAATTTAGGGGGTATTAAGATAGTTGTTTGTTTGTTTGTTTTGTCAGTTTGGTGTTAAAGTTGTTTTCTTCTATTAAAAAGCATGGTATCAGAGTGGAGGCAAGATGGCAGAGTAAAAGCAGGGAATTGCCTAAGCTCTTCCAAAATGCTCTCCAAACAATATAAAAATAATGCCTCAAAATAAATTCTGAAGCAGCAGAACCAACAAGAGGACAGGGTGAAACAATTTTCCAGCCCCACACTACTTAGATGGTTAACAGAAAAGGTCTGTCTCATTAGGCTGAGAGTGGAAGGCAGTTCAGTTCAGGTCACCCCCACCTCCAACCCCACCCTTCCACATGTCAGCTGCTAAACCCTACAACCCAGCTTAAGCCAATAGTGAGACCCCATGCCCCAATGTAAGACAGTAGCAAGTAACTGAATTAGCAGCAGCGGCTTCTGGAGCTCTCAGTCCCCAGACAGTAAGGGGTTTGGACAACTGGCCAAAGGAAATTATAGGCTGGCACTGTGTGCAGGACTTTTTTACACTAACAATATGCAGTTCTAGGTTGCAGTCCTGGTACGAGAAGGAGGACTAGCAGGAGCAGGAACCCCGGTTACAGTTCCAGGACAGAAAGAAGTGCTCTCTCATTCAGAGACCAGTGTTTAAGCCAGGAGAGAAATGACCACATCTCTTTTTACATCATATCACCCTGGAAGAACCGAAATGTACAGACCCCACAACTAGCTTTGAACACATAGGCACAAAAACACCCTGAAGATTAGGACAATTTCCCCCTCTGTCCTTGGAGCAGAGTCCAATTTTGACATGAAGTTAAAAGTCAAGAATAAGCCTGGAAAAATGAACAAACATCAAAGAGAGAACCCAACCATAAAAAGTTACTATGGTGACAGGGAAGATCACACAAACTCAGTAGAAGGCAGCAAGATCAAAGCAGCTATATGCAGAGCCTTAAAGAAAAATGCAAATTAGTCTCAGGCCCTAGAAGAGCTCAGAAAGGATTTTAAAAACCAAATAAGAGAGGCAAAGGGAATATGGGGAAAAGAAATGAAAGTGCTTCAAGAAAGAGTCAACAGGTTAGTAAAGGAGGCACAGAAAAATACTGAAGAAAATAAGACCTTAAAAAAGACGGAATTAGCCAAATGTTAAAAGAGGCACAAAAATCCACTGAAAAGAATTCCTTGAAAAGTAGAATTGGCCAAATGGAAAAGGAGGTACAAAAGCTTACGGAAGAAAATAATTCCTTAAAAATTAGAATTAGGCAAGTGGGAACTAATGATTCCATGAGATATCATAAAACAATAAAACAGAATCAAAAGAAGGAAAAAATACAAGAAAATATGAAATATCTCATTAGAAAAAAGCAGTTGACCTGGAAAACAACTCAAGAAGAGATAATTGAATAATTATTGGACTACCTGAAAGCCATGAGCAAAAGAGAGCCTAGACATCATTATTTCAAGGAACTATTGAGGAAAACTGCCCATATATTCTAGAATCAGAGGATAAAATAGAAATTGAAAGACTCTGTCAGTCATCTCCTGGAAGAAATCTCAAAATGAAAATTCCCAGGAATATTATAGCTAAATTCCAGATGTCCCAGGTCAAGGAGAAAATATTGCAAGCAACTAGAATGACACAATTCACATATCATGAACCCACAATCAAGAGAGCACAAGATTTAGCAGCTTCTACTTTTAAGGATCAGAGGGCTTGGAATATGATTTTCCAGAAGGCAAAGAATATCTCCTTTATAACCAAGGGTCATTTACCCATGAAAACTGTGTATAATCCTTCAAGGGAAAAAAATGAGTATTTAATGAAATAGAGAACTTTCAAGCATGTCTGATGAAGAGATTAGAATTGAATAGCAAATTTTGACATTCAAATACAAGACTCAAGAGAAGCATAAAAAAAGTAAGCAGAAAAGAGAAGTCATAAGGAACCAATAAGCTTAAACTGTTTACATTCCTGCAAAGGAAGATGATACTTGTAATTCCTAAGAAGTTTTTCTTTTATTAGGGCAGTTAAAAAGAGTGCACATAGACAGTGAACATGAGTGTGTGTTGACTATAATGAGACAATATCCAGAAAAGTAAAATTAATGGATTAAGTTAATGAAAGAGGAAATAGTATACTTAAATAACCCTTTCTTAGAGAAAGAAATTGAACTAGCCATTAATGAGCTCCGTAAGAAAAAATCCCCAGGATGAGGTGGATTCACAAATAAATTCTATAAAAACATTTAAAGAATAATTCATTCCAATACTATATAAAATATTTGGAAAAAAAGACAAAGGAGTCCTCCCAATTCCTTTTATGACACAAACATGGTGTTAATATACCTAAATCAGGAAGAGCAAAGTCAAAGGAAGAAAATATAGACCAGTTTCCCCCAATATTTAAATAAAATAAAATACTAGCAAAGAGATTACGGAAATATATCACAAATATCCTTTACTATGACCAAGTGGGATTTATACCAGGAATGCTGGTTACAGGTCATAGAGGAGCTTTAAAAGGATTATGAAAACCAAGTAAGAGAAGTGGAGGAAAAATTGGGAAGAGAAATGAGAATGATGCAAGAAAATTATGAAATGAGAGTCAACAATCTGACTGAAGAAAATAATACCTTAAAAAATAGACTAACTCAAATGGCAAAAGAGGCCCCAAAAGCCAACAAGGAGAAGAATGCCTTAAAAAGCCAAATTTTCCAGATGGAAAAAGAATCTCAAAAGCTCGCTGAAGGAATCATTCCTTCAGAATTAGACTAGAGCAAATGGAAGCTAGTGACTTTATGAGAAATCAAGATACTATTAAACAGATCCAAACAAATGAAAAAAATAGAAGGCAATGTGAAATATCTCATTGGAAAAACCACTGACCTGGAAAATAGATCCAGGAGAGATAATTTAAAAGTTATTGGACTACCTGAAAGCCATGATCAAAAAAAGAACCTAGAAATACATCCTTCAAGAAATTCTCAAGGAAAGTTGCCATGATATTTTAGAACCAGAGGGCAAAATAGAGGTTGAAAGAATCTACCGATCACCTCCTGAAAAAGATTCCAAAAAGAAAACTCCTAGGAATATTAGAGCCAGGGTCTGGAATTCCCAGATCAAGGAGAAAATACAATCAGGATAACACAGGATCTGGCAGCTTCTACACTGAGGGATCAAAAGGGCTTGGAATATGATATTCAAGAGTTACATTCACTATTTGACAAACTCATTATTTAACAATAATTGCAGGGCAAATTGGAAAACAGTTAGTAACTAGGGTATAAATCAACATCTCTTGCCGTGTACCAAGATAAGGTCAAAATGGGTACATGATTTAAACATAAAGAGTGATACCATAAGCGAATTAGGAGAACATGGAAATTTTTCTGTCACTTTTATGGAGAATGGAGGAATTTATGATCCAAAAGAGAGAGAATGAGATATAAAATGGATGATTTTGATTATATTAAAAAGATTTTGCACAAACAAAACCAATGCAGTCAACATTAGAAGGAAAGCAGAAAACTGGGTAAAAAAATTTTTTACAGCAATTGTCTCTGATAAAGGCCTCATTTCTCAAATATTTAGAGCACTGAGTTAGATTTATTAGAATACAAATCATTCATTCCCCCATTGGTAAATATTCAAAATATGTGAATAGACAGTTTTCAGATGAATTAATGAAAGCTATCTATTGTCATATGAAAAAATGCTCTAAATCACTTTTGATTAGAGAAACATAAATTAATACAACCCAGAGATACCATGTCACACTTAACAGATTGGCTAATATGACAGAAAAAGAAAATGATCAATGTTGGAGGGGATATGGGAAAATTGGGATAATAATGCACCATTAGTGGAGTTATGATCTGATCCAACCATTCTGGTGGGAAATTTGGAATTATGCCCAAAGGCTAAAAAATTGTGTAAGATCTTGGATCCAGCAATAGCACTACTAGGTCTATATCCCAAAGACATTTAAAAATTTTTAAAAAGGGAAAACTACCTATTTATACAAAATATTTATGGCAGCTCTTTTTATGATGGCAAAGAATTGAAAATTGAGGGGATGCCCATCAATTGGGGAATGGATCAACAAGTTATGGTATATGACTATAATGGAATATTATTGCACTATAAGCAATAATGAGCATGAAGCTTTTAGAAAAACCTGATTTATTTACATGAACTGTTGCAAAGTGAAATGAGCAAAACCAGGAGAACATTACACACAGTAATACTAATTTTGTATGATGATTAACTGTGAATGTCTTAGATATTGTCATCAATACAGTGACCCAAGAGAATTCCAAAGGACTCATGATGAAAAAGAACTAATGGATTTTGAATGGAAATCAAAGAATACTATTTTTCATGAGTTTCTTTGGGGGGGGGGGGTTCTGTGTTTTCTTTTACCACATGACCAATATGGAAATTTGTTTTGAAAAAAAAGGAGAAAAAATGAGTATCACTACATAGTTTGGAAACCAGTCTCCTAATAAGAATTCCTGCTTCTCCCCTCTTCTCCTCCCCATTTAAATATCCCCTTTATATTATTATTGAAGTAAACTTTCTTTGACCTAGACCTATCTATGGCACTTTTGAGCTGAAATCTTCAGTTGCTTCATATTGCCTACCAAATAAAATTCAGATTTCTTAGCCTGGTGTTAGTTACTGACTCTGCATCATCTGGTGCCACTTTTACATAGTAACCTCTCATATTACTCCCCTCCACGTACACTGGGCATTCTCTAACCAAACTGCACTCTTGGCAGTCTTGCCCCCAAAATTTAGATATGTTCTCTCATCTCCTCTTCTTTTATCTACTTTTTTCCTTCCTCATTGAGTTCAGTGACTCAGTCAGGACTGGAGTTCAGGAGAATAGTTCTAGACATAAAGACCTGGGAATCCTATTTCTGCCTAGAACTGGTCATTGAGCCTAGGGGAATGGATGAGCTCACCAAGGGAGAGAGTGTAGAAGGAGATGAGAGCCTCGGTGCAGATCCACACTTAGTGAGTAAGATAAGGATGTTGATCCAGCAACGCATGCTGAGAAGGGTCAGCAGAGAAGTAGGAAGGGAACCAAGGGTTAGCAGCATCACTGAAGCTAAGGGTGAGTAGTGTGTCCAATAGTGACTGTCAAAAACTCCAAAAAGTTTGTCTAAAAATAATAATAATAATAATCGCCAACATTTATATAGGGCCTACTATGTCACAGGCACAGTGCCAAATGCTTTACAAATATTATCTCATTTGATCCTCATAACAACCACACTGTGTTTGACATTATGATTTGTGATATTATCTGCATTTTACAAATGAGAAAACTTTTTCTTTCAGAAAAACCTGATTTATTTTATTTACATGAACTGCTGCAAAGTGAAATGAGCAGAACCAGGAGAACATTACACACAGTAACACTAATTTTGTATGATGATCAACTGTGAATGTCTTAGCTATTGTCATCAATACAGTGACGCTGCTTCCAAAAAACTCTTCTGCCTCCTTCCTCTGCTTGTGCCTCTCTAAATCCATGTCACCAGCTCCTCCTAGTTCAGCCCTCTCTTTTCACATCAACAAGTCCATCCCACAAGTGGGATTCACAAGCTCTGTGTTTTAACACTCAACTAAGCCAATACAGGGGATCTTTAAATTCCATTACTATTACAGTACATTAAAGATCCCTCCTACCATTAAGACTCCAGTTCTTTACTTTTATTCATATTACTTTCACTCATCATGGAGAGGAATGCATGGAAAAGCATTTATTAAGTATTCATTCTCTTCCAGGCACTGTGCTACTAGGCTAAACATTGGGAATACAAACACAAAAACAAGACATGTTCTGCCCCCAAAAAACTTACATTCTAAAAGGGACACACAACATATAATGGAATATTGTAATAATTATAATATAATGACGTATAATGGAGTGGTGGCCAGAGGACAGAGGGTTTAGAGTCACTGTGAATGGGTCAGCAGGGCAATCAGTTGGCATACGTGGGGGGAATAGAAAGGGTAGAGGACAAGACAGTAGGGTGGACAGACAAATGGATAAGATAGGAAGCACGGCCTGGTGTAGTGGCCTGGATTGTTTTAAAACATGCATTTTGAAAAGGACAAGCCACCATTTCATTTTGTGATTTTCCCACAGAGCAGACCCTCTGGTAGGACTGTTTACATTTTTATTGTCTTGGTTGGAGTTTTCATTTTATGTACTGTCATCATTCAAGTGACAAAATAGAATGGAAATGGTTTTGTAAATATTGTGGTCTGAACTTTGCTTTTAAAAATATCCTTTTAGTCTAGATTTATCACAACTACAGTATAATTAACCATAGCCTCTTAATTGTGTTTGGTGGCAAGGTTCCTTAAATCTCAACCTCAAATGAGAAATTCCAAATTTTAAATATAATCTCCTTCCTTTTTGATACAAAGGAAGAAGGTTTTATAAATAAAGTGTGTTACTTGAACTAATATTAGTTCCTTCAAATGGGGGCTGTCGGAAGAGACAGGTGATGTGCAGAATGAAGAGCAGATAACCTAGGAAGCAATCAGATGAAATGCCTGGATTTGTTACCACTTCATATCTATTACAAATGCTATTAAAGTAGCTAAGTAATCAGTGACAATGCCTTCATAGACTGATGCTGATTAAAAGTGGTTTGAACTAATTTACCTAATATTACTAATTAGGAAACTCAGAATATTACTTGAAAAATTGTTTTGATTAGGTATGTGATCAGAAATAGTATTTTTGTGAATAGTTATTATTGTTTGTGGAAATCTTTCCTGTTCTTACTTCTGAATCCTTGCTGTTGATTTCCAGTGTTTGAATCATGAACTAGAAAATTGAAGATTGATCATTTAGGGGTTTTTTGTTGTGTTTTTTTTAATCACAAATTTTTATTTTTTCAATGAACAAAAGTAGATTTTTCTCCCTCTCCTACAAAAATGCCCACAATTGAAAAACAACAACAGCTTATAATGTATAAAATCAGGCAAAATGCAAACATTGGACAAGTTGAAAAAAATCTCATTCTGCACCCTGTGAATTTATTAGCTTCTCCCTAAAGCTGCTCCTCCTTTCACCTTCCCTATTTCTATTGGTAGGGCCACCATTATCCCAATCACCAAGGTCTGAAATCTCTTGTTCCACACTTTTTTTTTAAACAAATGGTTTATTAACTTCTTTTTTACATCATTCATTTCCACCAGATTTTGAGTTACAATTATTTTTCCCCCATTTTTCCTCTACCCACTCTCCCAGAATAGCAGTCCCACAAGATATCACTTTCTCCAATCTGCTCTCTCCCATATCTTCTCCCATACCCCCTTTGACTTTTCCATTAGAGGAAGGTGAATCTCTGTGTCTCAATGCCTGCACATCTTATCTTCCAATTACATGCAAAAGAGTATTGATAATAGTGTTTATATATATTTGAAACATTTAATTCTAAGACCTCGAATTTCAGATCCATTCCCTTCCTCCCTTGTCACCCATTCCCTCTGGGAAGATAAGTAATTCAGTATATGTTGTACATGTCTAGCTATGCAAAACATTACCAATTCCCTCCCACCCATCCCACCCCCAACCTGGTCCATTCCCTACTTGATCCTGTCCCTCTTCTATGGTGGGTACTTCCAACCTCCCCTCCCCCCAAGGATGCCCTCCCATCCATCATCCCTCCTCTCATCCCCCTTCCCCCTATTCTACTGCAGGTTGAGATATCCCATTTAGTATGTATGTCATTCTCTCCCTGAACCAAATTCAATGAGAATGTGGTTTTGCCTTTTTGCCTTCCTATTCTTCCCCTCCCTTGCAACCACTTCCCCTTGCTTCTTCCACATGAGATAGTTGACCCTACACTGTCTCTCCCCATCTCCTCTTGCCACTTTCTTGTCTCACCTCATAATTTAACCCCTTGAGTATTCTCCCTTCCCAACAAATTCAACCTATGCCCTCTATCCATATATAACTGTAACCATATACACACATTCACATATGTATTCATATGACCATACATCCTTCTTCCATTATTTTCATAGTGAGAAAGATATCATCAGTCACAGTTATTGTTTTTCCATATAGGAATGTAAATAGTTCAACTTTGATAAGTTCCTTTTAATTTCTTTTCCCTGATTACCTTCTCAGGTATCTCTTACTTCTTGTGTCTGGATGTCAAATTTTCTATTCAACTCTGGTTTTTTTCCTCAAGAATGCTTGAAAGTCCTCTATTCCACTGAATGACCATATTTTCCCCTGAAACAAAATACTCAGTTTTTCTGGGTAGGTGACCCTTGGGTTCAGTCCCAGCTCTTTTGCCCTCTGGAATATCATATTCCATGCCCTTCAATCCCTCAGTGTAGAAGCTGCCAGGTCCTGGGCTAATCTGATTGTGTTTCCACAATATTGAAATTGTTTCTTCCTGGCTGCTTGTAGTATTTTCTCCTTGATCTGGGGATTCTGGAACCTGGCTCTAATATTCCTGGGAGTTTTCTTTTTGGGATCTTTTTCAGGAGGTGATCGATCATTTAGAGTTTTGAGAGAGAAGGAAGTTGCCCTGTAAGTGATCATTGCTCAGATGGCTGTATTTTCTACTCTTGGCCATGGCCTTTTTCGTCTTTGTTGTCATACTCTAATTCCTCTGTCTACTTCATGTGGGCAGGTGGACTAGAATCATGGTAATCTTTTGCAGTCCATCTTTACTTGTAGGTCTTCTTTAGAGGAAATTGCAGTTGAGAGGTAATTAAATTTGCCAGATGATTGCAGAAACTCTGATGAATTTATGTAGTATAGAACAGGTCAGACTTTTACATCCTGTCTTTTAACTGATTAAAATATTCAAAACTCCTTCCCTCTATTCAAGTTTTTACTCTAAACACTCATTTCCTGGGAGTGGTATACTTTACCTCCCTGATGGGCCAGTTTTCTGCTACTAAGTGGAAAAACTAAAAAGGTTCATGATCCCAAAGGGGTTGAATTACTTGGTCAAATGATAGAATGTATAATTAAAAAAATGAGAGGTTAGAAAATGGAACTCATTTAAATGCTGAAACTGCTGAGAACACACATTTCTGTAGAGAACTAGAATTTAGGAAGCTATTTAACTAGCTTGTAAATTCTTTTTCCCCAGTTCCTAAAGTTTATCAATAATTATAGTAGGCCCTAAATATTATATATGATTTGATTACCTCCTTGCTTTTTTATTAGCCATATGCTGGGTATGTAATGCATACATAGAGCATGCTGTGGCAGCCAAGTGGTGCCATGGTGCCTGGAGTCAGGAAGACCTGAGCTCAGATCCTGCCTCTTGCTCACTGGCTGTCTGACTCAGTTTTCTTGAACTATAAAATTGTAGATGATAAGAATGCCTACCTCTCTGGCTTGTTGTAAGGACCAAATGAGATCATATTTGTAAAAAATGTTTAGCACAGAACGTGGCACACAGGAGGCAGTATGCAAATGGTTATTCTCTTCTCTTCCCTAATGCAGCTATTATAATCCACACATTTTAGTTTACCAGTGATGTGATTTGAAGAAACCTTATATTAACTACTACTTAATAAGTTCTTTCTTTTTTAAAAAATTCTTATGTAGTATACATTCTTCAGCCTTTCTTTAAAATGTATCCTCCTCTGCCCTTCCAGGTAATTAAATCTATTTAACGAATTATAGCTTGAATTAGTTGGGGAATAGAACAACTATGGCAGTAAATTAATTGCCAAAAAAAAAACTTCTAGTAGCTCCTGCTCTAATAAGCTATAGCTGTTAGAGGCTAAATGAAATGAATCTTGTCTAATAATGTGCATAATTGAAAAAACTGCAGAATCTGATTAAGCTCGATCTGTTAGTAATGTGATATTGGATCAGCAAGTGAGTAATGTTTATGCTTGCAAAGTTTCAGATCAATGAATTTATATACATATGCTAATTAGGAAAGATTAAAAAAAAACATCAAAAATGAGTGTTATTGCACTGAAAATTCACGGACTATTTGGGCTAATCTTTTTAAATGAAGAAATAAATCATTTTACAATTCAGTTCAGTTCAATAGTTATTAAAATGCTGCTAAGTTCAAGGTACTATGTTAAGTACTCAGGATACAGAGAAAAATTTTTAAAAGTGCTTTCTTCCTATCATCATAGTTATAATATTTTACTATTTAAATACATCTCCTTTTAGCTATTTTATGTACCTTTTGGGTTTTGATGGTATCTTTTTTCTTTTTAATTTCTTGATTCCCCTAGATTTAAATAATCTTGAAGTTGTGATCATTTTGGGGATAGGGGAAGGCAAGACACTAAAAAGTTTTTTAATCAAATCTCATCTGGAGCAGTAAATAACATCCTTAGTGGAATAAAAGATCAAATTTATTGTTCTTTTCTTTAAAAGTAAAATTTGGGGGGCAGCTAGGTGGCTCAGTGAATACAGCACTGGTCCTGGAGTCAGGAGGACCCGAGTTCAAATCCAGCCTCAGACACTTAACATTAGCCATGTGACCTTGCAAGTCAACCCCAGTTGCCCTGTTCTCCTACCTCCACAAAAAGCAAACAAACAAACAAATAAATAAATGAATAAAAATTTTAAGTTACATGTAAATTAAAGTTATATTGTAATCTTAAAATGAGAACCTAAAATGAGTTAATTTAGTCTATCTCTTTTTCTTCAATAGTTAGTACACTCAAACACAATTAAAATAATTTGTATTTCTAGACCTCCAGAAAGAAAGAAATTGAGTTAGGTTATTCGACTATTGTAAGTAGTCTTCTTATGCTGAAGTCCTACTCCCATGCCTTGGTATGGGCATGACCTTGACTGTAGGCCCTTGAAACCTCTGCCAATCCGGTCTAGTCAGATTGTAAAAGCTTTGACTGCATCACAGCAATCAGTCTGTTTGCCTTTTGGCCATATAGTATACCCGCTTAGTTTGGCCACCAAGTATTTACTATTTTTTTACCTTAAAGAAAGAAAGGCTGTTTTTCAAGGGGTGAAGGAAGGACAGCATCAATGGAAGCAGTTCCCACACTGAGGAAATCTTGGGTCTTTTGAAAGTGAGAAATTAAGTGGATTAACTAATGAGATATCTCAGCAAAAATCCAAGTGAATGAATACCTTTAAAATATTTTTTAAACAGAATATATAGCTTGAACAGACATTGTATATCAGGGGTTCTTTAAGTGGGGTTTAAGAACTTTTGAAAAATAGTTTGAAAACTGTTTCAGTATAACTGGTTTCCTTTGTAATTCTAGGTATTTTATTGTATGTATTTAAAAACCTTTTGACAAGGAACCCATAGTTCACCCTAGATTGCCAAAGGGGTCCATGACACCAGAAACGGTTAATAATCCCTGCTGTAAAATGAAATGTAGAAGAATTGTACAGGAGGAGAAAAGTGAGTTGAGTTGCTGTTCGGAAATTTAATGACCCCAAACTTACCCCTAAACCAAAGATCCATCCTTTTTAAAAAATCACCATTCATTTGAACATCTGCAGGACTTTAAACACTATCATCTCTTAGAACTGAAAATGAAAACTAGTGAGAGGACAGTGGAAATGTGCATGGCCAAAAGCAAGTGGGTCACAATACTTTACAGACAGGGAATAAAGAAAAGGACATCATCAAAGAAATATAAGCACAAATAAAATGGGTCCTTCATATATCGAGAGCACCTAACTGATGAGTGGCTTGGAAAAGTGAGAAAGGCCCTGCCCAGTTTGGGTGGACCCCCTGCTGGAAATGTGAGAGAAGTTATGAACTGGAGTCATCCAGGATGGGCTGGCACATGTGGAAAGGTTGTGATTGCCTCATCAAAGAGAAGGCCCACACTGATGAGAGCATAGAGTGTTTTCAAGAGCTCTCTATTTTCAGAAAATACATTTGCATTAATGATTCTTATATCTACATCTCCTTCCAAGATTTATCTCCAATCTTTAGTCCCACATCCCTCCGTGGAAGTCCAGCTACACTTTTAACTCAATATAACTAAAATTGACGTTTTCACAAAAAACACACGTTTTTGGGTTTTGGTTTTTTTTTTGCTTTGTGGAGGGCAATTGGGGTTAAGTAACTTGCCCAAAGTCACACAGCTAGATTTTTGTTTGTTTGTTTGTGTGTGTGTTAAGTGTCTGAGGCCGGATCCGAACTCAGGTCCTTCTGACTCCAGGGCCAACGCTCTACTAACTGTACTAACTGCGCCACCTAGCCACCCACAGTTCTTTTTTTCTGTTAATGTTACTGTCAGTCAATTGAAGGAAGGAAGGAAGGGGGAGGAGAGAAGGAAAGAGCCTTTATTAAGTGCCTGCCTCGCACTGGGTACTCTTCTGAAATTTACAAACATCTCGTTTTATCCTCAGAAAATCCCTGGGAGGTAGATGCTATTATTATCCCCTTTTTGCTTTTGAGGCAGAGGTTAAATGCCTTGAACAAGATCATGTTGCTAGTAAGTGTCTAGGGACAGATTTAACTTCACATTTTGTCTTTCTCCCTAATCACCTCACCTACCTCCCCTGTGACTGTAAAGAAAAACACCCTCCTCCCAGTACCCCAGGTTCACAACCTAGAAGTCATTTCACACCCTTCCCTCCCAATCCAATCTGTTGTGAAGGCAACATCTCTGGAATATGCCCCCACTCTTTTCTGACACTGCCACCACTCTAGTGCAGGACCTCCTTACCTCATGCCTGGACTGTTGCAATAACCTGTTTGTGGGTCTTCCTGCTTCAGATCTCTCCCCGACCCAATCTGTGATCCATTCAGCCACCAAAGTGATTTTCCTAAAGCTCAGGTCCAATCATGTCACATAGCCCCAATCCCCCATCACACACACACACACACACACACACACACACACACACACACACACACACACACACACACAATCACCATTCTGTAAACTCAGTGGCTCCCTATTGCCTCCAGGATCCAAAACAAAATGCTGTTTGGCATTCAGACCCAAAACCTAGTCCCCTCCCACCTCTCCATTCTTTTTTTTTTTTTTGAAGGTTTTAAAAGGAATTTTATTCCCTTCTTTTTTTTTTAATTAATTAAACAAATGCTTTATTAACTTCTGGTTTACATCATTCATTTCCACCAGATTATGAGTTACATTTTTCCCCCATTTTTTCCCTACCCACCACCCCAGAATAGCAGTCCCACTAGATATCCCCTCATCCAATCTGCTCTCTCCCATATCTTCTCCCATACCCCCTTCGACTTTGCCATTAGAGCAAGGTGAATCTCTGAGCCCCACTGCCTGGACATCTTATGAAACATTTAATTTTAAAACTTCGATTTTCAGATCCATTCCCTTTCTCCCTTGTCACCCACTCCCTCTGAGAAGATAAGCAATTCAGTATGTGTTGTACATGTATATCTATGCAAAACATTACCATGGTAGATATATTGTAAAAGACTGCTTATATTTCTCTCCCACCTGTCTCACCTCCCACCTGGTCCATTCCCTACTTTGATCCTGTCCCTCTTTGATAGTGGGTACTTCTAACCTCCCCTCTCCTCAGAATGCCTTCCCCTCCATCTTCCCCCCTCTCATCCCCCTTTCCCCTACTCAGGAGAGTGAGTGAGGGTAAGATATTCCATTTAGTATGTATGTGATTCTCTCCTTGAGCCAACTTCAATGAAAATATGCTTTTGCCTTTTTGCCTTCCTGTTCTTCCCCTCCCCTGCAACTATTCCCCTTGCCTCTTCTACATGAGATAGTTTACCCTACCCTGTCTCTCTCCATCTCCTCTTGCCACTTTCCTCTCTCATCTCTTGACTTCACCCCTTAAGAATCATCCCTTCCTTGGGGCGGCTAGGTGGCGCAGTGAGCAGAGAGCCAGCCCTGGAGCCAGAAGGACCCGAGCCCGGATCCGGCCCCAGACACCCAACACACAAACAAAAACCCAGCCACGTGAACCTGGGCAAGTCACCCAACCCCAATTGCCCTCCAAAAAAAAAAAAAATAAATAATCAAACCTTCCCATCAAATTCAACCTGTGCCCTCTATCCGTGTATACCTGTGAACATATGCCATGTACCCTTCTTCAATTATTTTCATAATGAGAAAGGTTTCATCAAACACAGTTATTGTTTTTCCATGTAGGACCGTAAATAGTCCAACTTTGATAAGTTCCTTTTGATTTCTTTTCCTTGACTACCTTCTCAAGCATCTCTTGCTTCTTGTGTCTTAATGTCAAATTTTCTATTCAACTCTGGTTTTTTCATCAAGAATGCTTGAAAGTCCTCTTCCACTGAATGACCATATTTTCCCCTGAAACAAGATACTCAGTTTTGCTGGGTAGGTGACCCTTGGGTTCATTCCCAGCTCTTTTGCCCTCTGGAATATCATATTCCATGCCCTTCTATCCCTCAGTGTAGAAGCTGCCAGGTCCTGTGCTATTCTGATTGTGTTTCCACAATATTGAAATTGTTTCTTCCTGGCTGCTTGTAGTATTTTCTCCTTGATCTGGGGATTCTGGAACCTGGCTATAATATTCCTGGGAGTTTTCTTTTTGGGATCTTTTTCAGGAGGTGATCTGTGGATTCTTTCAACCTCTATTTTGCCCTCTGGGTCTAAAACATCAGGGCAATTTTCCTTGAGAATTTCTTGAAGGGTGATTTCTAGGTTCTTTCTTTGATCATGGCTTCCAGGTAGTCCAATAATTTTTAAATTGTCTCTCCTGGATCTATTTTCCAGGTCAGTGGTTTTTCCCATGAGATATTTCACATTGCCTTCTAATCTTTCATTTGTTTGGATCTGCTTAACAGCATCTTGATTTCTCATAAAGTCACTAGCTTCCATTTGCTCCAGTCTAACTCTGAAGGAATGAATCTCCTCAGTGAGCTTTTGAGATTCTTTTTCCATCTGGCAAATTCGACTTTTTAAGGCATTCTTCTCCTCATTGCCTTTCTGAGCCTCTTTTGCCATTTGAGTTAGTCTATTTTTTAAGGTGTTATTTTCCTCAGTCAGGCTGTTGACTGTCATTTCATACTTTTCTTGCATCTTTTTCATTTCTCTTCCCAAATTTTCCCCCACTTCTCTTATCTGCTTTTTAAGGTCCTCTATGGCCTGTAGCCAGCTTGTATTTTCATTTGGGGCTTTTGGTGCAGGAGTTCTGACCTCACAGTCCTCCTCCATGCTTTGAGCCTCTTTGCCCCTAAAATAGGAGTCCAATGTTGAACTTTTCTGTTTATTTTGTTTCGTTTGCCTAGGCATGTTGCCACTTAATTACTTGATTTTTGGGCTTGTTGCCACAGTAGGACTCTGCCACCAGACAGGGGAGCTTCCGCCCAAACGTGGGGTCTTCACAACTTCCACCAGTTGGGTGGCCTCTGTAAAGCCTCCACCCACTCTGGCAAGTTGGATACCCATCCCAAACTTCCCCCCCAGACCACAATCCAGATCCAGGCAGTTTAAAGCAAAAGCGATTAACCCCCAGACTGATTGCTGGATCTTCCTACAGTTCGCAGACCAGGAGCTAGAGCCACTACTGACACTGCAAAATGGCTTCTGTGCAGCTGTTTCTTTAGCAGCTTTTTGCCCCCAGGGGAGGAAGCCACGTGTTCCCCAAATAGTGGTCCCAAAGTCCATAGGGCACTAACCTCTCACTTTGTCCTAGGCATATCTGTTCTGATAATTCTGGAATCGCCACAATTGCTGGTGTTCTGGGGTTCCACCAGCAGGTTGAAGGCCCGGCTGCCCTGGGGCTAAAACCACGGACCTGGGCTCAGCTCTGCGCGCTGTGCTGTTGGTTCCCATCGTGCTGTGCTGCCTACTCTCAGGGCGCTGCGCTGGCCACTCCCTGCAGGGCTGCTGGGCTATCCTCAGCAGGAGGTTAGCTTCTCTGTGCCGTTCTGTGGGTGCTGTGGCTCCAGAAGTTGTTCGGAGCTCCCTTTCACATTGTTTGAAATTTGTCCCACCTCTCCATTCTTAGGACTAACTCCTCCCCGTGTATTCTTTCTTTCTTTTTTTTTTTTTTTTTTTTTGCTTTTTTGAGGGCAGTTGGGGTTAAGTAACTTGCCCAAGGTCACACGGCTAGGTTTTTGTTTGTGTGTGCGTTGTGTCTGAGGCCGGATCCGAACTCAGGTCCTTCTGACTCCAGGGCCAGTGCTCTACTCACTGTGCCACCTAGCCGCCCCTCCCCATGTATTCTTAAAAGCTTCCTGGCTGTTCTGTGAATAAGGTATCCCATCTCTCCAATCTAGGCATTTTCTCTGGCTGTCCCCTATGCCTTCAACAGCTCCCTCCACTGCTCTGACTACTGACCTTTCTGGCTTCCTTTAAGTCTTACCTAAAATCTCATCTTTTTCTGGAAGCCTTCCTTAACCCCTCTTCATTCTGGTGCCTTCCCTCTGTTAATTATTAATTTATCCTATATGTAGTTTGCTTTGTATATGTTTATTTGCCTGTTGCCTCCCACATTAGAGTATAAGCTCTTTGAGGGCAGGAACTCATTTTTTTGCCTCTTTTTGCAACTCCCAACTATATGCACAGTGCCTAGCGTATAGAATGTGCTCTATCTACTATGCCACCTAAGTGTATAGGAAGGAGGAAAAAAAAACCCATTGTGTATGCTTTATCCTCTGTGCCACCTAAGTACTTAGAAAGGGGGGGGGACCCCTATAGTATGTGCTCTGTCCTCTATGTGACCTAAGTACCTAGTATAGGGGGAAAAATAGTCCCTGCCCTAAAGGAGTTAACATTCCAAAGGTGGATACAATATGTGCTGTTACTCTTCTTTGGTTACTTAGGTTCATTACTATAGGGTTCTCTCACTACATCCCCTCAAGTCCCCAAAGTGTAGATTCTTCCTTTAAAATGTCTCCTTTTCTTTCCATACCCACTACTCCCAGGATCCTTATCTGGACCATTGTCTATAGTCTCCTAATTTCTCCCTCCCCACACTGTCTTTCAGACAGTCTCTGATCAGTCTCCTTGGTATAGAGTCACCACTTCACATACCTCATTTTGCATCTTTTTGAAAGTCTTTCTTTGTAATTCTCTCTGGTTAAAAGAAAAGAAAAGAAAAAACTTGCTGTGGCTTTCTCATTGCCATAGGAAAATCTTTTACAAACTGTCACTCTGCTCTCCACCACAAACCTTGCAGTAAAATGACTGCATTCAAGGTTCCTAAAATATGCCATCCATATTTATTCTTCCCTATATTATCATGCTATTTCCCATTCCTGAAATTCCTTCTTCCTCCTTTCCTCTTGTCAAAATCCTATCCTTCCTTCAAAGATGACCTGTTTGATTCCACCTCCTCCACAAAGTTTTCCTTGCTGATCACATTTTCTCAGTAATCTTAAAACATTCGTTATTCGCTGTTCTAGTCATTTAGCACTTAGAATATGCTACATTATATTATCAGTCATCTTTTTATGTGCAGGTCCTGTATCCCCAGTGAGATTGAAACCCTCTTGAGGACACAGATTGCATCTTAGTCTTTTAACACTCTTCCCTATGTGTGATAATAGGTGCTCAGTAAATGTTTGTTGGTGATGATGATCCACTCTCCCTGGTGCTTATTTCACAACATAATTTGCTTTGGAAATAGCTGCAGGAGCCAGAGATAGAAGGTGAAAAGGATTTGTTTTTTCTTTCTCTAGAGCTACAGAAAAGAGTAGGAATATTTATTCAGAGCATTCTGAATACTCGCTACATAAAATTATAGTTCACAGGAGTCCAGCAGACTACCCTGAACTTACAAAGGGAAAAGGACACTCAGTTTCATTGACTTGTCTAAATACAAAACTAATTCCTTTTCACTTCCCCTTTTTTCCCACAGTTTGCTTTGTTCTCAGCCAGCCCTAGATATCTAATAAACTGTTGAAAATCAACATTATAAAAACTTTTTAAATAGGAACTTAATAATCATCAACAAAGACAATCACTCAAATAAATATACAAAACAACGGGGTAAAATTTTTAGCCTTTAACAAACAAAATTAAGGAACAGGAAGAAGAGAAATGCTATTTGTTGTGTCTCTGTCCAAGCCTGTCACCTTTGTCCCATTTTTATTTCCCTTTTTTCCTTCTTAAAAAATAAGTATATGTTTATGTATATATAATTTTTCAGATATTTAGATACAGGTACATGTTCATATGTGTATAGACATGTATGTAAAATGTGTGTGTGCATGTGTGGATTTATACACATATAGTATTGTAGTCAGTGTGTGTACAGTTCTGTAGTTGCTGATTTCTCCCTTCATTAAAAAGGCAACATGGCACAATGGAAAGGCTTGGAATCAAAGGACCTGAATTCAAAACATGGGGCACATCACTGACCCAGAGAGATTAAGTGAGGGTTTTGGAATAGATGGCCTCTAGAATCCTTTCCAACTCTAAATTTGTGATCCTGTGTTAACTTAATGTAAGTCTTTGTATATATCCTTGTATTGCTTCATCAAATTATGTTAATATGCCACCACTTATTCATCCATTCTCCAAATTTTTTGAATATGTAGAGCATATCTAAGGTTGTTTTGGGTTTTTTTTTCTCTTACAAGTAGAAGATGTATGAATATTTTTGTATAGACAAGTTCATTTTTCCTCTTCGATATTTTTAAAAGAACCCTAGCAGTGGAATCATTGGATTGAAAGGTATTATTGCCATTAGACTATCCAAAATATCAGCACCAGCATGCACTCCCACCACTAGTGTCTGTTTCCCCACCGTCTTGCCAACCTTGGACGTTACAGTTTTTGTTATTTCTTCCATTCTAATGTGTAAAGTAGTCTCTTAAGGTCATTCTGATTTGCATGTCTCTGACTGTTAGGATATTTGACCATCTTTTCATGTGGCTATTAACTTTGTATTTTCTCTTGCCTTAATTAACTATTCATGACCTTTCCTTTGAGAATTATGGAAAATTTGTTTTATAGCTATTGTTAAATTTAAAACCCCTGTGAATTGTTAAAATGGAAGAAACCTCAGATCCAAAAAGGGGGACCTGGAATGAACCAGAGTCCAATTACTGTTTACAAAAATTATAAATGCATGTATTGCCTGGGAAGGAGCTTGCAAGCTAGAACAGTGAGACAAAGTTCACATCTGTTCAAAAACCCGATGGTAAAGGATGAGGCATTTATACTTTACAAACAAAAAAGGGAGGGAATTGGGCAGGTCTTAGAAAGGGATGAGGTGGGGAGCCCCATTCCCAAGGATCCAGGCAAACAGGGGGAATGAGGAATTCTAGGTATTAGAGCTGTGGCCCTTTGATACTCAAATCAGAAGGCATTTCTGGTGATAAGCAAGCCTGGTATTTCAAGGCTTGAACACAAACAAGATAAGGGGATGTGTCTGAGAGCCCCATAACCAATAGTTAGGGGAATCTCTGAAGATAAGGATGTCTCTTGAAGGTCCACAAATGAACAAATGGCTCAGGGTCTGCTTCAAAGCTTGTGGGAGCTTAATTGACTTAAAAGTTGCTGTCTTTCTGCATGTTCAGCTGGATTTATTCTCAGTCTCAGCAAAGGATTGTCTGTATGTCAAGCCACTCTGTATCTTAGCTAACACAGTTAGTCCTCAAGTTACCTGGGTAATTGGGGGTGGGGGGGTTGTCAAGCAAATCAAGGTAGTTAGCATATCCATTTTCACACTATGCATCAGTTCCTTATATAGTCTGAATGTCAGACCTTTATCTCATATATTTACTAAATATTTCCTGATTCTATTTTCATTTCATTTAAAATATTACTTTTTGATAAGGAAAAATCATTTTATATTTATATACTCAAAGCCATTAATTTAAAAAATAGTATATTACTCTTTCTCCTTTAATTTAAAATATTTTTGTTAAAGGTATTCATGTCATAATCTAGGTACTCTATTTTGGTGCATGATCTGGATCCAAACTTTTTTGTGTGTCTATTTTCCATGCTGTTTTTACTAAAGTGGTTCCTTTCCCACTTTATAATAAACTGTACATATAGCAGTACGTATAGCAAATGCCAGTTTTTTACATTCAATTGGTTGTGTGAGAAGCATGCTTTTGGGATTCACAGGACCTCCTAGGTAGGGTCAGGGAGTGAGCCCAAACCTTCTGCTGCCCAGTGCTTCCCTGGGGGCCATAGAAGACCCACACAGCTGTGAGTATCATGGGACTTCCCAGGTAGGTTTAGGGAATAAGGCCAGAGCTACTGCTGCCCATTATTTCCTTGAGGGCCCTTAAGAAGATCCATGTGGGATATTCCTCAACACACCTGTGGGATTCATAGGACTTCCAGGTGGGGTCAGAGAGTTAGCCTGGGACAAGCTTCTATTGCCCACTGCTTCCCTTTGATGTATATCTTAAAACAAAGCCCTTCTTACTAAAAGAAACTCAGAAACAGTGTACAGAGAAAGGTATCTTTATGCTTCCTGCAAGGAAGTAGGTATGCTGGTCACAAAGGACATACCCACACTCAGACAGAAGCAGGAGTGAGGGTCTACAAGTTCTGCACTTCCTGGTAGACTTAGGGTTAAATTCCTCAAATTCCTTACTTTATTTCCCTCTACATATACATTCTACATTCCCTCTATATATATAGGCAGATTTCTCAAAGGTTAGTCAAATTCCTCACTTTAATTCCTTCTATATATTCTACATTCCCTTAATATATGCAGATTATATGTAGATTACAGAAGCCTGGTAGTGAGGATGCTTGTGACCTGACCTGGACCTAACCTCTTCTCTTCTAAGGTCAGAGCTCTGTGCAACAACCACACCTTTCTAGTTCCCTCTGGCCATTGACATAGTTCCAGGAAGGCCAGGGTTTTAGTAAAGATAAACTAGAGCTTCCCCACAGCTATTGATCATCTTCCAATAACTTTTGTGGGAGCAAAACAAGATTCCATGATATCCCCTCTTACTGTTATATTTCTAGATTTTCTGTTCTGTTCCATTGATCCAGTATTCTGTTTTCTTTTTTAGTATCAGTTAGCTTTTTTACAATTATTCATTTAGGGTACATTTTGATATCCAGTAATGCTTGTGTTTTTTCACTTCTTTTTCATAGTTCTTGATATTCTTGTCCATCAATTTTTTCCATATGTTTTTTGTTATAATTAATTCTATACTCTTTTGGTATTTTGGTTGACATTTTATGAAATCTCTATATTCAGGAAGTTTTGCCATTTTTACCATATTTTCTTGACCTAGCACATCAGCATTTTCTATTAACAATTTAGCTAACATTTTGTTTTGGCAGGATCTGTCAACACTTGTATGAACCTAACAACTCTTTTCAAAAAGTTACCAGTAAGAAAAGTTTAGCAAGTCAGCTAGAAAGAATTTAGTGTACCATGGATCTAAATTGTCAAAGCATGTGTGACACCATTGCTGCTGAGGTCACAGGAGGAAGTGCTTGAATTAGTTGCTGGTATAGTTAAATGATCCCAGTATTGGTTGTCATTAATCTAATGACTGATTACTAATTTTTAGCTTTTTATAGCAAATGTGTATGGAGGATATTTAGGAAAATAACAGTTTTCTATATTTGCACAGTTGCAAACAGTGGAAAACCAATAATGTTTTCACTTATGTGTACATTTTCCAGTACCTTGTTTTGTGGGCTGCTCAGTGTCCAGCACATAAGCGTGACTGGAGACATGAAAATAGCAAAATAGCAAGCCCACTGGATACCCCTTCTACGATTCTGCTCTCTTTTATATCCTCCCCCATCCCTGCTCCCTAACTTTCTTGTAGGGCAAAATGGATTTCCATACTGCAGTGCCTGTATATCTTATTTCTCAGTTGCATGTAAAAAAAATTTTTTTTAAACATTTGCTTTTAAAACTTTGATTTCCAGATTCTTTCCCTTCTTCCCTCCTTACTCACCCATACTGGGAAGATAAGCAATTCAATATAGGTTGAACAATATAGTTACACAAAACGTTTCCATAGTAGATATATTGTGAAAGACTAACTATATTTCCCTCCATCCTATCCTGCCTGCTTCACTGATTCTATTTTCTACTTTGATCCTATCCCTTTTCAAAAGTGTGTACTTCTAACTACCTTCTCATCCAATCTTCCCTCCCTTCTATCATCCCCCCTCTTAACCCTTTCCCCCCTATTTTCCTGTAGGGTAAGATGCAATTGAGTGTGTATATTATTCCCTCCTTAAGCCAAATTCAGTGAGAGTACGGTTGATCCATTCCCTTTCACCTTTCTGTTCTTCCCCTCCATTGTAACAGTTTTCTCTTGCCTCTTTTATATGAGATAATTTACCCTATTCTTTCTTTCCCTTTCTCCTTCTCTCAATATATTCCTTTCTCACCTCTTAATTTTATTTTTTAGATATCATCCCTTCCTATTCAACTGATCCTGTGCCCTCTGTCTATGTATACATGTACACACATATATACATACTCACATATATTTATATACACATACGCCCTCCTATATATATATATATATATATATATATATATATATATATATACACATATATACACACACACACACACACACATATATATATATATTCATTCCCTTCAACTATCTTCATACTAAGAAGTGTCCATGAGTTCCAGTGATCATTTTTCCATGTAGGAATATAAATAGTTCAACTTGAATAAGTCCCTCATGATTTCTCTTTCCTGTTTACCTTCTCATGCTTCTCTTGCTTCTTGTATTTGAAAGTCAGATTTTCTGTTCAGCTCTGGTTTTTTTATCAAGAATACTTGAAAGTCCTCTATTTCATTGAATGACCATATTTTTCCCTGAAGCATTATAAATACTCAGTTTTGCTGGGTAGGTGATTCTTTGTTTTAATCCTAGCTTCTTTGACCTCCAGAACATCATATTCCAAGCCCTTCAATCCCTTAATGTAGAAGCTGCTAGATCTTGTGTTATCCTGATTGTGTTACCACAATACTCAAATTGTTTCTTCCTCACAGCTTGTAATATTTTCTCCTTGACCTGGGAACTCTAGAATTTGGCTATAATATTCCTAGGAGTTTTCTTTTGGGGGTCTTTTTCAAGAGGCAACCAGTGAATTTTTCAATTTCTATTTTGCCCTCTGGTTCTAGAATATCAGGGCAGTTTTCCTTGAGAATTTCTTGAAAGATGGTATCTAGACTCTTTTTTTGATCATGGCTTTCATGTAGACCAATAATTTTTAAATTACTCTCCTGGATCTATTTTCCAGGTTAGTGTTTTTTCCAATGAGATATTTCACATTGCCTTTGATTTTTTTCATTTGTTTAGATCTGTTTTATAGTATTTTGATTTCTCATAAAGTCATTAGTTTCCATTTTCTTCAATCTAATATTCTCTTCAATGAGTTTTTGAAATTCCTTTTCCAACTGTCCAGTTTGGCTTTTTAAGGCATTCTTCTCCTCATTAGCTTTTTGGGCCTCTTTTGACATTTGGATTAGTCTATTTTTTCAGATGTTATTTTCTTCAGTATTTTTTTGCATCTCCTGTAGCAGGCTGATGATTCACTTTTCGTGACTTTCTTGCGTCATTCTCAATTTCTCTTCCCAGTTTTTCCTCTACTTTGCTTACTTGATTTTCAAAATCCTCCTTGAGCTCCTCCATGGCCTGTAAGCAGTTCATATTTTTCTTGGAAGCTTGAGTTTTGACTTTGTTGACTTCTTCTGGTTCCATGTTTTGATCCTTTTTGTCCCCAGAAAAGGATTCTATGGTCTGATTGTGCTTCTTCTGCTTGCTTACCTTGCCAGCCAGTTACTTGACTTCTGAGCTCTTTGCCACAGTAGAACTCTGTTGCCAGAGTGGAGAGAGCTGTGTCCCAAATCACTGGGGTTTTCATAAATGTTGTTGGAGGTCTAAGGAGGGTGCCCTCTCTACATCTACCATGAGCTCTGGTCCACTAGTGTGTCTCACCCCAGGACCACTGCCTAAGACAGCAACCCAGATCCAAGCAGGTCAAAGCAAGAACAATTACTCTCTGAATGGTCACTTGGTCCCCTTGTGATCTGCAGGCCAGGAGCTCCTGAGGCAGCTACAGGTCATTGGCTGCAGCCGCCATGCCTCTGCCACCACCCCTTGCCACAGGGGCAAGGGCTGGATAGAACTGTTCAGTCACCCAGTTCCAACAGAGTTCCCCACTCACCTTTTACTTTCTCTTTGGTATTTATGGGTTGAGAAGTCTGGAAACTGCCACAGCTGCTGGTGATTTCACTCTCCTAAAGTCTGCTCTGGCCAGTCTGGGCTGCTGGTCAGGGCCAGCTCCCAGTCTGGTGCAGCAGACCCTTCCTGTCATCCTGCTGGGCTGCCTTCAGCAGGAGATTTGTTTCTCTCTGTCTCTTTGTGGGTTCTATAGCTCTAAAATTTGTTTAGAGTCATATCTTATAGGTATTGGAGGTGGTTGGTACAGGAGCTCAAGGAAGTTTTTGCTTCTACTCCACCATCTTGGCTCCATCCCCCCATTTATCTACTTTTTTGCTACAGAGCTGTGCAAAAAATAAGGACGGTCCAATTCCACAAAAGCCAGAAAGAGAAAGGGTAAAGCTAAAAACAAAACAAAACAAAATTCTTCCAGGAAAGGGGCATACATTGTAATTAAGCCAATTAATTTTCACTAATTGAAGCCCATTCTTAACTAGTTATTAAGTATTACCCTCAAAATGACTCTCTGGGCACCATCAGAACAGCCTTCATTCCCTAGGGGCAGGACTCTGGTACTTTTGGGAGAACACAATTAAAACAAAACTTGTACAGGGACAGGCTGTGAAGATACATCCTTCTTGAATTCTAGGATTCCCGCAAACCAAGAGGGCCTGTGGTTTCAGATTTGTGAGCCATAGCTTTTATATCTAGATTACTTACATTCAGAAAAGGAAAGCAACCATATAAGGATGCTTGCTAAATAGCATAAACACATACTCATTTAATAAATACAATGAAAGAGCACTAATGAAATTGATTGAACAAAATTTCCCTATCGAAAATAACTAATAATGGGCATTACCTATTTTACCCTTTTTGAATGCATGATTTTAATAGGAATTCTTCCACTGAATATTAAGCAATTCAGTAGCCTTTCAAGGACATTTTTATTTGTCAGTATGTTAACAGGGAGCACATCTACATCTATAGCAACTTCCAAACACAAAAAATAATTGTGACTTCTCATGCATTCACTCTCCTCTTTTTATTCATTTGTTTACCTGCCAAGGCTCGCATATCACTTAATAATTTTCAAAATTTAACAAATTGGTGCATCCTGACAAAAATAGCATGCATTAATTTCTTTCCCCAATATTTAAACTAAAATTTAAAAAACGTTTGAGGGAGAATTAAGTGAAAACTGTCAAGCTTAAACAGAGCCACTCATTCTGGACAGAAGTGTCATAGAAAACAGGAAGGTTGGTTACCAAGCATGTCAACTCATTAAAACTTGAAAAAAGCTGCTTCACATGTATAAATGGTATGTATACTCCACTAGGTAGTTTTAGAGTTATAAAAGATGCTTCTCACCAAACCTAGGCACACTCTGTAGTGTTTTTCTACAAGATTTTTTCATTGAAATGATTAGGCAGGTCATTTAGATACAGTCTTCTCTTCCTTATCAGCTCCTAATTATATGTTATTTTAAATACTGAACTGTTATAAAGAAGCCTTCACTGCTTTAACACAAACACTTATGGTAAATTGGCAGTGGTATTTTAGGGAATTTTTATTATTTTTATTTTTGTCTCCCACATTCATTTCAGGTTTTAATATTTTAAAATTGAAATCTTTTCAAAAGTATAAAACTGCATTAAAATTTCACTTTTAATATGATCACTTGCCTTTAGTATCTTCAGCTCATGAAATTGTTACAACCTTTTTAATCCTTCTTGAGAATTATGAATCCCAAGGTTATTTAACATACTTCACTGTCTTTCCTATAAATCATTGTGTAATTTGCTAAGCCATCAGGCTGGCTAATCAAGCAGTTGGCATTATTCTCATAATGTTTCTTTAAGTATTAACTAATTCACTGATTAAATTATAAAATGAAAACAATTTGGGAAACATATGCAGTTACCTTTGCATTTTTTTCAAATATTATAGCAACTTCTGTGTTTAGTTTCTGCTAATTTGTTTATTGGAATCAATCTGTTTCATAATGTGCTAAGCATTTTTGTTTAAAACTGAAATGCTGTTATCTTTGTGCATTAGCAACTATTATATAAACATGTATACAAACAACTGTGACAGGAATTATAATAGTTTCTATATAGTCATGTGTATGCTCCCTTTCAAATGCTTCTCAAAGGTCTTGCTTACAGAGATATCAAACACCTGGCAGTCATTGTTGTGGGGGTTTGTAAGTCAGTGTGAGGCTGCAGGGATCCTCTGTGTATGGTTTCTATATGACTTTGACAGCGCTAGTCTGAGGCAAGTCCCTTTAACCTCTGTTTCCTTCAGTTTCTTCAACTCTAAAATGAAGATAATAAATAGCATCAGCCTCACAAGGTTGTTATGAGAATCAAATAAGATATTTGTAAAAGCGCTTACAGTGCTTTTACTACTATGCGTACAGTGCCTGACGCATAGTAGGTGCTATGTATATACTTGTTCCTTTACTTATTTTATAGAATATCAGTTTATCTTTTACTTTCTCTGATAACAATAATTGTAGCACTGTGCTTAGTACATATCAACTTCTTGTATGTAAACAGACCAAGAGTGGACCAACTAATTACTCAGTAAGGAAGGAAGTAAATAGTTGTGGATGTTTTCAAACTCCCTTTCCTAAAAAAGTTTTAAATCACAAATACAATGAATAGAGGCTCTTTAATCTTCCTTCCTTTTTAACATGCCACTGGTGTTCATTTGTAGTCAAATCTGAGTATTCTTAGTGATCTGTAAACATGCATATGGTCATTCACATGGTTTATCAAAAGACATTTGAACAGTGATTTGTATTTTTGCTTGTTCTGAAAACATGACATGAAGTCATTCTGAGTGTCTCAAAAGCCATTGACGAAGTAGAACTGCTGTTTCTAATGATTTACCGACTTCTCTCCTGCCCACAACGAAATTCTAAGTACTAGCTGACTATCTGGTCTGCAGTGACTGTCATATTTTGTCATAATTGCTCCCTGTTACATTGCTGCAATAGGCAATTTGCCCAGTACAGAAATGGGAATATTATATAGTACAATGCAAGCTCCTCAGAACTATTAACTGAATTACTTACCAGGCATGACAAATGCATATGGATTCCTGGCTCTTTCCTTTGTGATTAGGCCCAGGAAAGCTATATAAAAATAGACACACAAATAACACAAAAACAAACTGCTTTTATGGACATACTGTATTCAGATGAATAAATGCTTTACCATTTAACAGAATTGGAAAATTTTTCACCCACTTTACACATCATGATTTGTGTTTGTAATAGAGATATTAGGATCAGATTTTCAGAATTTTTATTTTTGACAGTTTGTTAAAAGGTCAGCAGTGATTATCCTTGCCAAGATCTGCTTCTAAAGGAAACATGTTTTTATGGAACAAGTTTGCTGATGGATTCTACTTGTAACTTTGGGTGATTTTTATATTTGGAGATTGGGCTAGTTTATCTTCATTTTATGAACATAGTTATCATGTAATTTATCTCTAGCATTTAGTGTGGTACTATGCACGTAAAATTGCTTAACAAGCATTATCCTTACAGGTACATTAAACTAAACCTATAAAACCTTTGAATAATATTCTTGCATCTTAGTAGTAGGCAAGGCATTTTCCCTAAGCTTTTAGCCCTTTACAGTTCCTAAAAGTAACCCTTTTAGTTCCTAAAACACTGTCATTTCTATTTTAGTATAAACTAAGTATTGTATTCATGGCCACAGCCTGCCAGTCATGCTTTTGTGAATTGAACTAGTCTGGGAAACTCAATCTTTGGTACATAGTTTTAATAATGTATACATTGAATTATTAACAATTTAACACTTTAAATAAGTATTATCAAACACTGTATCTACATACTATATCATTAGACATTCATCCTTACCAGGAGAGTACCTTTCATTGTTCTATTAAACAGAACAGAGAAAAACCTCTAAACCCAACACTCCACCCCACCCCCCAAAAGATCACCATGCACTTCAGCCTTAGAGATAAATGTCAATCTATATGGAGTGGTTGAGTGCTTATTTCACATAAGAGTGTGCTTTGTGATACTTCAAGTTTTTGGTGTTAGGATGAAGGCTCAGAAATCTTTGGTGAACATGCAGGGTACCATTTCAAACATGGCCTGAGGCCCCAAAGTTCCTGGTACTGGTTCTGTCCTCAGTTCACAACTCAACCTATTTTTGAACCCTATGTCTTGGCATAGTTAATGTTATTATTTGACAGGGGTGAGGCAGCTCTCAGACTTTTATGATGAGTTTTCTCTTTCCTGAAATGTTGAAGATAGAATTGCAGAGAAATGTAATCAGTGAGATCCATGTCAGTTTTAACGTTCTCTTTCTTTGGAGGAAGCACAGAACTATTCCATGTATATAATTTTCCTTCCTTGAACCATGTAAAATTTTTTACTGACTTCATTTTTTCCAGTTCTGCTTCTATTTCTGCATCTCCCTGGTCCATGACCCAGATTATTCTTCTCATTCTCTTTACCTTAACCCTACCTCAATGATACGATCTGGAGATTAGCCAAGTCAGCTCAGACTTGGCCAGAGAGGTCTTCAAAGTCAAAATCTCTGGTTTTGCCTCATGTCCAATTGCTGGCCCTTGTTTTTTTTTTTTTTTCTGAATCCTTCATTTATAAATATTTTTTCTATAAATACTTCATTTAGAATCATTAGTTCTTAAGGTCAAAAAAGTGCTTATTCTTCTAGAATTCTCTCCTAAAGACTGTCAAGAAAGAGTTCAAAAACAAGTATTACATCTTGCCACCATCCTAGAAGGAATATATATTGATTTCAGAACTTCAGAACCTGTTTTTTTCCTCTTTAACACAATTTCCCCCCAGTTCTCTCAATTTTGAATTGCAAAAAAAAAGTACATTTACATACCTGTAAATTTATGCACCTAGTATTTATATAAGATTTTTGTACGTTGCCTTAATGTTCTCACATGACAGTAGAAAACCAAAATTTGTAGTCATCCTACAACTTGAGAATTGTAATGCCTGATATACCATTGTGTAAGAGAAAATGAAAATACTATAAGTAAGCTGGAAGAAAAAAATGTTTAAGGGATAATTCCAATATGGAAAATCCTTTGATCCCTGGTATCTTGAATTTGGTCTAAACTGTTTGGTGATTTTGCCTTGTTCATGTACTTCATGGGAACTCCATGTTCTCCCCTGAAATATCTCACAGTTTATTGATACAACTATTATACTAAATGATATTGTAATCAGAAATAATAATTTTAAAACATCTGTCTCACAAAGCATATATTCCCTGGGTTTCTTCAAGTTATATTATGATACTAGCACAGAGGGGAGATGACCTCTGGAGGCAAATGAATACTGGACTTAATGGGGGTGGGGAAAGAGCTGAGGGAAACAATGCCTAAGGGAGATGTAAATTTAGATATTTGTTCAAATTTAGATGAATACTACCCAAACCCCAAAGAAAACAATTATAAGCCTGGCAAGTATTCCTAAAGGGTCAAACAACACCCCCCCCCCTTTTTTTTACCCTGCTATTGATCCATTCACTTTGTACAGAATTGTTAACTATAATAACTATGGAATTTATGTTTATAAATCTTGCACGATACTCCTGTAGTATCTCACCCTAAATTTAAAAGATAACATTTGAATACTATATTGAATTCAGTAGTTTTTTTTTTTTAATTGGGGAGGAGAAAATGTAATACACAAGAAGCAATATAATGTAACTGGTTATAATTTGGGGGATTTTTTAAGCTTTAAAATAAATTGTTTCATGTCCTAGTTAATACAGACAATACACATATATTAAATAAAACCAGCTCGATATCATAACCAGAAGAAAATTTGAATGTTTTGTTACATAGAACATGACTACCCCCTATGTTTTCTCTGAGTCATCTACTTAATGATCTAATAAAAATGTGTTTTTATTATACTTGGCATTTTGGAACTACTGGATGTATCATTTTCTGTGCCCAGCATTGCCAACAAAATTACCAGATACATTATAATCCGATGCCCTTATTGGTCTTGATGGTTAATGATGAAGTACAAACATGAGTACACTGTGTGCTTTTTAAACATGTCACTCTTGAGTTTTCAGTACTCTACAGTATAGTGTAGATCTTTAAATTGGCCATATTATACCAAAATATAGTCAGTCTCTGAAATATGCTTGACTTATGACCCTTTTATGCATGAGAATGGCCATCCCTACCACCGAAGCTCATACTGCTACCTTGATTAATCATTGCCCATTATATCAGGTCAGTGTGTTGAAATATGAAACTACTGTACTTCAAGTACCAAAGTTCCCCCAAAACAACCTGGGCTCATACAAATCCATGTTCAGAACTGGGCAGCCTGTCCTCCAAAGAGGGTTAGGTTCTCCCTCTATATTGTTAATGTTCCCACTGGGATTCTTCCTGGAAAATCTTAAAACAAAGGCTCATGTCTGGAGTCTCCTCAGGTCTGAGTCATAGGATCCGCTCCTAAAAAGGTACTCATTCTCATGCAACATGGACATCAGTTATGGGACAGCTTTTATTTCTTCCACCCCATAAACTACATTATATACACAAGAGATTCAGAGGTCTTCATGAACAAATAAAGGAAACATAGAAGAGTTAAGTAGGCCATTTTGCTGATTATACTTCCCTCAGAAGGGAAAGTCATTTTGTGGCACTGCTGGAGAGATATTTCAAATTCACTTTGGAGCTATACTGTCAGAACAACCCACAGCAATTATTGTGGAGGGTTGACAAGATCACAATCTTCTGGTCTTTCCTCACATGACTTAAGATGTCTAGCTGCAGGGCAGTCCTGTTGACTGTCCTCTGAGAAACACATTGTTTAAAAAGCCATCCTTTGGTCGACCATTTTGGAACTTAGGTACCTGAAAGCTCAGGATTACTCAATGATGTTGTAAAGGTATAAACATATTTTTCTTACTGCTGACCTATGCACAGAAAAAGAAACAAAAGTAGGAGGTGTCCAAGAATTGTGGCATCTTAGGGACTCCATTCTCAAGTTATTTGGACAAGTACATTTCCCAGCTCCATATGCTTTCACTGGAAAACTCAGTTGCCCCTGAGGGGATAGGAGAAGTCCCCCTACTCCCTTCCTGGAAGACAAAGGGAGAATGGTTTGAAATAGCCAGAACTGCTTCTTTAGCTGACTTTTCTAGGCCATGGACTGAAAGGTTCCTCCATGCAGAGATTCTCCCTTTCTACCTACCCCCATTCTCAGTCATCTTCATTATCTTGTGTGTATATCTAAGTGGAGATAATCAAGAATTCCTTGTCATCTCAGCAAAGATTCCCTCATTACTCAAACCCTACCAGTATCTTTGGTGGCAGTTTGTATTTTATTGTAGAAACAATGTTATAAATTATGACTAAGATCCTAGACTTAACCCAATTAATTTTTAAAAAAAAATTAAGTGGGGGGCAGCTAGGTGGCACAGTGAATAGAGCACTGGCCCTGGAGTCAGGAGGAGCTAAGTTCAAATCCAGCCTCAGACACTTGAGCACACTTACTAGCCATGTGACCTTGGGCAAGTCACTTAACTCCGATTGCCCTGCCTTCCCCCTCCAAAAAAAAGCAACAACAACAACAAAAAATTTAAGTGTCTTCTGTGTACCAGGTAGTAGGGACACAAAGATAAAAGCTCCTAACCTGAAGGAGTTTATCTATAAGGGAGAGAGGGACAGGACATGCAGCTATATAGGTATATGTAAAACATATAAAACAGATATAATTAACCTGGGGGAGGGGGGAGAAGGCCTCATGCAAAAGGTGGCACTTGAGTCTCAAAAGAAATCATAGATTCCAAGAAATAAAGCCGAGGAAGGAAAATATTCCAAGCAAGAGGGAAAACCAGGGCAAAGAGAAGAGACAGAGGAACAACTAGACCATTCAATCAGTCACTAAGCATTTATTAAGCACTTGCCCTGTTCCAGGCTCAGGATACAGAGAGGCCAAACTAGTACCTGCTCCTAAGGAGTTTGCAGTCTAATGGAGGAGACAACATACAAACAACTATGTACACACAATAGAAATCCAGGATAAATTAGAATTAATCTGAGAGAGAAGTCATTATAGGTTAAGGAGGACTAAGAAAAGCTTCTTGCAGGTGATGGTATTTTGGCTGGGATACAAGGGAAGCCAGGAGGCAGAGATGAAGAGGGAGAAGATCCCAGCATTGGAAACAGCCAGTAAGAATGCTGAGTCAGGAGATGAGTGTCTTGATTGAGGAAAAGCAACGAGGCTCTCATTGGTCACAGAGCATTCGAAGGGGAGTGAGATATAGGGAGACTGGAAAGATAAAGGCAGGACCACTTTATGAAGGTCTGTGAATCCCAAGCAAAGTTTTTTATATTTGATTTTGGTCCCTGTTGGGGGTGGGGAGGAGCCATTAGAGTTTATTGAAATGGAAAGGTGGAGGAGGTGACATGTTCCTATCTGTTATTTAGGAAAACCAGTTTGACAGCCAAGTCAAATGACTTGGATGTCTGGAGTGGGGAAAGACTTGAGGCTAGGAGACTAATCATCTGGTTATTGCTGTGGTCCAGATGTAAGGTGATGAGGAACTGTGCCAGCATGAAGGCAGTGTGAATGAAGAGGATAAATGTGAGGTATAAAATTTCAGAGATAAAAATGATGAGATTTGTCAACTGACTGGCTATAATCAGTTGGGTGAGTGAGAGTGAGGAGTAGAGTATAACACTAAGGTCCTTTCAGCAGCATTAGCTTAGAAGTCAAAGATATTTCTTAGTCCTTAGTAGCTGGCAAAAAGAAAGTACTTAATAAATGCTTGTTAATTGATTTACTTTGTAAAGTGGAAAGACCATATGGCATGAAAGACCAAATAGGAATCAACTTTCAACAGGGAAATTAATATGAGTAGCAAGACAATCTTAAAAAGTGTAAGTACAGATGAGCTATGTAACAGGTTGCTAATGAAGCATTTTACTTATTCACTGAAATATTAACTGGACTTCACAATTCAATACAAGTAATGGTTAGAGAGCAACAAAATTAGGATGATGGGTAACTGGAAGGATGGTGGTACCCCAAGTGGAAATCAAAGTACAGAAGAAGACATCTTGTATTTGGGATATCTATGAGACATCTAATTTGAGATGTCTAGTAGACAATTGTTGATTCAGGCTTGGAGCTCAGGAGAAGAAGTGGAACTGCATATATACAGATCTAAGAGTCCTCTGCACAGAGATGACAACTGAATCCTTGGAGTTGATGGAGATCATCAAGTGAGCGTGGAGGTAGAAAAGAGAAGAGGACCCAGGACAGATGCCTAGAGTACACCTACAGTTAGTGGAGGGTAAAATAAATGATCCAGCAAAGGAGGCCAAGAAGGACTAGGCTGAGCCAACCAGGAGAAAACAGAACAAGTATCCAAGAGTTTCTTGCTAGAACAGGGGGTCTTTTTTCTTTAATCTTCTTGTTGGCTTTTTCTTTTCAATTTTTATTTTTCAGTTCCAAATTCCCTCCCTCCGTCTACCTGTCTCCCACTCACTGAGAAGTAATGAAATACAGTACTCATCATGCATATATGAAATCATATAAAACATTTCCACATTAGCCATGTTTGGGGGGTGGGGAAGCAAGAAGAGTAAGGAAAGAAAAAAATTGCTTCAATTTGCACTCAGAGTCCATCAGTTCTCTATCTGGAGGAGGATGGCATTTTTCTTTTTTCTTAATTTTCATGCTTTTTATTTTTTTGCCCACTTAATAGTATTTTATTTTTCCCAATTACATGCAAAGCTAGTTTTCAACATTCACTTTTATAAGATGTTGAGTTCCAAAGTTTTTTTTCCCCCTCCTCAAGATGGCATGCAATCTGATATAGGTTATATATGTACAATCCTATTAGACATATTTTCATATTAATCATGTTGTGAAGGAAGAATCAGAACAAAAGGGAAAAACCACAGGAAAGAAAAAAAGAGAGAAAATACTATGCTTCAGTTTGCATTTAGACTCCATAATTCTTTCTTTGGATGTGGATAGCATAGATCATGACCACGTTAGACCACATTAATTTTCTTTGCTCTGAAAAGAGCTAAGTCTATCAAAGCTGATCATCTCATACTATTGCCATTACTGTGCACAGTGTTCTCTTGGTTCTGTTCACTTCACTCAGCAGAGGATAGCATTTTTCATCCTGAATCCTTTGGAATTATTGTGGATCATTGTATTTATATAGATGAGTCCTTTTCCTTTTTCTTTGATCTCTTTGGGTTTTAGACCTAGTTAGGGGTATTGCTGGGTCTTCACCAGTTTATAGCCCTTTGGGCATAGCTCCAAATTAATCTCCACAGTGGCTCGACTAGTTCACCAGCAGTGCGTGAGTGTTCCTATTTCCCCACATTATCTCCAACATTTGTCATTTTCCTTTTCTTTCATCTTAGCCAATTTGATGGGTATGAAGTGGTATCATAGAATAGTTTTAATTTGCTTTTCTCTAATTATTAGTGATTTAGAGCATGTTTTCATATGACTTTTGATGGCTTTGATTTCTTTTTCTGAAAATAGCCTTTAAAACAGTCCTTAAATTTTTTGGTTTCTTGGATCCTTTTGGCAATCTGGTGAAGCCAATGAATCCCTTCTCAGAATAATGCATTTAGATTGATAAAATAAAATACATGGGACTATAAAGAAATCAATGACATTGAAATAAAAATGTATGTTTTCCCTCCATACAATTTCATAAATCATCTGAAATCTAATCATAAACTACTTGAGGGTCTGGAACTCCATGTTAAGAACTCCTTTTCTAGAGGGAGGTCAGCAGAGTAAACTATTGTAGAGATACAAAGAAGGATGAGAATTGAGATATATCCATTAAAAAAAACAATTGGTTATTTTGGAGATAACAATTTTATTTGAGTGGTGATGCTGGAGGCCAGGTCTCAGAGAGTTTAGGAGAAAGTGAGAAAAGAAGAAGCAGAAATACCAGATGAAACAGTTTTTTGTTTTTGTTTTTTTTTTTAAGTAAAGGATGGTAAGATCTAATAAGCAAATAATATGGAAAATTGGAGGAAGGAGGGGAGATTCCATGAACAAGGCAGAAAAATAATGGAATCCTTACAGTCAGGAAATCCTTTCAAATTATAAACTATAATTTTATCTTTCTTTCCCTTAACTTGTGTCATCTGAAAGAATCATTTGGCTTGCAAGGACCATAGTCTACTCACTCCAGCATCATATTGATTCTGTTGTTCTCTATTACTTGTATTGAATTGTGAAATTGGGTCCAGTTTCAGAGAATAAATGAAAGGCTCCATTAGCAGCTCATTACATTGCTTAACTGCACTTAACAGTCTTTAAGGTTGTCTTGCCATTTCGTATAAATTCTCCTCTTCAGAGTTAACTCCTGATTCATCTTTCATACCAGCCATGTAAATCTATCAACAAGCATTTATCAGGTACTTACTCTGCCAGGCACAGTTGAGGAAGCAATAACTTGAAATCCTAGGATTTGGAAACTGGGAGGACATTAGAGATTGTGATAGTCATTAAAAAAACTCTGTGGTGTTCCTGGACCATACGCCCACCTACCCCCCAGGGAGTAGGAGGCGGGCATCCTCTTTTGTGTAGACTCTCTTTTGTAAAATGCCTTCCCTGCTCCTTCCTAGAAATTATTGGAAGCTTTCACATCCCTGCTTGTAAGCAACAGCTGTCCCCCAGCTAGCCCCTTCCATATCTCTACATGTGATATCAGAGATGAGTAAACATCAAAATGTGGCTGAGCAAAGCTCACCTTCTCCTCTGACTCACAGGTGCAGGAGTGATGAAGCACCCTGATTTGCTATCCATCAGCTAGGAAGAGTAACCAGAGCTTAGCATGTGACCTCCGGATGCCAAATTTGAGGGTGACCTCTTTCGGGATTATCACTTGGGGTATCTATCAGAATCTACCACCAAAGGCAGTGAGCTTGTTCTTTTCCTTAAAAGGCATTGAAACTGTCATCAAGACTTAATTGGCTCAGGAAACTAGGGCTTAGACAAAACCTCCTGACCCCTTGAGTACAGAGTCATGAGGAGCTCCACTTGGGACCTAAGGATTGACCAGTAGAACACCGTTTGCTGTATCCTTGGCTAAATGAATATCCATTTCCTTTTCAGATTGTCCTTCCACTGCTCTGGTCAAGCAAATTTTCTTTTGTGAACTATTAGATGTACTATGAGTGTTTAATTCTAATATCAAACCTTATTCACCAGCCCAGACTAGTGAGTTTTGGACTTTTATAACTGGCATAGCTGGTGCCGTATTGGTTTGGATTGGACCTTATTGAAGTGGGAGATGGGCTAGCTGTACAGAGGAAGATGATCTAGTGGTCTCTGTGTTTGTGGTGGTGATTGTGAGACATCCCCCATTTACCTGGGGAATTAATTAGTAAATTGTCACCCTTTTGCAACCAGAGACAAGTGGGAATGTGCTTGTGTCTTTGAGAACTGTTGCATGAAGCTAAATGGTAATTTTTTTGAATTTGTATGATTCTTTAAATTGAGGATAATAATGATTGCACAGACCCATCAAGCATTGTTCCCTTCCCTAGACTGGAATTTTGAGTTTGCCTAAAATCTGTGCTTAAAAACTGCTTGGATCTTTTTATATGGTGTTAGGGAGTCCATTGGCTTTGCAGGGGTTCTTGAGAGGACAGTGTTTGGTCTTCTCCAAGACCCTAGAGGGACTCCGTAAGTTTTGTGTATGTCTCTGTCTCTGTTTCTGTCATTTCTCTCTCTCACTACCTCCCTGTGTCTCTCTCTGTTCCTCTCTCTCTCTCTCTCTCTCTCTCTCTCTCTCTCTCTCTGTCCATCTCTCTGTCTCTCTGTTTCTGTCTCTGTCTCTCTCTGTTCCTCTCTCTCTGTCTCTCTCTCTCTGTTTCTGTCTCTGTCTCTCTCTCAGACTTCAGTGAGGGGAGAATGAGGAGCTTTTGTGGAACCCAGGCTCTAGGTACCCTCTCCAGCCTTGCATAAATGGCATATAGTGTACACTTTCTGACTGTATCTTGTTCCTTGCATCTCTTTCCCCAAGCATAAGCAGGAGACTCAGCTGGAGGTCCCCAGCCTTCACAGCAGCCACATGAGTTTGAGAAATCAGGAGATGCTGAATCCCTTAGTGCAGGCTGACTGGCCTGTTGGCCAGAACCCTTTGGAGTTGCCTCCGTCATCCTGTATGACCATCCCTCACTTCATCCACACAGGGAACCAGCCAAGGTCAGCGATGCCCTGGCCTGTAGCACCTGTTGCACACAATGCAAGCCTGCTGCCAGCTCCTAGCCCAACCCAGAAGTGTCAATGCCTGACAAAGACAGTAACAACACATGCAGCAAGGTTCAGGCTCTGCCACTGGAAGGGAAAACCCTGCTAAGAGCTTTCATGGAGGGAAGCACTGCACCAGAATAGACCCCAGCAGTACAGGTACCAGCTCCAGTGGAGGGAGTATCAGGGCGAAACCTATTACATCAAGAAACCTTCTTCCCTCTCCTGTCATCACCCACAGACTGCCTAGCACCCCTCTTCCAATGTCCACATTTCCCCCAAACCTCTCTCTGGGTGACTCATGTCAGGCCTTAAAGCCTTACCTTCTTTGAGGTAAAATGTGATTTAAATATAGACATGTGGACTGGACAGGGCCAGAGTTCACGTCATCTAACCCCACATTTTACAGATGAGAAAACCCAAACTGAGAGCTGGTAAGCGATTTGCCCTTTTAAAGGCAGATAACCAGTCAGTGGAATCACTGGGATTAGCGCCAAGACCTTTTGACTCACATTCTAGTTCTTTCTTGTACTACATCTCACTTCCCCTCCCTGTTCATCTGTTTGCTACGGAGACCATTGTCACTATGTTCATAAAATGAGACTTCCTACTAACATTGAAAGTAGATTCCTAGTTTTTTGGGTTTTGTTTTTTTAAAATATCCATTTGCAGTACCCATTATTTAGCCCACCTGGTAGCTTCTCAGTGGGAAAGGGAAAATATTTTGAAGGCCTCAAAGGTGGAAGCCAGAATATGGTTTGGAATAGTTGTTTATGTTAAAAAAAAATCCATGTCTGCATATTTCAGGGAGGAGGAGGAGGAGGAGCAGAAAAGGCCTTTAAAGAGAAAAACTAGATACGTGTAGCTAGAGACTTCACTGTCCCTTTATTGTTCAAACTTTTCTATAATTAGCATGGACTTCCCTACTTCTCCAGGTAACAAAAAAAAAAAATTTTAATCCTGTGACAGTTTGTAGTTGACAGGGAAGGACTAAATCACTGAGGTATATATTTGGAGTCCTGGGGGAGATGTGCTTAAATGGAGCATAGTGATTATTTTCACAGCAGAAGGTAGAACCATAATCTGAAGAAATGGGTAGTTAAGTGGACACCTGCGTATTTGAAAAAAAGAAAAGCAGCCTGGGTTCACAATAACCAATGTAATGTAATGCATTAAAGCTCCAGGAATAACGACCCTCCCGAAAGGTCACTTCATCCATTTGGGGTTTCACGATGGCGTTTGAAGTATTAGGGCAATCTTTCATGAACCATCGTTATATTTACTTTTTTGTGTTGTTTAATCTACCGTACCACAAAATGTTTAATTATGGGATGAAATAGTCATATAAAGCATTTGCATCATAATGAGGTACATCATTTGGTTTAATTGGATTTTGGTACGCTTGATCTAAATCAAGACTTCAGTATACCATATGTGTGGAGAATTTTTCAATTTAAATTTTTTTAATTAAAAAACAAGATAGTATTTTGACTAAGACAGGTCACTGAATGAGATCTGTACAAATAGTTTACTGTAAAAAAAAAACAGAATCATTCATCAGTAATGGAAGAGGAAGAATGAGTTTTCACGTTTCTTTTGAGTATGGTATGACTAAGGGAAACAAATAAGGTGATACTTTATTTTTTTTTTTGGAGGGGGGAAGGCAGGACAATTGGGGTTAAGTGACTTGCCCAAGGTCACACAGCTAGTAAGTGTTAAGTGTCTGAGGCCAGATTTGAATTCAGGTCCTTCTGACTCTAGGGCCCTTGCTTTATTTACTGAGCCACCTAGCCGCCCCAGGAGATATTTTAGTGCCTTGTATATAGTAGGCCCCAATAAATGTTTGCTGAAACAACGAACTTTAAATTTTTATTCAAGAACTACATTCCATCTATCCATTGGTCAATCAAAAAGACAGTTCTACAAATGCTTTGATTTTTTTCTTCTATCACTTATATATAAAAATGGCACTAAAACCGACCATCATCAGAACTTGTGCTTTTAGAATATTGAACTTGGACACAGGAAGACCTGGTTTCAAATCCCACCACTGGTACTTGGTAGCCTTGTGACCAAAGACAAGTCTAACCTCTCTTAGCCTTAGGCTCCTTATCTGTAAAGCAATATCTGTGCTTCCTGCTTCACAGGATTGCTGTGTGTTTCTTAAAACCCTGTGTAAATGTCAGTTATTTTTATTTTTTTCTGGAGCCATCCAAGCTGTTGTCCAGTTCACTCTGTGACAGTGACAGACATTTGCAAGATAACTAGCCAAGAAAAGGTCACATCATTAAAAAATTAGAGGAAATTGAAGGCTATATTTCTGTCTAAGTCAGGCATTCTCAACCTAGGTTCCATCAATTTTAAAATAAAATTTGATAAATATATTTCATATAATTGGTCCCTTTTGCAATTCTCCACATCTTACTTTATGCATTTAAAAATACTGAGCTTCCTATTTGTGGTGGCAAAGAATTAGAAATCAAGGAGATGCCCATCAACTGGGGAATGGCTAAACAAGTTGTGGTATATGAATGTAATGGAATACTATTGTGCTATAAGAAACGAGGAGCAGACAGACTTCATAATAACTTGGAGAGATTTATATAAACTGATGCTGAGTGAGAAGAGTAGAGCCAGGAGAACTTTGTACACAATTACAGGCACATCTTATGTATGACAACTAACTTTGATAGACTGGACTCCTCTCAGCAATACAAGGTTAGAAGACAACTACAAAAACTCATGATGGAAAGGGATATTCCACATCCAGAGAAAGAACTACAGAGTCTGCAGATTGAAGCAAACTATTTGCTGTCTCTCATTTGTGTTTTGTATTGTTTTATCCCTTCTTTCTCATTGTTCAGCCCATTGGTTATAATCCTTTACAACATGACTAATGTTCAGAGTGAAGGTATTTGTAGAACCTACATTTGATTACATGCCACTGTGGGGAGAAGAGTGGGGAGGAGAAGAAGAGGGAGGAAATTTGAAACCAAAGAGATTGTGGAACTGAATGTTGTAAACAAAAGTAAATAAATAAATTTATTAAAATTTAAAAAAAATTTTAAATGCTGAGCATCAGAAGACTGCAAAAGCCTTCCATGACACAAAAAAAGGTTTAAGACCACAGGTCTGGGGCTTTGAAGATCTTATTTAAACAAGGGATAGAGGCAATCATAGAAGTTGAAAGACAATTTCAGTTATATAAAATGAAAAAAAAATTGCACAAACAGAATCAATTTAGTAAGAATTAGAAGAGACGACTTTGATGGGGGAAAACTTTGCCTCATTTATCTCTAATATTCAAGATATATAGTAGTACTAGTAATGTTAACTAACATGTATGTTATCGCTATAAATTTTGCAAAGCCGTTTACAGATATGATCTCATTTTTATTCCTACAATAGCCCTGGGAGGTGACAGATATTAAATTAGCATTATCTACATTTTACATATGAGGAAACTGAAACAAACAATAGTTAAGTGACTTGCCCAGGATTACACTGCTAATTAGTATCTGATGATGAATTTGAACTCAGGTCTTCCTGACTCAAGTTCACCAGACCATCCACTGCAACGCCTAGCTGCTGTTATGTGTATGTGTGTATATGGAGGTGATACAAATACTTAAGAATTAGAACATTTTCCCAGTAGACAGATAGTTCAAAAGATGTAAACAGGCAGTTTTCAAAAGAGCTGGAAACTTTAAACCACCATATGAAAGAATGCTAAGAATTACTATAATAATAAGAGAAATACAAATTAAAAGTACTCCAGTTTCACCTTACAACTATCAAGTTAACAAAAATATCTATGGAAAAGAGAAGTACACTAATAAATTGGTGGAGCTTTGATTTTTGTGTCAAATGATCCAACTGATCCAATACAGTTTATGATTATATCAGGAAAACCATTCAACTGTACACATACCTGTTGAGCCAATGATACCCCTACTAGTCATATAGTCTAAGAAGGTCAAAGACAAGAGAGAAAGATCTCCTATTACTAAAATAATTTATAGCAGCCAAGAACTGGGGAGGCATCCCAGTGGCTTATAAGAGCAGGCCTGAGAATCAGGACAACTAGAATCAAAATCCCACCCTGACCCACCTCATGTCAGAGCCACAAACTGTGGACTACATACCCTACTTTTAGCTTACTTGTCCCAGACCTTACTCTTAACTCTGTCCTCTGTTAACACTGATAAAATGACAGATACGGAATTTCTAATACATAGATGAAGAAAAATAGCTTCTTTTTCTGCCATTCTGGGACGTGTTCTGTATTTTGTCTCTGACTTTGTAATTTTAGGAATTGTTTGGAGGCTCTTTAACTATGAAACGTCCATCGACTTTCACCAGATCATGTATAAAGCTCCAAATGGGACTGAAAAATATAGTGTCCTAACTGATGCCAAAGTTAATAGTGCCTAAATGAAGTCTTAAAAATAAAGGCAGTCATTTGGAACATGATGTTTCTGAACACCTGGCATCCCAGAAGATCAAAACATAAATGAATTTCACTTATTCCTTAAATTGATCACTGTAAAGATGAATATTTGTGGATGCCAGAGGTGAACCTACAAAATTTCATTACTGGAAATTCTTAATTCTTTTTTTTCTGACACATTGAACAATAGCCCATCATTATGTATGGATAAATGTTGTAGTACTAACAAGGTTATCTATAAATATTAATAAAAAAGGAAAAATCAGTTTATGGAAGCCCTTGGCTGATTGTAGCCATGTTGAGACGATAACAATCAGGCAGTTTGGATATTTTGGTTCCTCTAATGTTTTCTCTTTCCTTTGATAAAGATAAAATGTTTTAGTAAAAATGGTGAAAATAAAAAATATTATCTGTCCTGCCCTTACCACTTCTGCAATCCAATTTAAGCCCTCATTCGCTCTTTTTTTAAAATTGAGATCTACATTGAGATCTAGATTTTTACATCTGCTTAATTTCTAATATGTCACTTTCCTCCTCCGTTCACCAGAAAGCCACCCCTGATAGGAATGCTGTTAATTAGGAAGGAAATAAAGGTAGGTGGGTGGGCAAAAGAAGGAAGGAAGGAAGGACGGAAGGAAGGAGCTCCTAAATAATCTCCCTGTTCCAGTCCCTCTTTCTCAATCTATCCTACACACAGCTGCTTGAGCAAACCTCTTAATGCTAATTTACTTCATTTTAGTCCCTTACTCAGAAGCCTTCTATAGCTATTTGCCTATAAAGTTCAAATTCCTTATCCTCTCCAATCTGTCCCAAACCTTCTTTTCCAGCCTAATTTCTCACACATATACCTTAAGATCCAACAAAAACAGACTAGTTGCTATTGCCTTGCCTATATCTTTGTTTATGTCATTTCTTCCACCCTTCTCCCACTGCACCTTTACCTCCATCAAAGTCATGCCCATCTTTCAGAGCCCAGCTCAAACACCATCTTCTTCTTGTGAAGTCTTCACTAATTGTCTCAGCCAGACATAATCTTAATACTCTCCTGAACACCCAGAGGAAAAAAAAAAACTTCATTAATTTTCCTTTTAAGATACTAATCACATTTCTCTTTTATATTGCCATCTCCATAGTTTTTTGTTTGTTTGTTTGTTTTGGTTTAAGTAACTTGCCCAAGGTCACACGGCTAGGTTTTTTTGTTTGTGTGTGTTAAGTGTCTGAGGCCGGATCCGAACTCAGGTCCTTCTGACTCCAGGGCCGACGCTCTACTCACTGTGCCACCTAGCCGCCCCATCATCTCCATAGTTTTTGATACTATCAAACCACACACTCACGCTTCATCTTTCCCTTCCATTTCATTGTTGTCCCTTGTTTCTGTGTTTCTTCCTATTTACCTGTGCTTTCTTTGTTTCCTTTGCTGTTCCTCATTTGCCCCCTTGGCATGGGTATCCCCTAACTCAGGGATGGAGAACCTGCAGCCTCCAGGCCACCTGTGACCTTCTAGGCCCTCTAGTGTGGCCCTTGGACCAAATCCAAATTTCACAAAACAAAACCCTTTAATAACAAGATTCGTTATGTAGACTCTGGGCTTAGTCAGAAGGCCTCACCCGAGGACCTAGAGGGCCACTTGTGGCTTTCAGGTCACAAGTTCCCCAACCCCTTTCCTAAGGCTTCATCCTGAGCCTTCTTCTTCCTGTATGTGTCTCCACTTCATAGTAAATGCTTAGCCAAATGCCTTTTGACTCATTCATTCATTTCCTGGTGTTTTCTGTGTGATCACAAAGCATCTGCCAAAATAATCTTTCCAAGGTACAAGTCACTTTCTTGTTCAGAAATCTTCAGAGACTTCTTATGCTTACATGATAAAGGAAACAAACCAATTTCTTTAAAATTATTCCTGCATTCCCCCAAACTCCATCATTTAAAAGAATCCTTGGATACACCTAAGATAAGGAAACAAACCAATTTCTTTCATATCTTCTTCCCTCTACCACTACTGAGGTCACATTTAAGCTATCAACATTATCTTTCAGGCTAGCATTTAAGGCCATTCACGGTCTGGCCGAATACTAAAATGCATGCACCTGTCTCTCTCCCTCTCTTCGTTCTGCTCTTAATACAACACTGAGATCAGGTCCTAGGTCCTCCATGAGTTTTTCATACATGTTAGTGGTCTCTTCTTCCTGAAATAGTCTTATCTTATTGACTCTTCTGTGTACATGTACTATTCTCTAGTAGGGTCCTGAAGGCCAGGGACTATTTCACTCCATCCTTGTCCCTGGTGCCCAACACAGGACTTGCACCTAGTAAGCTCTTAATAAAATATTTCATTATTGTTAATGACTTCTTTACATGCCTTACCTTGAATGAATGAATCTTTACTACTAAACTGTAAGATCTTTGAGGGTTGAGACCATGTCTTCTATCTGAATCCTTCGAAGTGCCTAGCATGGTACCTTGAATGGACTAGAAACTTAATATTTATTGAATGGGTAAAATAATATGTACGAAATGAATCAACTAAATGAAAAGTTTTATTATTGGAAAGATGATCACATTCTTTATGTTATTTCTCACTAGGAGCTCATAACAATTTTTGTTGTTCACTCATTTTTTCAGTTGTATCTGACTCTTAGTGACCCAATTTGGGATTTTCTTGGCAAAGATACTGAAGTGGTTGGCTATTTCCTTTTTCAGCTCATTTTACAGATGGAGAAACTGGGCAAAAAGGGTTAAGTGACTTGCCCAGAGTCATACAGTAGTATGAGGCCAGATTTGAACTCAGAAAAATGAGTCTTCCTGACTCCAGGCACTCTATCCTGTGCTACCTAGCTACCCTGTTGATAGTAGAGACCCTTCAATTTTCATATTTCCCATAGAAATATAACTTCTGAAATTATGTATCCCCGGAGCAGTTTTATTTACCCCCAGTAAAAGTCTGTTTGCCAACATTGTTTCATGAGCACAGCCTTGAACTTATATTGTCATATGTGTGAATTGAATTAAATCAGTATTTGAAAATTAAAATAAACAAAACAAAACAAAATGGGAGTAGTCTACAACCCTAGTACCATGTAGTCATCCCTCTAAGTGCTGTGTCACCTTCTTGCCATTTTCTTTTTGTGTTTGTATTTTCAGATCCTAGCAAAGTGTCTGGCATGTAGTAGGAACTTAGTAAATATGTGATTCCTACAGATGAAAAAATTGGAGTTGTACATTTAAATTTTGCACATCTTTAAAGTTACACGTCTTAATTTATAATGTTTCTACTTATTAAAATGTGTTCATGTATTCTTTTGTTTTTAAGATGGTGTATTTGGGCATGTTTGAGTACTAAGGAATATTTATTCCAAAATCTTGTTTATCTTGCAATCGAAGGCACATCATTTAATTTATATGCAATGGCATCATAGCTGCCCATCCCTAGAAATGACAATATGTAAATGTTTATTAACTGGAACTTTCTTTTCTTATTTTTTTCTCTTTCACATTATGGACTAGCCTTCATAGCAAGTGTCCCTTCTACATGCATACATGGTTGGACATTTTGAAGAGTAACTTGCATATAACGTAGGTAGATAAGGCAGATGGAGTGAACAGTACCATTTCTCTAGGTCCAAAGGAATTTTTTCCTTTTAAAACCAACAGGAAAATTGTTCAACTTCTCCTTTCCATTTCAGTTCCTGTATATGCTAACAAATGTCACTCCAGATGAGTAACTTAAGTGGTAAATCAACATCCAGATTAGATAAAAATCCAAAATAAAGTCCACACACAAAACTTGCCCAAATGATTTGTTAAACTATATTCTTTATACATGAAAGCTGGAAACAAAGAATGCTGCAAATGCTTAAATTGGCCTCTCAAGGCAGGCCTCTGTTAGCTGAGGCTGTCTGGGTGATGAGTGTGTCAGGAGAGTGAGGAGGGTTTGGGGTAAATGGAAAGGAATAATAAAAATGACTTCTCAGCTTTCCCTTTTTATAGAAAAGTCCCAACTATGATGTATATCAATGGTATTTCACTAGTTTTTCTTGTTTCCCAAAAGTTCTAGAAGAGTGACTCAGTTGGGAGGGAAGAAATGTTCTATTTACTGTCTCTGCACAAGCCAGGTCTATACTTCGAGGTCTTTGGGCATTGTAATTGGTTGTGGGCACATCATAGAATTTTGACAAAAACACTGTATAATTCAAAAGACCTGTGTCTTTGTTCCAGCCCAGTACTGACTAGCTGTAGGGGCACAGGAAATACACAACCTCTGTGAGTCTCAACTTCTTTATCTATAAGTGGATTGAACTTAAATGCTCATTAAAGTCCCTAGGGCTCTGAGAATTACTTAGTAATCAGAAAAATCTACATCATGGAGTCATGCTATCTGTTTTTCAGTTTCTGTTTTTAGTAGTTCCCTGATTTACTAATTTCTATTTCCGAAGGACCTCATTTGGCATTTCTTAAAAACATAATTATAGTATTAAAGTTATTTGATAAAAACTATTTGAATATAAAGCAAATTTGGTATTGTGATCCTAAATAGATTTTGAAAATGTGAGGCAGTAGAAAAAGTTTAAAATAATTTAAATATTTTCATTAAGCTTGACTTCCTAGGTATTCTAGAATTGACTCATTCATAGAGATGCAGTTCCTTTGAGAGAACTCCTAAATTCTAATCTAAGAAAAAACTTTTGACATTTTATTATTTCACATGTTAGGCTTTTTCCAAATTATTGGTGATATGTTTTCTCCTCAAGGAACAGTTCTCTCTTTAAAAATGACATGTTGATCTGTGCATTGTAACTGCTTTCATTTAGAATTTTTAAAATTAGTTTTCTTTTTCAAGGTTTGAATAACCCTTTATATTTAAATACCAGTTTTTCAGCTTGTCTGTTTGTAGTTATTCAATAAATGATAAGACTTCTCTCTCTGAATAGGTTTTTGAAACCCCATTATTTATATTCCTTTAAAACAAAAAATCATATAGATAGATAGATAGATAGATAGATAGATAGATAGATAGATAGATAGATAGAATGGATTTCCTTTTTGGATCTTCCTAAGAAAGATTGTGTTTTGAGCCAAATCAAATAAGAGGAAATTTAATAGGAATAAAGTTCCTATATGGGTTCAAAAAATCACCTGTAGAAATATAGGAAGGGGAGGCTAATAGTACTGGAAAAAAAAAAGAGATCTGGGCCAACAGTAATGTTGAAGAGGTTTTGGGGTAGAGGTTAATGGTGTAGGAACCCTGCATGAGAATGCCAAGGCAGAACCACCTAGAATGAATTCACACACTCAAGCCTCTTTCAGTCAAGAGACAGTTTATTATAATGCCAATAGAAGTGGGTGAAGTCCCTTTGGGGAACTTGTATCCTAATTGGGCTGAATCTAGAACTTATATAGAAAAAGGTCATGAAAAAGGAATGCCAGGGATACTAATTAGTTAATCTAAGGGGTCCAGGTATCTTTGAGAGCTATATATGGGAAAGTGTTGGAAGTATACCAGACATTGAGGGTATTGTCAGAGGCATGAACCTTGGGGAAGCACCAGAGACAGGCACCCTGGGAAAGAGCCCTTGGGTCTGTATCTTTGTCTCTGTATTGATAAGAGAATTCCAGAGTCACAGCAAGAGGGGAGGGGCCTGGGTTACTTTCAGAGACATTACCTCAGGGCTTTTGGGGATCTAGGTCCTACCACCCATCAATGTTATAGTTTAAAAATAAGCTAATAAAATCTTGTACCACATTAAGTCTAGAACAGGGATGGGGAACAAATTGTTCTGTGAAGTTTGGTTTCCGTCAAAGGGCCGCACTTGGGGACCTAGAGAACCACATGTGGCCTCAAGGCCACAGGTTCCCCACCTCTGGTCTAGAATGTGAGATATTCTTCCTGCACTCTAGAATATGGTGATCATCTTTTAGAGAAAGGATATTAAACTAAAACTCTTCAAGAAGGATGACCAGGAGAAGAGTGAAAGAACTGAAGACTGTTATGTAAGGAACAGTTGTAAGAAATGAACATGATAGGCAGCTAGGTGGTGTAGTGAATAGAGCTCCAGCCCTGGAGTCAAGAGGACCTAAGTTCAAATCCGGCCTCAGACCTGGGCAAGTCAGTTAATCCCAATTGCCCTGCCTTCCCCCCTCCAAAAATCGAGAGAGAGAGAGAGAGAAAGAGAGAGAGAGAGAGAGAGAGAGAGAGAGAGAGAGAGAGAGAGAGGGAGGGAGGAGAGATGAAAATGTTTAGTCTGATCAGTGGTTCGAAGAGTGTGATCCCTAACCCCATGGGGGTCACTGAGAACCTTTCATAATGTCCCCAAAAGCCCTAAGACTATGTCTCTGAAAGATCAAACCTATCTTCATAATACTTAAATGCTATTTGCCTCCTAAAATACTTCTTCCTTTTCCATCTTTGTACCTGTATAAGGCTGAATTTTCTTCATATATGTCAACCAGAACAACATATCACAATATTATTAAATGCAGAAGCAGAATAAGAAACTAACTTGTGAACCAGGCATTAAAGAGATTTGCAAACATGTGTAACAGTATTATTCTTCTTACTAAATAGATATTTTTGATAAATATGTTACTTATATGAATATGCAATAGGTTTTATTATTATGGTTTTTAATGAATTAATATTTTTCCAAAATTATCAGTTACAGTTTCTAAGGTAGTAAACATGAATAGCTATAACTAACATAAATGAAGGGTTTTTTTAAGAGCATAAAGAGGTCCTGAGAAAAAATTTGAGAACTGCTGATGTAGAGACTATTTAGGAGAGGGACTTAAATATCTGTCATGAGGTATTTGAAGGGCCTTCTCAAAGATCAGGAATTCAGTTTGTTCCACTTGGTGTTAGAGGACAGAGCTAAGAGCAAAGAATAGAAATTACAGAGGCAGAGTTCAAGTCCATCTGAGATAAACTCCCTAATGATGAGAACTGTCTAGAAGGGGAATGAGCTGCCAGAGGAGGCAATGGTTTCTTCTTACAGGAAATGTTTAAGTAGGGGCTGGGTGGTCACTTGTCAGAGGTGGAGAGATGTGGGTTGGGCTGGAGACCCTTCCCAACTTCCTTTTCTGTAATTCTGTGAAGTGGTCATTTATTTATGACTTAAAATGGCTAAGGCTAAGGTATTGCTATAGACAAATCTTTAGGTTGCTGTGAAAGGCAAACCTAGAAATAAAAGAATGTTACGTATCTAGTGAAATAAAGAAAGGCATCATCCTTAATGTTTGTTTATTGACAGAGATCCTTCCTGTGCCTAAGCTATAACTAAGGAGTAAAATGAACTTCTGGAAGCAATATTAAAACTTGTTGAAAACTTCATAGAAGGAATGAGTTACTGTACTAAAACCTCCAAAGGGACTTAATTTACTCACTGGGAATTGTTTATAACAGGATACTCAGCCTCATAATGTAATGTCCCATAACTGTGTCAATTACATAGTTCCTGTCCCTTTAGAGTTTATCTCTTAAGAAAATTCCAGATAAATGTAGGCTTTTGATCTTTTAGAAAATTAGATAAGGAAAGAAACTAGCTATAATGAGTAGAAAATCCAAATTAACCTTAATATAAGGGATACCTGAGTCACCCTAGAGATTTCTATCAGTCTTGTGGAAATAAAAGGAGAAAGGGGTTTTAATTAAGAGAATATATTATTTCCATATCCAACAAACATTTCACAAACAACCAATAGAACTTTAGAGTGAATTATGTAATGAATGTACTTGTAAAGTTAAGCATAAAACCACAGAGTAAGCAGATTTATATAAAGCGACCCTTAAACTGGAAAACCAAGTCTTAGCCAAGACTAAATAAATTGGCATAAGATAAACATCATTTCAGCAAAAAGAAACAGTCCTGTTAGAAAATTACTTCCCCCAATGTATGGAAACTAACACTACTTTCTCAGTGCAGGGATAAACAGAATCTGGACTACCTTAGTTCGTTACAAGCCTGCAAGGCAGAACATAAAGGTTCAGAATCACTTCCTGAACCAGGTTTTATTCTTTCTATTGGGATCTAGATTGTTTTAAAATTAAATGAACCTTAAGAATATTAGTAATCATAGACTTTACAGAAGAAGAAAACAAAGAGGTCATTGAATTTCTAGCCACTTTAGATCTAATATTAATTCCTTAATAATTAGACTATACTATAACCTCAGTCAGTTAGCATTTATTAAGCACCTACTATGTGCTGCCTTCTGTTCAAAATGCTAATAACCATGTTATCAACAATCTATTAACTTCCTATTTTAATTATGTATAGTATTATTTTTGCTTTTTTCTTATGTGTATGGGCTTTTTTGATACCTTAAAGTTAATAAAATTTAAAACCTTTTGTGAATTTAATGATTGTTAACTATTATTTTTCTAGGAACTGTGTGGAGAGAAAATCAAACAAAGGATTTAAAGAAAGTTCTTAAGGAGGTCGACAAAGAAATCCCATTGGTATTTGTCAGTGGAAACCATGATATTGGTAATGTTCCTACATCAGAAGCTATCGATGAATATTGCCATACTTGGGGAGATGACTATTTCAGCTTCTGGGTTGGAGGAGTGCTTTTTCTTGTCCTGAATTCACAATTATATGTTGATTCCTCTAAGTGCCCCAGCTTGAAACAGGCCCAAGACCAGTGGCTTGATATCCAACTAGAAATGGCGAAACAGAGGATGTGTAAGCATGCCATTGTATTCCAACACATCCCTCTTTTCCTCAAAACTGCTGATGAAGAAGATGATTACTTCAACATAAGTAAGCCAATACGCCAGGAGTTAGTGGACAAGTTCACTGAAGCAGGTTGGTATTTATTGTACTTTTACAACTTTTTTTTACTTTATTTTCTTCATTTTATCTTATGAATGTTATTTCTACTTTTTAAAGAAATTAAATGACCTAGAATTTGAGGTAGTGAAGTACATAGCATTAATATCCATTTAAAAAAATAATGTAAGGGGAGGAAGTATGCTGTCTAGATGGATGGAAACCTGGGATGCTTCAGAGGAAAAAGATGATCATGCAAAGTACACTGGGCTTGGAGTCACAATATCTGGGTTTCAGTCCTGATTTTGCTACTTACAAACCTTGTGACCTTGGGTGATCTCTTTCCCTTCCTAGATCTCAGTTTCCTCTTACTAAAAATGAAAAGAGGGGACTAGCAGTCTCTTAAGAGCCTTCTAGTTCTTTGTTTCTCTTAGATCCAAGCCGTAAGGCAAAGCTTAAGGGAAGGTATGCAGAACCCCCCTTGGCCACTCACCAACATAGTTTTGTCTTCTGAGAAAGTAACTGTGGTAGCTTTTATCATCTGTACAAAGAACAAGTACAATGCAGGAATATACCTTCCCATTTCCACCGCTTGCTTATGTTTTATATAAGGAGGTTACCTGGATGGATGAGAGTTAAGAGTAAAACTTCTTTTTAGTATCTAAGAAACATTGAGTAGTGACATTAATAGGAAGGCACAAAGAAGATATTTAACAGTTTTGCTTTGGTGAGGTGGACTAAGTTCTTCCTAGCATTTTATAATACATAATACATTTGACCTGAACCGTAAACTTGTGGAAATGTAGTTAGATATGATCTGCTCTATTTTTGTCCCAGTCCCAGTTGGGTGTTTGTTTGGTAGGGAATAGTGGGTTATACCTAAGGGGCTAGCCTTACAAAGAAATTTGGTAACAATAAAGTAAAGAGATTTCAACTGCAGAAGATTGTTTTCAATATTAGGAAAGTAATTATTACTAAAAAATAATGCCCCCAAATAACTCTTTAGACTCCTTGTAATCTTTGTTCATTGAGTATGGTAGCATTTACTTGTGAAGAATAATAAGCATTTCTCTATTTGGGGAGATTTTCACATAAAGGAAACATAATAGGAGATATTTTTCAACTGTAGCATGGTGATGTAGTTGGGCGGCTTCCATTAGGGTCATTGAATTTTACTCCATGCTTGAAGTAGTGTGGAAAACTATCTCAGTGACAGATGAATTAAGTGTCAAGGTGGCGTCAAAACCCTTTTGTTTCATTTATGTAGAGACTTTTGTAGTAGGAAATAATGTCAGCAAGAACATTTAATTTCACTGAAATTATTTCTTTCATATCAAATGTTAAACCATGTAAATGTTATCAGTGTGATTGGTATTTATTTGTTAATGTAGTATTTACTTCTGTTCCTTATTCTCTGTTTTTGTGGAGCTGCCTTTTGATCAAAATGTAAGACCAAATTTCCTTGCATTCCTAAATATTCTTTGTAAGCATAAACCTAATACTTAATCTCACCTTAGGAGACTGAAATTTAGGTCTGAGAATGGCTACCTCTTCCTGTATGTACACTTTTATATCATGATGAATTTTTAATTACTCCAAAATTTCACCTTGGAGAATCTAGACACAGGGCATTAACCCCTGATTCTGACTTTTTTAGCCTCCCCTTTTATTGACTTTATAGGGACCCCCCACCCCCGGAAAAAAAAGGACAATTGTGGGAAAAGGAACTTAAGGTTTCATTTTGACACCATTATGTCAATAGGTAAATAACATGTTTGGTTTAGAAGTGTAATTAGATGAACTATAATGGTACATGTAAACATCCATGAGTAATTAAAAAAATTTCTTGGTTAACAGCAAATTAATTTGAACCCATTTTGGAAAGCCAAAGGGTCAAGTGACATTTTGTAAAAATTCATTAACTTAAAGACTGTGATAAAAATTATAGGTGATGATGGCAGATTGTATTTAATATTGCCTCAGGCTTTTTCTGAGTAGCATTTTTTTTCCTAACACTATTTCAGTCTCATTTTTGCAGTTGTGCTGAAATGCCAGTACTCAAAAATATGTCAAAAGCTCATCAGAATATTAGGATAGCTTTTAATTATGATAATTGTGTTGTGATAAAACATCCTTTTAAAGAACAAATCCCTCCCCAAACAACCATGGAGGCCAAACCCAAGATCTTTTATAGCTATTTTAATGAATAATTCTGAATCATTGTGTGGGATGAATAAATGATTTAATAAGGAATACCAATAATCTTCTCACATTGTTGTATTAATTTTTTTTAAATGAGAGGAGCCTGTAAAGAGGAGGAAGAAGCATACAATGGGGCAACTGAAGAATGCTGGGATAGTTCTCTTAATCAGAAAGTGTGAGCTCCTCATGTTTACAGGTTTCCTTAGTAACAGGTGCATTTGGTTCCTACATTTTAGTGTCATGAAAAACCTCCTTTGTATGTGTACACAATGTTGTCAATAGATAGTATAAATAAACAGTTATCCTGGCAGGACAGATACACAGATATGAAATTGCAGCAGTTACATCATATATTTTTGCCTTGTTCAGGAATAATCAATTTCATCAGATCCACAATTAGGAAAATTAGCTTTTCCTTTAATTCACTTGATATCCGTTTTGAGTTCTAAGAAACAGACAATAGAATGAAGTCCCGGTTGTGCCTCTCTTTTTCTTTAGCCATTGTATTTTTTGAGCATGAAGTTAACATCCTGAGAAATTAATATGCATAGCGATTTTTAAAGACTAACCCCCCCCCCCAAATTACTCTAGCTCTTCACTGAACATGTTTCCCCTTGTGTCTTTTGTGCTATTTTCTCTTCTCAACAAAGTACTTAGAACTGTGTTTTTAAATGCCCCAAGCAGATTTAATAGTTATTTAAAACACTAGTAAGTGGTGGTTTTAGAATCATCAAAATTTGGAAGACAAAATGCATAGTTTATAGGGTCTAAAAAGTCATGTTTCGTAGTCATCCTAAGCGACAAAAGCATGGGTCCAGGTCTGATTGCCGGCATAAACTGGAGAAATATTCTCTGCTGACCTTTAGGTGAAAAACTTCATTACCCATGGGAATGTTTCCCATGTCAAGTCCTGAAGGTCTTAAGAGATCATTCATAGTTCTGTGCCAATTAATAGGGATGCTCAAGACCTGCTATTAAAGTAGTTCCCAGGATATTTCAGAGAAGATCTTTCTTTCCTCTTCCTTCAGAATATTCATTGTAACTTGTGGAAGACCACTGTCCAATTGGCATTGACATACCCTACATGGACTGTATGGAAAACCTTAGCAAGATCTGCTTATTATTCATATTCTGTCTCTGAACGAAAAATTTCTCTGGAATTCATTCATGTATGGTGCTAAACTTAGATTTTTAACCTACACAACTTTGATTTATTGGCAAACAAGCTTATATGCAAACTTTGTACTGTATCCCCTACATGATGTTCATTTTTAAGTTCCTCACCTAAAAGTCATGAATTGAAGTTAGCAACCATATGTTGTCGTCCTTAGTTTCACATTCATTCCTTAAGGAAATATTTCAGTGACGTTTTACCAATCTTCAAATTAAAAAACAGGGAAAGAATAACAAACAGTCTTTTTATTAACATTTTCACAATACAAAAACTCTTGGATTAAATGCACTTCGGTAATTTTAGCCTCTTCATTTCATTTTCCAAGTTTAGATCTCATTTTGATGTGGTTAGCCACATTTTTGTGTTTCAATCAATTCTGTGTAAACATCATGTTTTAATCATTTGATGTCTGTATTTCATTCACTATAAACCTAGATAAAGGACCAACTGCAGAAGCTACATCTGGCATGAAGTGATGAGTTGCGTTTCTCACATTGGAGGTGTCCTTAACAGTTGGGCCAATTAAACTTAAAATCATATCCTCGAGATGAATATTTATAAATGGGGAATCTGGTGCTTGTCAATGTGTACTGTTACGTTTGGAAGTTAAACAGATAACTCTTCTGGGGAAAAGAAATCATTTTCTTTATTATTTTGTTGTTTTCTTTCCACTTGCCCTCCTCCCCCCCAGAAAACAATGATTTTTAGAAAGTGACATTTTTGTTTCAAGTGTGGTGAATAGCAGAGGACACAAAAACCACTGATCCTAATCAGATCAAGACTTAGTGAAACAAAACTGTAAGAGGTATTGCTTTGGGTTCATATTAACAACCATCAGTCTAATTTTAAAATTAACAGTTGTGTTCAACACTAAAAATTCTAGTTTCTGTAATCTGAACAAACATTTTCCTATGTTAGATACAATTTTTTTCACTTGCTAGAGATTAGGTGTATCGACAACCTTTCTCTTCATCATGAGAAGAGACTTGTTGATATCCTAATTTGTGAGGCAGAACAAGGCCTTGGAAAGAGCAGACTTCTGTGTCACGATGGCCTGGGTTCAGTTCCTCCTTCCGATACACATGACACTACGACTGAGCAAATAATTTAGCCTCTATGTTTCCTAGGAAACAGCTCTCTAATGCTTTAGATCCCTTCTTTTTATCCTCAGTGCCTGGCAGAGTGCCTCATGTTCTCTCAAGTAGAATGCAAAAAAAAAGGATGACAAATTGTTCTTTCACTATGTGTGTGTATGCTATATGCATATATGTATTCCATACATATAGAATCATATACACACAATACATTCCAGTCCTTTGAACTGACGACAACCCAGAAAGAATAATTTTTGATGAATAAATTACACTATTGTGTCCACTTTTAATTTCACAGATTAGTCATATATTTGTGGTCAATTATCTTGTGACTCTTTAGGTTTAGTGACTCTGAAACTTTATAACAATAGCTCCCTCAGTGTCCTGGAAAGTACAGTTTAGTGTAACCAAAAATGAGTTTTCTTAGAACTGTAATGATAGCTATAAATCAGTAAGCTAGCATTTAGCGAGCACCTCCCTGTACCAACCTGTGCAGACACTGGGGATAAAAAGAACGCTTAAAAAAAAAAAAGTCCCAGCTCACAAGTTGCTCACAGAATTCTTCTTAACTATTGTCAGGGTTCCATATAGTAAATGTATGTATCACATTAGAATTTCATTCATACGAATCAGAATTTTAGGGCCATAAAGGACTTTATCTCTGAGAGAAGTGATATGTGGATTATTTGATCAACAAATTTGATCAGTATTCAATAATTGAACTGTAGGATTGTGCTTCAGGACTCCACTTCTTACTCCATGTATGAAATGTACTTTTACTGATCTGTCCAATAGAATAAATAATGCCCTTTGAGTTGTTTTCCTTATAGAGGTAATAGATTTGTAGTGATCTACCCATACTCTTGCTTTGTTTCCTTTGTTACCAATTGCTTTCATATCAAAGAAAGCTGGCTAGAGTTGAGAGACCATCAGTGCCCATGGATCGGAATAAAAATTAGCTGGTTCAGTCAGTAATTGAGTCTATGACCATGTGCTCATTGACATGGTGCTGTAATCAGCTGACTTAAAAGTGTGAGTCACAATTTGGTAGGACAGGATTCCTAGGTAGTTACTCTGGTAAACATTATTACCTGATTTTAAAACATATCATGCCTATACTTTTTCAGTAGCAAAATTAATCATTCCTACTGTTAAGTTATATTAGAGCAAAGTTCTTAGAATAAAAATTCTCATATTTTAAGGAATAAGTTCACAACTGGATTTGATGCCAACCAATTTGACCATGTTTCATATTTTTCTATGGAGCAATATTCATGGTACACTGAAGATAGAAGGTAGAGTTTGGGGGTGACTAGGTGGCACAGTGAATAGAGCACCAGCTCTGGAGTCATGAGGACCCGAGTTCAAATCCAGCCTCAGACACTTAACACTTACTAGCCATGTGACCTTGGGCAAGTCACAACCCCAATTGCCCTGCCTTCCCCCTTCCAAAAAGCAAAAGAAAAAAAAAAGAAAGTAGAGTTTGTAATGTAGCTGGGGTGTATTTTGCTTATATTATTATTGCATCTCTCCACTAAACCCATATGTCAGTGACTTGTTGTGGTGGGGAGGTGACCCTGGGTTCCCAAAGGCTATACCAGAAAACAGAAGCTCTGACTTTCCCCATCAAGTTGGAAGGGCTTGAGGTATAAGTCCAGCAAAAAATATAATGCATTATGCATCTGTCATAATAGGCACAACTTAACTTGTACACACAAACATGCCACCAGAAAACTGGTCCCTGCAATAAGCTAGCATTCGTATATGCCTATTATGTGCCAGGTGCAATGCTAAGCACTGAACAAACATTAACTCATCTCATCCTTGCAACAGCTCTGAGAGATAGATGTTATTATCACCATTGTACAGTTTAGGAAACTGAGTCAAACAGAGGTTTAGTGACTTGCCCAAGGTCACACAGTTAGTAAGTAGCTGAGGCCAGATTTGAAATCAGGTCTTCCTGACTCCAGACCCAGCCTTTGCCCTGCAATGCCGTCTCACTGCCTAAGTGATAAACAGGAGGCTATGGAAAATCTTGGAAATAATTACTAAAAGGGAAAAAATTTGAGCAGCTGGGTGGTAGATAGAGCACTAGCCCTGGAATCAGGAGGACCTGAGTTCAGATTTGACCTCGGACACTTAATAGCTACTCAAACCAAGTCGAAGCAAGTCACCTAACCCCGATCGCCTCCAAAAAAAATGATTACTAAGGGAAGGAAAGGTTGTAATCCTCATTAATATAGTAGCAACACTCATGAAATCACAAACATTTTTGAAGTTTTGAAGTCCTGTATAACACCCTGGATTTTTTTTAGATATAATTTTCTACCATTAAACCATATTTGTATATATGTGAATATATACTTACTGCATATAGCATTCTTCTGCCCATCTGATTCTTATTTTCATAGATATGCATAACCATCTGTCATCAATGAATACTCTTATACAGATTTAATTTCAAAATGAGATAATAAATTTACTACTTTTAACTTTTAACTCAGTTCTTTTTTTAAAAACTCTTAACAGCCTGTTTTTCTTTATGGCTTTGTCTACACAGAGCCAACAACACAAATGTTTTAGTCAAAAACCTTCTTTTGGCACCTATATACACGACAGCAGCAATGACATTTCCAGGGGCATTAAAACGCTTTTATGATTGGGCCCACCTGCCTCCTGTAATGATTGGACCCACCTGCAGTTCAATGGTTCCACAATTCTGGGCATCTGAGTAAGTTGTGGAAGCCTTATTGCTTAAGATTAATTATGGAAAACTCAAAAATGTTCACATTTAAGCACTGTAGTTATGTAACTATCAGTTCTTTTCACAAAGAGCATCTCAAGAATTAGCCAGCTGTCTTTGGGATGTATGCAACTGGTTACAAGGGAAACAAAGAAATGGTATAGATGGATTGGATCACTGCAAAGAAAAGCTTTTCATAGAAGGAATTGATCATTATAAATAATATGCATCCCAGATCTATTCCAGTTGTGTTACAAGCATGGAAGTGTGCACCAGAGGAAATGAAAACACTGGTCAAACTTTTCCATATTTTTGGTTTGTGTTTTAAGTATGTTTTTAGTTCATTTTCAGTGACAGCATTTTGGATGCTTTTGGAACTAAAACCTCACTGTGTATGCTGGGGAGGTGGGAGAAGGGGTTCACCTCATTTCCATAATGTTGCATAATTGTTCATCTGTGGTTGTTGTGCTTTCTTTCCCCATCCAAGTTATTGGCAAAGTCTAAACTATCAGAATACAGAAATCATAAAGTGTATTTTGTCCACTTTTAAAAAGCTTGTCAGTCTATGCCATTAGCACACTCTCATCTAGTCCGTACATTGGTCTTATTACATACACACCACCTGTAACAAGAAGAAAACCAATTTCATGAAAGATGGAAATGATGTCAAGGAGGTTACTAAACACTGTCATTTGCTGAATACTACAACTGTGAAGATTGCCATTGAATTCTGGCTTAAAGGGGAGAGAATTGTGTAGCACTTTCCAAGTGGCATGTGAACTCCATCACTCTGTAGGGGCTTCATGAATTAAGTCTTAACATGGTTCAGAAACTGATGATTACCTGTCATTGGTTACCCCCACAATAGCAGGCATGCCATTGTGATATCCCATCCTGGTTACCCAGGTATGAATTTAATGAGAAGGAAAGCATCACATTAGTGCCTTATTTTCAGAGAAATTGCTCAAAAACATTTTATTCCTAGCTTGTAAGTCATTTCCTGACTACTTTTATAACAGCCACTTGTAATTCTTTTCTTTACTAGAATTGCATTAAATTCTGAAACTTTCTTTCCCTTAGAGAACAAGAAAAGTAGGGGGAAAGATATACAAGACATTATAAAATTATAGACAGATGTTGTATTTCTTCTTGAGGCAGTATGAACCTAACCTTCATTAATATGCTAAGAACTTTATTTTGTTAGCCACACAATGCAGAGGTCTGTGTCAGGGATCATATTATGCCTCACAAACCATTTTGCCTTTTGTTTTGGGAGAGAAATGTTCATAACTATAAAATCCTGTTTACATGAAATTCTGTTTCCTAAGAAGTTCATAATAGGCACCCCCTTGAGCTTAAATGGGTTTCTCATCTGGGACAAGTAACTCATTTATACTAAACTATACCTTAGGAGTTGCCTCTGGTTCGATACTTTAGTACTTCCAAGAGACTAAGGAAAAAAGTCCTTACAGAAATAATGTGTCACCTTGGGATTTGTTTTCCTAGTTATTAAGACCAACAGCAACTTATTTAAAGAATTCACATTTTGGGAGCTTCAGAGCTCCGTGTTAGAGAACATTTAGCTATTCAAAGAGAACACACTCTCTCCCAACAAACTCCATCTTTAACATTCTAAAGAACATTCCCTTTCTGTGGCCAGATAGACTGCACCTTTCCAAACCTCCTTCAAGTATTTTTGGCCCTTAATTCAAATTTCCAGTTTTATACATGAACATTCCATCAGTCAAAACAATTTTTTAAATGAGCCTCTTGTCTTGACAGCTGTGTTTAGTATAGAACTTGGAATCTGTGTATACCCTGTAATAGAAATCTAGAAAATTGTAGATTTTGGACTCTAACTGTAATGGGCTCCACGCTACTCTTTATATATAAGCCAACAGTCTTCTTTTTGAGTTGAAGATAAATTCTGAACTCTGAAAGACTTAATATCTAACAATAAATAAAAGATATTATGAATACTTATTCAATCACTTTTGTAGTGAAATAAGATGTGCTTTCTACTTAGCCTCCTTTCACATTCACAAACAGGTTTGAATGACAAAAGCATCAGGGACAAATTAAAACTACAAATAAGTTTTGCATAACTTGACTTGTAGCATTGCAATAAGTTAAGCCTGCAAATTACGGGAGCATAATTAAGCAGTAAGGTAGTGTAAAAGCATAGATGTTATAGCATAATCACACTCCTGGGGATTTTGATGCATGAACAGGGCAAGGTGCTACTGTTGTGCCAAAGTGTAATTATTTTATAAGAATGCTGTCCTTTTCCCTGGAGTTTGAGAACTGGTGGACTCACAAGGAATGAGAAGACAGAAATTTTTTCTAAAAGTGGAATGATACTTTTGAAGTTTAAAGTATTTTAATGTAAACAGGATCTTTTCATCTCAGTAGCAACTGCTTCAAGGTGTACGTTGCACTGATGTTATCTCTTTTCTCCTCCCCCTTCATTTCTAGGTGTTTTTCCAGATAGTACAATTTCTGCTTCTAATTAACTGAAAATAAGTAACTAAATATTCTCCTTTTCATTTCTGCTTCATGAAGAATTTGTGATTTCCTTTTTTCTCTTCCTTGAAACTTAAATTGAGTAAAGCATTAAAAAAACTTGAATAATAATATTTTTATCATTACTACTTGGCACAGGAAAGACTAATATGCAAGTTAGTTCTTAGGCAAGAAACTTACAAAGTTACCAGCACAAAAAGAGGAAATCTCCAAGGTTATAAAGTGTGCCAATCAAGCATCCGTACTCTGGAACGACCCCAGGTGAAACCTCATTTCAACAACTGCTTGATTTTCTTCTGAAAAGAGAAAAATACAAGAAATAAGAGCAGAGACTGTGTGCCTTTAGGCAGTTTGAATGTTTAGTGTCACACAGACCAAACATCTGGACGAGTGACTGACTTCATTAACTATCTGGGTATTGTAGATCCAGCAAAGGGTATGAATGTTAAGATTTCCTGCAGTGACAGATCAGGAAAAATCTGTTCCCATCAAAATGATATTCTCTTTTCATATGAACAGGGAAGCTCTACTTGCCTTCTCTGTTCAGATTTTTCAAAAGGCAGTGACTCAGTTGTTGAAATGAGGTTATGTTTCATCCAATGTTGTTTAGCAACCTAGGTATTTGGCTGGTATACTTTATAACCCTAAAAATTTTTGTTTTAATACTATTGAAACACAAGTACTAGGTTCCCCTCACCTGAGAATGATGCTATTAATAACCCACTGTAGAGTAAACATTTTCTCCCAGGGTATGATCTCCTTCTTTGAAATGCTTTTGGCACAGTGGGAAATTGTGTTAACTCTTTTAAACCAGTAGGAAATTTAAGTTTATTCCTGCTCCAGTGTACTTCTGGTCATTTTGGACCTAAAGCAGTCCCAAATTATTTGACTTTCTGGTCTGAATGCCTTTGTTCAAATACTTCTTCATAATTCAGAGAGCTATTACATGTAGCATGTCCCTGCTACTACCAGGTAGGCCACCTCCCACAGTAACTGTGGCCAGAAAGGTTTATCATCTTGGTGCCAGCTTGCTGATGACTCTCATGGACAGAGCTTAGGCTTTTCCTTGAAGACATACTATCCAGCAATTGACCTGCATGCCTAGCTTGCAGTAGGACCCATCAGGGCTTGTGGCATTATAGCCATTGAGAATTCAGGGTTACCTTCAATGAGCCAACAGTGTAGCACCTTGGTGTGAGTTTTCAAAATAATAGCATAGTTCTAGATTTTATGCATTTGGGATTTGGTTTTCAGTGTTTCAGTTAGTAGCTGTCAACCAGCTGAAGCTCCATTTAAACTTTTTTTAAAAAATACATTTGTTGTCTCATGTTAATGGAAGAGGGGAAAATGTGCAAGGAGGGGGAAGATTATTCATAAATTTTAGACTTAGCTGAGTTAATTCTATGTTGTCTTAGATGACTCACACTTCCTTTGCTCTCCTAAGGTCCTTGAGGAATCAAAGGGCAGAGATTTATACATGTAAATCACCTTTGTTTGTGAGACACTCCCCCCCCCCCCATGTAAATAATCTAAGCACTCCACCCCTACTCTGTTCCCAGTGTTGTCTGACAATGCTGTTTTAAGCTGATTCTGCACCAGTTCCGGGTACTAGATTAAGGATTTCTATTGAGGAATACCAGACAAGCCAGTTCCTTTCTGGAATGTGCCAAAGAACACAGTTTCTTCTTTACATTGCCTTTTCACTGTTTTTGAAGGTTATATTTCTTGTCCTTTGAACACTATCGGACAAAGCACATTGTTGTTCCCTAGCTTTTGCTTGCCCTTGGAATGATGACTGAATATTCAGGAACGTCCACTGATGTGTCATTTTCTCCTGCTATTTTTCTGACCGCCTGAAGAGGAATAATGCTTTCACAGTGTCCTCAGATTTGTGCTTTAAAGCAAAATTGAGAGATCAGTTTTTTCAGTGAGTTTGTTAGAAAAGCATAGTATAACATAGCTCACTGGAGAAACAAATCTAGGCTACACCATACCATAATATTTCCCTATTATTTCATTTGCATAATTTCAAAAATTAGCCCAATGAAATATTCAAACCAGTGGCTTAACATCACTTAAGCAAACAGTCAGTTGAAAGAATTGTTCCATTTTCAACTATTGTCATTGAGACATAGCCATAGAGAAATACAGGGGATGGTGTGATAGCACCTAACAGGATTATTAACAGCAAATGGTTGGTACTCAATAAATAATTTTTAATGGGGTGAGTGAAAATGGATCTTAGACTCAGTCAAGCTCATTTCTATGCTCAGTCATCATCCAGAGAATTCTAGATATACTACCACTAAATAGACTTTTTTAGGGTTTATGCCTTCTGATTCTACCATTGACTTGCAGTTTTATGAATCCAGCAGCATGCCACCATATAAGCTGTGCCCTAAAGTATTATTATTGGACTTCATCCATGGAGAAGCTTCAAGTGCCTTTCACCTCTAAGCCTCTTAAAAAGTTCTCTCTCCCTTATTTTCACCTTAACTTAAGGTAGTTAGGAGAAGTAGTGGGTAAAGCTGAGCCTGAAGTCAGGAAGACCTGGGGTCAAATCCAGCCTCAGACACTTACTAACCCTATGACCCTGGACAAGTCACTTAATCTTTATCTGCCTCAATTTTCTCAACTGTAAAGTAGAAATAATATCAGTAAATACCTGTTGTTAGGATAAAATTTGTAAAGTCTTTAGCACATTGACTGGCACATAATAGTGGTTGCTTTTTAAATGCTTATTCCCTTCCCTTTTGTTTAATTTTTTTGTTCTGAACCTAGAAAGTAGAACTTAAAGAGAATTATATATAAAACTCTGAATCTCTTCTGTGCAATTTGTGTTTTTAAATACAAAGTTAATTCTGCACATTTCTCCCAAAGCTGAGCTGCTTGTCTGTGCTTCTTTCTGAATTTTCTTCTGTTTTCTTTTGTGCACTAAAAAAGTAGTTTCAATGCCTCCCCACCCCCACCCCTTTCTTTTTCTTCTTGGCATCATCATTGCTAGAGAAATTTATTTTCTTCTGACTCTGGGGACACAAGTACCCACTGATAAAAGTTAGAAGAAATGAAGTCTATCCTAAGTAATTTCAAGAGGGATACCTAAGAAGGACAAGAGTCCCTACACTCCACTGAAACTGCTCTCCCCAAGGTCACCAAGAAGAATCTTTCTTTGGCCTTGGGACCTATTTCTGTGTGTCTGTGTGGCATTGTTTTGCATATTTTGCAAATTTCTTTAATGTTTGTCTTAATAGGTGATAGCTGGATTTTCATATCTGTTTCTGCATTTATTTAATCTGTTATAATATTTTGGTTGCAATATTTCAAGAAGATCCAGCCATATATAGTTATGTAGTTGGAAAAAGGAAAAGTATTTTAACAGGCACGTAATGTCTTAGTTGTGGTTTTGACTCCTAACCTCCCTGAAAGGATTTCAAGTACCACAGGTCCCCAGGCCACACTTTGAAAATTGCTGCTCTACACATCTTCCTGTCTCCTTTACCTAGTCCATTTGTTACTTTTATCCCCTTAGTGTGGATGTTTACCAGAAATTTCCTGGCACTCTTCTATCTACTCTCTCTACCCACTCCTCTTTGCTTTAGCTAACACTATTCTGCAGATGCCTCCCAAACTGATATCTCCATTCCAGACTTTTCTTCTAATTCCAGAGCCTGTGTTGCCAAATATCTCCAGATTACTCCTATGGGGCTCTCCCACTGGCATATCAAATGCAGCATTCTCAAAACCAAGCTAATTTTCCTTCTCCTCACATCTTCTCCTGTGGATTCCACTTTTTCTAACTGTAGCAACACCATTCATTAGTCTATCATATTTATGACCTTCAGGTTATCTTGTGTCATTCCTTTCCTTTACTAGATCAGGAAGGTGAACATAAGTCTGACGTGTGAGCAGTGTATGAATATTGAAAAGAACATTGGTTCTGGAGTATGAAGATCTGGGTTCAGGCACCAAGGCTTTTTATAAAGATCTGGTCCTCCAGGAATCAAAAGTATACAGCTGGCAGAGCCAAGATGGCAGAGTAGAAACAGCACCTCCAGGGCTCTCTCTACCCCCCATTACCTCCAAACTATGTAAAAGGGGACTCTGAACAACTTCTGGAGCCCCAACACACAAAGAACAACACAGAGAAGCTAACCTCCCACTGAGGACAGCCCAGCAGCCCTGCAGGAAGGGCCAGCGAAGCTCCCGAGGTTTTAGCCCCAGGGCAGCGGGGCAAACAGCCAGCTGGAGGGACCCCAGAACACCAGCAGCTGTGGCGATTCCAGAATGGTCAACACAGACATGCCTAGAATAAAGTAAGAGGTTAGTGCCCTATGGACTTTGGGACCAGTATTTGGGGAACGCGTGGGCTTCCTCCCCTGGGGGCTAGAAGCCACTGAGGAGACACGCCATTTTGCAGTTTTCAGTGGCAGCTCCAGCTCCTGGCCTGCGAACTGTAGGGAGATCCAGCGATCAGTCTGGTTGTGGGGTAATCACTGTTGCTTTAACCTCCCTGGATCTGGATTGTGATGGGGGGTGGGGGGGAGGTTGTGGGGCGGGTTTCCAGCTTGCCAAAAACGGAAGTTACCCCCAGACACACACAAAGCTCCCCTGTCTGGTGGCAGAGTTCTACTGTGGCAACAAGCCCAAAAGTCAGGTAATTAAGTGGCATCATGCCAAGGCAAAGGAAACAAAATAAACAGAAAAATGAAACATTAGACCCCTGTTTTGGGGGCAAAGAGGATCGAAGCATGGAACAGGAGGAGGACTGTGAGGTCAGAAATCCTGCTCCAAAAGCCCCAAAGGAAAATATGAGTGAGTTACAGGCCATAGAGGACCTTAAGAAGGACTTTAAAAATCAAATAAGAGAAGTGGAGGAAAAATTGGGAAGAGAAATGAGAAGAATGCAGGAAAAGTATGAAATGAGGGTCAACAGCCTGACTGAGGAAAACAACACCTTAAAAAATAGACTAACTCAAATGGCAAAGGAGGCCCAAAGGGGCAATGAGGAGAAGAATGCCTTAAAAAGTCGAATTTGCCAGATGGAAAAAGAATCTCAAAAGTTCACTGAGGAGATTCATTCCTTCAGAGTTAGACTGGAGCAAATGGAAGCTAGTGACTTTGAGAAATCAAGATGCTGTTAAGCAGATCCAAACAAATGAAAGATTAGAAGGCAATGTGAAATATCTCATGGGAAAAACCACTGACCTGGAAAATAGATCAGGAGAGACAATTTAAAAATTATTGGACTACCTGAAAGCCATGATCAAAGAAAGAACCTAGAAATCACCCTTCAAGAAATTCTCAAGGAAAATTGCCCTGATGTTTTAGATCCAGAGGGCAGAATAGAGGTTGAAAGAATCCACAGATCACCTCCTGGAAAAGATCCCAAAAAGAAAACTCCCGGGAATATTATAGCCAGGTTCTAGAATCCCCAGATCAAGGAGAAAATACTACAAGCAGCCAGGAAGAAACAATTTCAATATTGTGGAAACACAATCAGAATAGGCCAGGACCTGGCAGCTTCTACACTGAGGGATCGAAGGGCATGGAATATGATATTCCAGAGGGCAAAAGAACTGGGAATGAACCCAAGGGTCACCTACCCAGCAAAACTGAGTATTTTGTTTCAGGGAAAATATGGTCATTCAGTGGAATAGAGGACTTTCAAGCATTCTTGAGGAAAAAAAACCAGAGTTGAATAGAAAATTTGACATCCAGACACAAGAAGCAAGAGATGCCTGAGAAGGTAATCAGGGAAAAGAAATCAAAAGGAACTTATCAAAGTTAACCTATATATATTCCTACATGGAAAAACAATAACTGTGACTGATGAAACTTTTCTCAGTATGAAAATAATGGAAGAAGGGTATATGGTCACATGGATACATATGTGAATGTGTATATATATGTTTACAGTTATACATGGATAGAGGGCATAGGTTGAATTTGTTGGGAAGGGATGACACCTAAGGGGTGAAATTATGAGGTGAGAGAGGAAAGTGGCAAGAGGAGATGGGGAGAGACAGGGTAGGGTAAACTATCTCATGTAGAAGAAGCAAGGGGAAGTAGTTGCAAGGGAGGGGAAGAATAGGAAGGCAACAAGGCAAAACCACATTCTCATTGAATTTGGTTCTGGGAGAGAATGACATACATACTAAATGGGATATCTCACCCTGCAGCAGAATAGGAGGAAGGGGGATAAGAGGAGGGATGATGGATGGGAGGGCATTCTTGGGGGGAGGGGAGGTTGGAAGTACCCACTATGGAAGAGAGACAGGATCAAGTAGGGAATGGATCAGGTGGGGGGTGGGATGGGTGGGTGGGAGGGAATTATAAGCAGCCTTGTACAATATATCTACTATGGTAGTATTTTGCATAGTTATACATGTACAACACATACTGAATTACTTATCTTCCCAGAGGGAATGGGTGACAAGGGAGGAAGGGAATGGATCTGAAATTCAAGGTCTTAAAATTAAATGTTTCAAATATATATAAACACTATTATCAATACTCTTTTGCATGTAATTGGGAGATAAGATGTACAGGCATCAGGGCACAGAGATTCACCTTGCTCTAATGGAAAAGTTGAAGGGGGTAAGGGAGAAGATATGGGAGAGAGCAGGATGGAGGAAGCAATATCTTGTGGGACTGCTATTCTGGGAGGGTGGGTAGAGGAAAAACGGGGGGAAAATTGTAACTCAAAATCTGGTGGAAATGAATGATGTAAAACAGGAGTTAATAAAGCATTTGTTTTAAAAAATTGCAAAATAAAAAAAAAGTATACAGCCATAAACAAGCTGCTTCACCACTCTAAGGCTCAGCTTCCTTTATAAAAAAAGATCAGATAAACTCCAAAATCCCTTCTGATTCTAAAGACATATGACTAGGTACTACAGCCAGTTAATTTAGTTATTTAGAGTATACTGTTAGAGAGAGTACAGATTAGCTTCCAACCAAGAAACTTGGTTCCATAATCGCAGACCAAAACCCTAAATACCAACCCCTGAGTCTGGACAAGAATATACCGAAGACTTAGTTCTATCAGTCACCAGTACCAGAAAAGCTATTGAAAGAATAAATCCTACTGATATGACTAAAAAGCAGTGACTTCAAATGCTGGAGCCTTCTAGAATCTAAACATTTGCCTCTTCTTCACCTCATATCCAACCAGTTACTTAATCCTTCCAGTTTTACCTTTAAAACATTCCTCACCTCCATTGCCTACTTTGTATTCCTAACCCCAGCACCGTAACACAGACCCAGGCCATCTTGCTTCCATTTTTGTGGCACTGCCAGAGTAAAGGTTTCCTCCAGCATGAATCAGGTTATGTTGCTCCTTTGCTCAGAAATCTCCAGTGCCTTTCTTATTGCTCATTTGAATAAAGTTCCTATTTCCTCTGCCTGGCATTCATGGCCTTTAAAAATCTGGCTCCATTCCATCCTTATTTCAGACTCCTCTCTGACCCCTAAACACATTATGTGCTCCTCCCATCCTGTTGCCCTTGTTTATGTTGTTCCCTATCTGTCTAGTTCCTCATTCCTCCTTATTGGCTGTGAAATCCTACCCAAATTCTACTGCCCCTCTCCACCACCTGCCATGAAGCCTTTCCTGATCCAACCCACCCTACTAGTAAGAATCTTCTCCTTGGAGATCACACAGGATTTGTATTTCTCTTATCCATTTATCATGTACAGATTAATCTGCTTATCTTGTGCTCATAAATGTGTTTTCTAGTTATCTATGTTTGTATTCTATCCCTTTATAAGACTATAATCTCTATGAAGGTAGAGAGTACATCTTATCTAAATTTTGGATCTTCCATAGCACCCAGCTCTGTGTTTTTTTACCTGTAGTAAGTGCTTAATAAATATTTGTTGGTGAACGGGTGAATAATCTTAGCAACAGAAATATGGTAATATCAGTATCATGTTAATGAGCACCTATTACTGTGACTGTATCTAAAGATACAGAGACATAGCAAGAATTTTGGAGTTTACCTGAAGATATCATTTACATAACATAAAAATTAATAACATCACAAGATGTGACAAATGCCAAGTGAGTGGTAGAAAATATCATTGCTATATCATTTCAAAGGGAGAGATTAGGGCAGGGGGGAGGGGTATTTCTCAGGAAAGGTTCTGGGCTTTTGATACTGGGCTTTTAAAGGAAAGTAGAATTTTTCCCAGTGAAAAGAGGATGAAGAGGAAAGTAGAACAGAGAGAACATAGGAGCATGCACTACTTAGGTGAACCGTGATCGAAAACTGTTTGGAGTGAAAGAATTATACTAGACAGAGTTAAATTTAAGGTTGAAGAGGTAGGTTGTAAGGAAGATTATATAGAATTTTGAATGCCTGACTAAGGAGTTTGGACTTCATCCTGTAGACACTGGGAAACAAACCATCATAGGTGTTTTAAGCTGGGGTGCACAAAACAGTTTTAAGGAAATTAATCTAGCAGTAGTTGCAGGGCAGATTGGAGTATGAAGATTTGGGTTCAGGCACCAAGGTTTTTTATAAAGATCTGGTCCTCTAGGAACCAAAAGTATACAGCCATAAACAAGCTGATAAGCTTGGATAGGAGGTGGGGAGACCAAATAAGAGACTACTGAAGCAGGCCAGATGTGAGAGAAATTATTATTTTTTGTTACAACCAATTATTAAATTAGAATTGAGGTTTATTTCCTTTCTTTATCTTCATTCAGGGACCAGTCCTTCTATGTCAGTTAGTCTCTGAAGGGCAAGGCTGATGACGAAATTAGCCTAATCCTCCAGAAACATTCTCCTCAATCTTTGGGGGACCAACCCCACCCAGTTAGAAGTTGGTTCTGATTAAAGTAAAAATAGAATCTAATCTAGGTGAATTCCAGCCCTAAAACTAAAACTCTATCCTTGAAACTCCCCCCTGCCTCCCCAGTGGTTCAGTTGGTCTGGGTGGAAATGGATTCCTTTGTCCAGATAGCTGGAGGCTTTCAGCCCACCTCATTTGAAAACCCTCCCCCTCTTTAATTGTTAACTAGTTAGGCTTGATCTCTACCTGTCAGGGTTACTCACTTTTCCAGTGGGATTTAAACATTTGATTATCTCCATGGGTTTTGGTTTTTTGTGTTTTTTTTTTAGTTGCTGAGAGAGACCACTGACCATCAATTTATTAATTCCTAGCCTAATTAATAAGTTTATTATTAATTACCCAGAAACTCTGTCAGGCTTTTCACTGGATTCACATGAGAGGATAAAGCCTACATTAGGGTGGTATCAGTGGGAATGGAAAGGAAAGAATGGATGTAGTGATATTACAAAGAGATATCACTTCGTTACTGATGTGAAATTTGATAGGGGGAGGATGTAAGAATGAGTCCAAGTTTTTGAGTTTGGCTGATTGAGATGATAGAACTAAGGAGGAAATGACACAAAGAGGGAAGTTTTCACTCAGAGACTTTCTTTTGGGGTAAAGATGAGTGTTTTTAGACAGCTGAATTTGAGGTGATTACCAGAACAAATGAATATCCCTAATAGGCAATTAAAAGTGCAAAATTAGAGTATGTCTGCTATATACTTAAGGGTAAATATGGAGAAAATGTAATACATGGTCTCTTCCTTCAAGAACTTGCAGTCTCATTAAGAAGGCAAGACTAATAGACACACATTGTATAGGATCACATACCTATCAGAAAGGGATAAAAGGACACTTTTTAAATAGCTCTCACTTCACATTTTTTTTTTTAAATAAAAGGCAATTTTGGTATTTTTTGTCATTATTTCACCTTTCATACTTTAGAACTCATCTAGGTCAACTCCATTTTACAGAGGAGGAGATGGAGTCCTATCGAGGAGAAATGATTGAGTTCAGGGCAGGACTGTGGCTACAGCTTAGGTCTCTTGCCTCCCAGTCTGCTGTTTTTTGAGTGCCATAGTGTGTAATCCCATACCACAGTATTCAAGAGCAGCATAAAAATATGAAACTAAAAAATTCTGTGCTACTGTGTAAGCATGTAATTTACATACTTATCCTAGAGATAAAATGACTCTTTTTGAATGACTCTCACTTCCTTATTTTTTAAATAAAAGGCAGTTTTGTTATTTTTGTCATTATTTCACCATCCGTACCTTTACAACTATGAGATGCTTTCAAAGGCAAATACAATAGCACTTTCAGAATCCACAGATTATCTCCAGACCAACAGAAGCAAGAATTATAGTTTCAGATTGCATTATCTCCAAGTTACATGATTTTTCTTTATGAAAGTTTAAGAAAATCCCACTCCAAAATAATGGGAAAAATTCCCAGTTCTTGGTAAAATCTGCAGGTGGCTAAGGCATGATTTTTTTATTATTTGTCTCTGAGGTTACTAGATTGACTATTCTGATTTTATTGATCAGCCATCCATCCCCATTTGACTCATTTTTCCACTGAACTGACTTATGAATTAAGTGACATTATATTGACCCTATTGTGTAACATGGCCTATATTCTAGGTTAAAGATCAATTTTGCAGTGACTGAGTAATGAATGAATAATACTTTATTTGGTTGATGCCCACCAGGAGTTCTAGAGCACTCTCCAGTACTCAGCTCTTAGGTAAGTTCATAATCACTAACACTTAGAAAACCTTGACCCAAGAGCTTTTTCTTGTAGTTCCATATCCCGATTTGCCTTTGCAAGACCATTTGCTGTGTCTGGGATGTCCACTTCCTCCTCACCTCCACCTTGCAGAATCCCTAGCCATATTCATGCTTCAGCTTAGGTGCCAGCTCCTCTGTGAAGCCTTTCCTGAGTCTCCTGGTTGTTAGCGCTTGCTTCCTCTTCCTGTTGTCTTTCATTTGTACATCTGAGCACATGTTGTGTCCCTCCTGCAAAATGTAAACTTTCTGAGGCCAGAGACTTTTATTTTCTTGTGTGCTCACGACCTAATATGTTTCCTTCCACACACATTGCTACTTCATCCAATGTGACTCATATCCACTTCTACCCATAAATCCTCCTCAGATTATACTCAAAATTATTGGGACATTTCTCAAGGTATGAGGTTTTGTTTTGTTTGGATTGTGCCAGTGCAACAACACATGAGCTATCCATCAGTTATCCCTCTTGGTTTACAAAAGAAATCCAACCTCCTTTTCCATTCATACTTTGGGGGGAGGGAGGTGGATAGGGTAGGATATTTATTTTTTTAAATTAGTTCCAATTACATGTAAGAACTATTTTTAAAATTCATTTTTTAAAATTTTGAGTTCCAAATTCTTTTTACCCCTACCTAATATGGCAGGCAATTTGATATAGGTTATACTGGGTACAGTAACGCAAGCCATATTTCTATATTAGTCATATTGTAAAAGAAAATGCACACCAAAAAAAAGCCCCAAGAAAAAGTTAAAAAAAAAAAAAGATGCTTCAATTTGTATTCAGACTCCCTCATTGCTTTCTCTGGAGATGGCAGCATTTCTCTTTTCTTTCCTTTTTTTTTTTTTTAATGTATTTATTTTTACTTTTCAACATTCAGTTCCACAAGCTTTTGAGTTTTAAATTTTCTCCACCTCCCTCTCCTATCCCCTCGCCAAGGTAGCATGCAATCTTATTTAAACTCTACATGTACATTCAGACAGCATTTTTCATACTAAGTCCTTTTGAATTGTCTTAGATAGTTATATTGCTGAGAATAGCTGTCATTCATAATTACTATTATATAATATAGCTGTTACTGTGTACACTGTTTTCCTGGTTCTGCTAACTTTACTTTATATCAGTTCATGTAAATATTTCCAGGTTTTTCTGAAAACCTCCTGCTTTATTTTTATAGTACAATAGTATTCTATCACAATCATATACCACAATTTGTTGAGCTATTTTCCAATTGATAGTCATCCCCTCAATTTCCAATTCTTTGCCACCACAAAAATAGCTGTTGTAAGCATTTTTGTACATCTAGGTCCTTTTCTGTTTTGTTTTGGGTTTTTTTCTCTGTGAGATATAGTGGCATTTCTGGGTAAAAGGGTATTCATAGTTTTATAGATCTTTTGGCATAGTTCCAAATTGCTCTCCAGAAAGGTTGGATCAGTTTACAACTCCACCAACAGTGTCTCAGTTTTCCCACATCCTTCAACATTTGTCATTTTCCTTTTCTGTCACATTAGCCAATCTAACAGATGTAAGGTGGTACCTTAGAGTTGTTTCAATTTTCACATCTCTAATCAATAGTGGTTTAAAGCATTTTTTCATATGACTGTATATAGCTTTGATTTCTTCAATAAAAACTGCCTGTTCATATCTTTTGATCTTTTATCAATTGGGGAATGACTTGTAGTCATATAAATTTGACTTAATTCTCTGTATGTTTGAGAAATGAGGCCTTTATGAGAAAAACTTGCTGTAACAATTTTTTCAATTATGATTACTGTGTATTTCCCTCCTTCCTATTTCTCCCTGTTTATCCTTCTGCCTGTCTCTTTTCAATTTATCCTTCCTCAGATGTGTTTTGCTTCTGACCATGGCCTCCCCCAATCTGCCTTCCCTTCTATCAGCCCTCCCCCACATTATCTTATCCCCTTCCCCACCTGCTTCCCTGTAGAGCAAGATAGATTTCTGCACCCAACTGCATGTGTATATCATTCTCTCTTTGAGACAGTTCTGATGAGAGTAAGGTTAAAGTTTTTTGTCACCACCCCCCATCATCTTCCCCACCACTGTAAAAGCTCTCTTCTCTCCTCTCTTATGTGAGATAATTTATTCTATTCTGTCTTTCTCCTTCTCCCAGTGCATCCCTCTTTCTCACCCCTTAATTTTTTTTTTTATATATCATCCCATCACATCAGCTCATGTGTGTGTCCTCTGTCTATGTATCCTCCTTCTAACAGCCCTAATTTAAGTTTTTGAGTTACAAGCTTCATCTTCCTGTGTAGGATTGTAAACAGTTTAACCTTATTGAATCCCTTATGATTTCTCTTTCCTATTTACCTTTGTATGCTTCTTTTGAGTCTTGTATTTGAAAGTCAGATTTTCTATTTAGTTCTGGTCTTTTCATCAAGAATGCTGTAAAGTCCTCTTTCATTAAATGCTTATTTTTCCCCCCCGCCAAAGGCTCATACTCAGTTTTTCTGGGTAGGTGATGCTTGGTTGTAATCCTTTCATTTGCCTTCAAGAATATCATATTCCAAGACCTCCAATCTTTTAATGTAGAAGCTGCTAAATCTTGTGACTCCACAATATTTGAATGTTTTGGGGTTTTTTCTGGCTGCTTGCAATATTTTCTCCTTGACCTGGGAGCTTTGGAATTTGGCCATAATATTCCTGGTAATTTTCATTTTGGGATCTCTTTCAAGAGGTGATCTGTGGATTCTTTCCAGTTCTATTTTACCCTCCTGTTCTTCTATCAAAGCAGTTTTCCTTGATAATTTCTTGAAAGATAATGTCTAGATGCTTTTGATCATGGCTTTCACATAGTCCAACAAATTACTAAATTACCTCTTCTCAGTCTATTTGCCAGGTCATTTGTTTTTCCAATGAGATATTTTATATTTTCTTCTTTTATTTCTTTTGATTTTGTTTTATTGTTTCTTGGTGTCTCATGGTGTCATTAGTTTCCACTTTCCCAATTCTAATTTGTAAGGAATTCTTTTCTTCAGTCAATTTTTGTATATTACTTTTTTCTATTTGAACAGTTCTACTTTTTAAGGAGTTCTCTTCAGTGGATTTTTGTGCCTCTTTTACCATTTGGCCTATTCTGTTTTTTAAGTTATTTTCTTAGTATTTTTTGTGCCACCTTTACCAACCTGTTGACTTTTTTCCATGATATTCTTGCAGCACTCCTATTTCTTTCCTCATTTCTGCCCCTCTTATTTGATTTTTAAAATCCTTTTTAAACTCTTTCAGGAATTCTTTTTCTGCTTTGAGACCAATTCACATTTTTCTTTGAGACTTTGGATGCAGCAGTTTCGATTTTATCGTCATCTTCTGAGTTTGTGTTTTGATCTTCCCTGTCACCACAGTAACTTTCTTTGGTCAGGCTCTTTTGTTGTTTGTTCATTTTTTTTCAGCCTCCTTCTTGACTTTTAACCTTACATTAAAATTAAGCTCTGCTCTCAGGGTAGAAGGGGCGCTGTTCCAAATTTCAGGTTTTTAGTGCTGCTCTTTTCAAAGCTAGTTCTGGAGGTCTGTAAGTTTTTAGTGCTTCCAAGGTGGTATGATCTAGGAAGCGGTGTGGTCACTGCTCTCATGGCTTCTGCTATGCTCTATAAGCTCTGGAAGTATGACCAAGTTCCTTGCTATCCTGCAGCAATATGCTTTGGTATGCTAATGCTCCTCCTTGCCCTGGGACTGCAACCTAGTACCGCATATCAGCAATACAACAGAGTACTGAACTGAGTGCTAGAAAAGGGCTGAGATCCCACAGACTATGAAGAGAGCCCTAGAGCTGCCACTGCTCATTCAGTTGCCTCTGAGGCATGCTGCTAGCTTGCTATGTATGGCCTGCACTGGATTGTGCTCCATTCTTACCCCAGTGAGACAGATCTCTCCTGCTGATGTTCTGAGTTGTCTTAGGCTGGAAAATTGTTTCACCCCATCCTTTTAATTGGTTCTAACACTCAAGAATTTATTTTGAAGCATTATTTTAAAGTTGTTTGGCTGGGAATTTGGGAGAGCTCAGGCAAGTCCCGGCCTTTACTTTTCCATTTTCCTAATGAAATCCTTTATCTTACTTCTGTGTAGTTCTTTGGTAATAAGCTACACCCTACTTACACTCATCATGTATCTTTCCAATGCCCTTTTAGGTAATCAATAGCCTTAATTATTTAAACACTCTGATATGCCATGCTTTTGAGTTACATAGAATTAGCAAAAGAATATTCGTGTTAAAAAAAAATGGTCCTTTGTTTCAGGGAGAAGCTTTAGGGGTTATCAGAAGTACCACCACAGTTTCCTAAGTGCAGTCCAGCCCCAGTTATCCGTAGTATCTGTTCAAGATATGCATCCTCTCCAACCAAGTCAATGACAGTACACCTACTTGTATATCATACTCTAGACTAGGAGTTTATGCATGGGCCACATCTACCCCCACTGCCCATGAGCTAATAATGATTTTTACCATCAGTTTCCTCCATTATCATTTCATTATCAAAATGTAAAAATAATTTCTTAGCCCACGGGCTGCACAAAAACACATGACAGTACAAAAGTAGACAGTGGACTAGATCTGACCCTCTGGCCATAGCTTACTGACCCTCATGTAAACAGCTTCATCCATCTTGTTATTCCTGTGTTAGTTAAATGAGATCCATAATGACTCATATATGGTAATGGATCTTACGTAAGAGGCTTTGCAGCATCCTTAGACTTGATGCAATCAGCAATGCCATTTGTCATTTCTGGAGGTTTTCACCATCTATAGGGAATTCTTCCCTTTAGACTTTGTACTAGACTCATGTCAATTAAGAAGGCCTCTCAACTGTATGATTCTTTGACCACTATGCTAGTGCATTCAGGACTCAGGGCCATTTCGTGTTTTTCCTTATTTTCTAGGTTGCCATTGCCAAATAATCACCTAATCATCAGTCTACTCATGATGAGCTGCTTTACATTTAGGTAGCCCTGAGACAAAACGCATAACATAGCACTGGGAGGGGGTATAAATACAAAGATGAAATAATCCCTGCCCTCGAAGATTTTAAATTCTATCAGGAAAACAGCATGTATATGTCTAAGCAAATATAAATATAATTCCATATATTTTATATATTTTTGTATGTGGGCATACATAGATAGATAGAGTAAACATGTGGTGATTTGATGATTGAGGAAGGCACCAGCAGTTGGAGGAGTCAGGAAAGGCCTTCTGTAAGAGGTGGTGCTTGAGCCAGCCTTTGAAAGGACCTACTTGAAGCCTTTCTAGAATGAACAGCCCCATCACAGCTTATGTTCCACTAGCATCGACTCTCAGAATCTAGAGTCACCTCTGCATCACAAGGAGTATTCAGAGCAGGTCCTTACGTGGGCCTTGTATATCATAGATGCTTAATAAGCTGTCTAACCTGGACTTAATAAGCTGGACTAACCTGAACTGTCAAAACCTGTGCTATGCTAACTTCATACTCAAGTACTCAGGCTTCTGCCCCAGAGTATTATGAGTAGTAACTATAGAAATTCTACAATAATGAGCAGTGACCAATCAAAAACATGGCAGCCTTCTCAATTGTTTCTCATCTGGATTACTTTCTAAAGTCCAAGGATAAGAACATTAATGCCTAATAAAATGAAATCTTGAACCTCAGAACAGAAACATTTCCACTGTGATTAAAATAACTATTCTCTATTCAGTCACATACATCCTCACCTAGCTATTCTAGTCTACTTACGACATCCATAACTTAATATACTAAATGGCAAACATCTGATTCTTTAATTTAGCACAAAGACTTCTGTCTCAGTTCTTTTATTGACTTCCTGAGTACAGGTAACTCAGGCATTATGTGAAAAAGAATGGGCAAAGCTAATAATGTGTCTTCCAAAGGAAAGAAAGACATTCGGTGATTTGTGTAATGAAATTGCGTTTATAGATTTTCATTAATAATACATGCACTTTGTTTTACTCAATTTATTTTGTCACACGGCTACTTTAATAAAGAAAAGCCCCTACTCTGATTACCACCCTACATTGTGTAAATCACCTAAGTTCTCTGAAATGTATAAAGAGGAAATAACCCAGCCCGACATCATATTCAGGGTACCTTCAGTTAACACACCCAGGATGGTAAGAATGACTATGATAGATTTGAGGCTTTTGAGGGTAATGGGTACAGGGAATCGGGTCTGGTAAATCAAGCACATAAACTATGGACATTGATGGGTAGGAGCTGGTTTCCACCTGGTTTGGTCTCTAGTGAGGCTAAAATTGTCCCTCTCTGAGCCCCAGAAGGTAGGAAGTTCACAGTGCAGTTTCTTCTAAAATCTTGGATCCTTTCCAGTACTGACTTTAATGTTTCCACTTTGTTTATGATGATAATTAGTCTTTATGATAGTCCTAAGCCATTCTGCCATGAGTTAGAGTGACAACTTGAATCTATTGTGATCCATTTTTAAGTGGAAATCAAACAATCTGCATTTTGCTGATATAATCTATGGCCCAGGTTGTTTATACCCATATTCAAGTATATTGATGAACACTAAGGGTAATTCCTGATAAACAGGTCATCTTGATCAGTATAAACAGTCATTTAGTCAACATAAGCAGACACATTCCTCTTAACTGTATGATTATAAATTCTACTCAATCTAGTTTACATTCTTAAGAGTTTAGAATATATATGTTCATTCATATTTTCATTGTAAATTCAGAATGGTGCCACTTGTGTGGTGTTCCTATGATAGCTTCCAGTATTAAATTTTTTTTTTAAAGCAATTGGGGTTAAGTAACTTGCTCAAGGTTACATGGCTAGTCATTATTTATGTGTGTGCTCATTTTCTGAGGCTAGATTCGATCCCCGGTCATCCCAATTCCAAAGCCAGCACTCTTACTCACTGCGCCACCTAGCCACCCCAAGTATTAAATTTTTAAGGAAACGATCTAAGTATCTAAGAATTTATAAAGAGGTAGATATTTTTAAAATATTATGGAAAGTACTCCCTGATATCTTAGTGGAATTTTTCTTTCAGAAACAGTTTTATAAATGTATTCTGAAGGCCCACTTCTACTGTTCTTGGTTATCTGACTGATATTAATAGGGGAGAAGGTTTTTTGGTTTTTATTTCTATCATTTCATTCTGTGGTTTGGATAGTAAAAACTGGAAAAGGTCAGCCTCAGTATGAAATGGGAAAGTTTTCAATTTTCAGTTGACCATCTATTTTCAAAGGAAAGAAGATGAAAAAATAGTTAATATTCTCTCAAAACCCAGAACTGGGACAGTTACACTTAACAATGATTGAATTGAGTATCTCCGAGTTGTTCCAGCAATAGGAATTCTTTTGTCTAGACTAGAAGAGTGAAAGAAAAGATACCTGAGGAAAAGATAGGGATCAGATCATCTCTTTATTTTAATTTCTCATGTTGTGATTACTGAAATTCTGCTTTGTACAAAAAATGTTTGTGTACTTTTCTTTGTGTTAATGAAAAAGAAAACGAGGGGATTCCTTGATAATACACATTTTCTCTAAAAGGCAGACTCTCTTCAGGGAAAGGTCACTCTTCTATCAATAGGGAGTCACTGACCAATTACAATCTCTGCCCAAAGCCTCCACTCTGAGTTTCTGAGCTAGTATTCTCCTCACGTGCATCTACAGTGGAATTTCAGTTTATAAAATTATGCCATGAAGACAAATTTAGGTCCAGTGTCTTAAGAAGGTTGAGAGCCTTTGGTCATCTCCTGTAATTGCTTTGCAGTTAGAAATGCCAGAGGTTTGGGGTGGGGGGGCGGAGCCAAGATGGCAGAGTAGAAACAGCTCATCCAAGCCACTCTGCCCCCAGATTCCCCCCAAACTATGTAAAAGGGGACTCTGAACAACTTCTGGAGCCCCAGCACCCACAGAACGACACAGAGAAGCTAACCTCCCACTGAGGACAGCCCAGCAGCCCTGCAGGAAGGACCAGCGCAGCAGTCTGGGAGCCGGCAGCGCACAGAGCGCAGGGAGCCAAGCCGAGCAGAGCCCAGGTCCGAGTGAGCTGAGGTTTTAGCCCCAGGGCGGCAAGGCTAGCAGCTGGCTGGATGAACCCCAGAACACCAGCAGCTGCGGTGACTCCAGAATTATCAACATAGACATGCCTAGGACAAAGTAAGAGGTTAGTGTCCTATGGACTTTGGGACCTGTATTTGGGGAATGCGTCGGCTCCCTCCCCTGGGGGCTAGAAGCCGCTGAGGAGACACTCCATTTTGTAGTTTTCAGAGGCAGCTCCAGCTCCTGGCCTGCAATTAATTGTAGGGAGATCCAGCAATCAGTCTTGGGGGGGTAATCGCTCTTGCTTTAACCTCCCTGGATCTGGATTATGATCTAGGGTGGAAGTCGTGGGTGGGTTTACAGCTTGCCAGAAACGGAAGTTGCCCCCCACATGTTCGGGACGAAAATTCCTCTATCTGGCCTTAAAGCCATAGTGTGGCAACAAGCCCAAAAGTCAGGTTATTAAGTGGCAACATGCCAAGGCAAAGGAAACAGAAAAATGCAACCCTAGACTCCTATTTTGGGGGCATAGAGCGGGAAAAGGACTGTGAGGTCAGAAGTCCTGCTCCAAAAGCCCCAGGGGAAAACATGAGCAGGTGGCAGGCCATAGAGGACCTTAAGAAGGACTTTAAAAATCAAATAAGAGAAGTGGAGGAAAAATTGGAAAGAGAAATGAGAAGGATGCAGGGAAAGTATGAAATGAGGGTCAACAGCCTGACTGAGGAAAACAACACCTTAAAAAATAGACTGACTCAAATGGCAAAGGAGGCCCAAAAGGGCAATGAGGAGAAGAATGCCTTAAAAAGTCGAATTTGCCAGATGGAAAAAGAATCTCAAAGTTCACTGAGGAGATTCATTCCTTCAGAGTTAGACTGGAGCAAATGGAAGCTAATGATTTTATGAGAAATCAAGATGCTGTTAAGCAGATCCAAACAAATGAAAGAATAGAGGGCAATGTGAAATATCTCATGGGAAAAACCACTGACCTGGAAAAGAGATCCAGGAGAGACAATTTAAAAATTATTGGACTACCTGAAAGCCATGATCAAGGAAAGAACCTAGAAATCACCCTTCAAGAAATTCTCAAGGAAAACTGCCCTGATGTTTTAGATCCAGAGGGCAAAATAGAGGTTGAAAGAATCCACTGGTCACCTCCTGAAAAAGACCCCAAAAAGAAAACTCCCAGGAATATTATAGCCAGGTTCCAGAATCCCCAGATCAAGGAGAAAATACTACAAGCAGCCAGGAAGAAACAATTTCAATATTGTGGAAACACAATCAGAATAGCACAGGACCTGGCAGCTTCTACACTGAGGGATAGAAGGGCATAGAATATGATATTCCAGAGGGCAAAAGAGCTGGGATTGAAGCCAAGGGTCACCTACCCAGCAAAACTGAGTATTTTGTTTCAGGGGAAAATATGGTCATTCAGTAGAATAGAGGACTTTCAAGCATTCTTGAGGAAAAAACCAGAATTGAATAGAAAATTTGACATCCAGACACAAGAGATGCCTGAGAAGGTAATCAGGGAAAAGAAATCAAAAGGAACTTATCAAAGTTGAACTATTTACATTCCTATATGGAAAAACAATAACTGTGAGTGATGAGATTTGTCACTATGAAAATAATGGAAGAAGGGTGTGTGGTCATATGAATATATATGTGAATGTGTGTGTATATGGATACAGGGCATAGGTTGAATTTGTTGGGAAGGGAGAATACTCAAGGGATGAAATTATGAGGTGAGCGAGGAAAGTGGCAAAAGGAGATGGGGAAAGACAGGGTAGGCTAAACTATCTCATGTAGAAGAAGCAAGGGGAAGTGGTTGCAAGGGAGGGGGAGAATAGGTAGGCAAAAAAGGCAAAACCATATTCTCATTGAATTTGGTTCAGGGAGAGAATGACATACATACTAAATGGGATATCTCAACCTGCAGCAGAATAGGGGGAAGGGGGATGAGAGGAGGGGTGATTGATGGGGGGGGGGGCATCCTTGGGGGTAGGGGAGGTTGGAAGTACCCACTATAGAAGAGGGACAGGATCATGTAGGGAATGGACCAGGTGGAGGAGTGGGAGGGAATTATAAGCAGCCTTGTACAATATATCTACTATGATAATATTTTGCATAGCTAGACATGTACAACATATACTGAATTACTTATCTCCCCAGAGGGAATGGGTGACAAGGGAGGAAGGAAATGGATCTGAATTTCGAGGTCTTAACATTAAATGTTTCAAATATATATAAATACTATTATTAATACTCTTTTGCTTATAATTGGGAGATAAGATGTGCAGGCATTGGGACACAAACACCTTCCTCTAATGGAAAAGTCGAAGGGGGTATGGGAGAAGGTATGGGAGAGAGCAGATTGGAGGAAGGGATATCTTGTGGGACTGCTATTCTGGGAGGTTGGGTAGGGGAATATCAGGGGGAAAATGATTGTTACTCAAAATCTGGCAGAAATGAATGATGTAAAACAGAAGTTAATAAAGCATTTGTTTTAAAAAAAAAAAGAAATGCCAGAGGTTTGATCTACCAAGCTACTAGTGCACAAACCTTTTAGTTTCTCTATAATATAGTGCTATGCTTGGGTAACAGACATTTTTTAAAAATACATTTTTGTGAAATTCTGGTGAGGGTGATTGTCCTAGAATTCGGAGTCCCTAAACTGACAACCAAAGTGTGTTAACTTAATAAAGAGACTCTTACAGAAAGTATCAAGTGGTATTTAAACAAGATTTCATATTGGCAGCTTGCACCTTCAAAGCCCACTTGTTATACATCTGTCACTTCTCTTTGGTCTCTTTGGTATAAAAGTACTCACTTAAATCTGATGAGGTAACATACCCAGGCGGGGCAGAATTCATTTACATCTCCTTCTATGAATATTTTATACCCAAAGTATACTTTAGCTACTTTTCTTTTTATGTAGGCTTCTATTTTTTTAATTGATCACACTTTTCTTATCACTGAATTTATGCTTTGGATGTGACTAATGATATAATAATAGCGATGTAATAGCATTTTTATAGAACTTTTAAGATATGCAAAGAGCTTTGCAAATGTTATCTCATTTATTTTGCCAGTAATGATTGAGAGACCCCACCTGTGATTGTCACAGGATAACCTATATCTCTTTCCTTTTTAAGGATGGACAGTGGAGGCATACTTGAACTCCTGAGGGATAACCTCTTCTTGCCATATAATCCAGAAAATTTCTGTCAGTTTTTGTATAAGCAGTGGACCTTCTTCCTTATAAATCTTGGCTGAAATAGAGGAGCCTAATCACATCCAAAACCTCTTCTTTAGTTGGAAATTCAACTAGCTAGGGATTGACTTCAACCTGAGGTATACAGTCAGTGGCTTCAGCATTGGTTGACTGATGATGGTCTTTTGAGAACACTGTGCAAGTGTTCAGCCCTGAAAAGGGTTTGGCAGATTCTGCACCAGAGGTACTAGTCTTCTCTGAATATCCTATACCTGAAAGAGAAGATTAAGGGAGACAGTATTCAGAAGCAAAACAGACTTTGGAGGAGGGACAGGGTTAAAGGGGGGGGGGTGAGGAAGGGGATTGAGTAGAATAAGGTTGAGGGAAACATACAGTTAGCAGCCATAACTGTGAATGTAAATGGGATGAATTCACCCATAAAATGGAAGGAGAGAGCAGAATGGTTTAGAAACAAGAACCCAACAATATGTAGTTTACAAGAAACACACTTGAAACACACACAAAATTAAAGTAAGGGGCTCCAGCCCTATCTGCTCCAGCAGAATCTGTTACACTTCAACTAAAGTAAAAAAAAGGCAGGGGCAACATCTCAGACAAAGCAGAAAAAAATAGACCGAATTAAAAGAAATAATCAGGGTAACTACATTTTGCTAAAAGGTACTATAGACAATGAAGTAATATGAATACTAAACATATATGCACCAAAGGGCAGAGCATCCAACTTCTTATAGAAAAAGTGAGATGAATTACAGGAGAAAAAAATAGATAATAAAACTTTAGTAGTAAGGGACCTCAACTTTCCCATCTCAGAAATAGACAAATTTAACTATAAAATAAATAAGAAAAAAGTTAAGGAGAAGAATAGATAGATAGATAAATATGACAGACCTCTGGAGAAAATTGGGAATAGAAAGGTGTATGTCTTTCTTCTGAGCTGTGCCTGGCACCACAAACATTGGCCATGTATTGTGGTATAAAAACCTCATAAATGCAGAAATATTAAATGCACTCTTTTCAGACCATAATGCAAAAAAATTATATTCAAGGAAGGGCTGTCAAAACAGATATTAAAAATTAATTAGAAACTAAATAATCTAATCACAAAGAATGGGTCAAAAAACAAATAGAAACAATAATTTCATCAAAGATAATGACAACAATGAAACAACATAGGAAAATCTGCGAGATGCAACCAAAGCAAAAATGATGAGAAAATGTGTATCTTATTATTTGTTTCTATCTCTTACATCAATGAAAAAGAATAACAGATCAATACAACTACAAAAAAAAAAAAAAACCCTAGCAAAAATCCTTAAACAAATGGAAAATCCCCAATTAAACACCAAGTTGGAAATCCTGAAAATCAAAGAAGAGATTAATAAAATTGAAGGTAAAAAAATAGAACTAATAAAATCATGAGCTGGCTTAATGAGAAAATAGATAAATCATCAGTCAATTTAATTTTTTAAAGAAGAAACCAAATTACCAGTATCCAAAATGAAAAAAGTAACAGCACCACCAATGAAGATGAAATTAAAACAATAACTAAACTAAGAAAAAGAAAAGCAAAGAAAGAAAACTATGGACCAATTTCCCTTGTGGATATTGATATAAAAATTTTAAATAAAATACTAGCAAGGGGACCATAGCAATATATCACAAAAATCAGACACTATGGGCCAGGTGGGATCTATACCAGGAATGTAGGGCTGGTTCATTATCAAAAAAATTATAAGCAAAATTGACATAATTTAATATATCAGTGACAAAAACATAAAAAATTAATTATGATAGATGCAGAAAAGGCTTTTGACAAAATAACAATGCCCATTTCTATTAAAAACACTAGAAAGCATGAGAACAAATGGAGCTTTTCTTAAAATGATCAGTAGTATTTGTCTAAAACCAAGAGCAAACATGGGTATAAACTAGAAACCTTCCCAGTAAGATCAGGGAGTGAAGCAAGAATGTCTTTTATCACAATTATTATTCAGTATTTTACTAGAAATGCTAGCTGTACCAATAAGATGAGAAAAGAAAGGAAGAAAAGTAGGCAGCAAAGAAACAAAACTATCACTCTCTGCAAATGAGATGAGATGGTGATATCCTTAGAGAAGAACCCTAGAGAATCAGCTAAAAAAAAAAAAAACTAGCTGAAACAGTTAACTACTTAAGCAAAGTTACAAGACTTAAAATAAACCCACATAAATCATCAACATTTTTATGTATTACCAACAGTACCTAGTAGGGAGAGAGAGAGAAATTCCATTTAAAATAACCACAGACAGTATAAAATATTGGAAGTTTACTTGCCAAGTCCCACAAATGAAGACAGATCTGAACAACTGGAGAAATATTAAGCTCTCATGTATAGGTTGAGCCAGTATAATAAAAATGATAATTCTAACTAATTGATTCACTTATTCAGTGCCATACCAGTAAAACTACCAAAGAATTATTTTATAGAGCTATAATAAATAATTTAAAATTTCATCTGGAAAAACAAAAGGTCAAGAACATCAAGAGAATTAATGAAAGAAAAGTAAAGGAAGGCAGGATAACTACTAGATTTCAAACTGTATTACAAAGCATTGGTTATCAGAACAATCTGGTACTGGATAAAAAAATAGAGTGGTTGATAAGTGGAATAGAATAGTTACATGATATACAGAAGTAAATTACCATAATAATCTAATGTTTGATAAACCCAAAGATCCAAGCTTTTGGGATCAAAACTCACTATTTAACAAAAACTGCTGGGAAAACTGGAAAACAATCTGGCAAAAGCTAGGCAGATACCAACATGCCACATCATATGCCAAGATAAAGTCAAAAGGGGTATATGATTTAGACATAGTAGGTGATAAAAGAAAATTAGGGGAACATGGAAAAATCTGTCAGATCTGTAGCTGAGAAGAGTTTATGACTAAACAGGAGATAGAGATCACAGAAGACAAGATGGTAATTTTTATTTCATTAAATTAACATGGTTTTGCACAAACAAAACCCATGCAACCAAATTTAGAAGGAAAACAAGAAACTGGGAGAAATTTTATAGCAAATTTTTCTGATAAAGGCCATATTTCTCAAATATATAAGGAACTAAGCCAAATTTGTAGACTGCTGTCTATCCACAGCTCCATCCTTTTGTATTTGTGAAGTTGATTTTTTTTTTAGCCTAAGTGCAGACTTTATGTATCATTAAATATCATCTTATTAAGAGTTGAACATGACAACACAATAAGATTTGGCTCATCATTCTCATCTTCTGACATATTTTTGGATCCTTACAGTGTAATTTGAGGTGGCTATCCCTCCTAACTCTGTGTCATCTTCAAATGTGATAAGCACAGCATCCATACCTTTATCAAAGTCCAATTTCTGTAGCATTCCCTTTAACTTCCAGCTTAGACATGTTTAAAATAGTATTGGGAATATCCTTAGTTAGGCATGACCTGTTCTTCATAAAGTGATGTAGCTCTTAGAAATCACCCCTTTCCTTTCCTTTTGTTTATAAACCATCTCCTCATCATACATTCTACAGTTTAGTCAGGAACTGGAGTCAGACTTATTGACGAATATTATTCAGGTACTACTCTGACCCCATATTCGAAAACTGGGTAAACATTTCTTCTTCTTCAGTCCTGCAGCATCTCTCCTGTTCCCCACAATTTCTCAAAGATCACAGACTACGTCCTCAGCAGTTTCATCTTCCAGTTCTTTCAGTGCCCTTGGATGCAGTTTACCTGAGCCTGATCATTTGAATTCATCACAATCATATGGGTACCCTACTGTCTTCCTATTTAGGAGGTTTCAATTCTTGAGTAACAGGTTTTTTTTTTCTGTCTTTTTCAGTTCAAAGAACATTTTCTTTGGTAGAAAATCAAGAACAGTTAATCTTCTTGAAGAAAAGCAGTTCTGTCTTCTTCCCATTATCCACTCTCAAAATGTCATTCACCCCATGCAAGTGACCCTATTTTTTCTTTAATCTTCTTTTTCCCCACTAATATAATTAAATAAGTCCTTTTTATTGTCCTTAGTCTTATCTCATTCAAAACATCCCTTCTTTTGGCTACAACTTCTTTGTGTGGTCCTATTTAACCAAGAATGTTAATATGGATTTGATTAATTTCCTCCACTATTTTTTTTAACTTACTAGTTATCATACAAACCCTTCACATTTCAACTAGAAAATGATAACTTTTGCATATTGTCTAAAAACTGTGTAATTCTTAGCCTCCTTTTATCTGCTTCCGGTACCATCACTGTGCAAACAAGGGCATGGTATTGAAGGCTGTTTTATATTTCCATTTGTTTCATAGGTCTCAGTAACCAATTAATTCATTACCTAATACAACCAGCCTGTTGCTGATGAGTTTCTCTGCCCCTTAGCTAAGCTGATCCCAAGATAGCAGACATTGTCTGTCACCAAGATCCTGCTCAAAGCCCTTCCAACAGGATGTAACTTTACAGAACTTGGGCTTGGCTGGCACATTCTTGTTTTTTTCCAATGTTAAATGATTATTTATTTTTCAGGTTAAAAGGTTTCAAAATACATATGTACAAGATAAATACAACAAATTACATTCAGGGAATTAGTCTACTGCAGTATACATGGCCTGTTTTATAAGGAAAATACTATTCCACTCTGATCAAAGACCAAGAAGAACATTCACACAGACAGGGCACAATCAGAAGCCTTGATAGAAGTGGGATGTTGTCAGCTCATCGGCTCACGAGGGGCTCCCTAGGCATCAGGACACATTGACACAGCTAAGTAGAAGCTGGACAGGAGTTAGGCTATTGCAGCAGTCTAGGCATGCAGTGATGAAGGCCTGCACCAGGCTGACGGCACTGTCCGAGGAAAGAAGGGGCGGTACACACCAGAGACGTTACAAAAGCAGTTAGTAAAGAGCCTCGAGCAGTGCCTGGCACATAAAACAAGGGCGTGATTGCAGAGGATCCTGGACAGCATGTACTGATGATAAATGAAGTGATCAGAACCAGATCACTTTGTACAAGGAAAACATTATTGTACATTAAAAAAATAACCTTGAAAGCCTTAACTCTGATCAGTGCAGTGACCAGCCATGTCTCTGGAGAACCTGTCATGAAACATGTCCCTTTCGTCCTGACAGAGAAGTAATAGACTCAAGATGAAAAAGACACATATATTTCTGGACCTGGCTACTTTATGTTTTCATTTTGTTTGACTTTGCTTATTTGTTACAAAGTTTGGGGTTTTTTTCTTTGTCTTTTTTTTTCATTAGAGGAGGGGTCAAGAAGGAATGGGGAATTACAATAGAAACCTCCCCCCACCCCGATAAAAGACCATTCAAGTACCTTTTTTAAATGCACAGAAAAGAAGGAAGTTCAGAAGGGAACACAGACAAGCAATAGAGTTTTAAAAATAATATGTAGAATTTATTATAGTTTTGTATGTAAAATGCATAAAATGGAAATTCATGTTTTCATGTGCAGTCTTTTGTGTTCTGTGCTATGTGGAAATGCTTATTATTATTATCATTGTTAAGTTTTAAGTTCAAAATTTGAAAGAGAAAAGCGTTAGACTAAGAATTAGGATCACTCAGTCAGTATACAGGCATTTATCAGGCCTCTACTGTGTTCCAGGCACAATTCTAGGCCCTGAGGATATAAGTACAAAAATTAAGTTGTCCTTGCCCTGGAGGACTTGCACATAGATGTACATATTAAGTAATTACAAAATACATTCAAAGCAGATACAAAGTAATGTGGTTGGGGTGGAGAGAAGGGAACAGTACTAAAAGCTGAGATGCTTAGTATCCTCAGAAAAGGCCTCCTGTAGCATATGAGCTGAGTTGTAAAGGAAGCCAAGGATTCTGAGAAGCAAAATACAGGAGGCCATTCTAGGCTTGTGCCAAGGCATGGACACCAGAGGTGGAATGTTACAAAGGGGAACTGTCAGAAGACAGTTCTGCTGGCCTATGAAATGTATGAAGTGGGAAGCCATGTAACAAGTAATAAATGGGATAGGAACAAATTATTAAGGGCCTTACATGCCCTATAGAAGAGTCTGTATTTGATTCTACAGGCAATACAGAGCCACTGGAGCTTTTTGTGTAAGAGAATGACATGATCAGACCCACGATTTAGGAATTTCACTTTGGCAGCTATGGGAAAGATGGATCGGAGAGTGGGGAGACTCAGGGGAGGGAAACCAATTAAGAAGATATTTCAGAAGTCCAGGAAGAAGGTGATGAAGACCTGAGCCAGGGAGGTGACCTTGGGTGTGAAGATAAGGGGATTGTGGTTAGAGATGTGAATGTGGAATTGACAGCACACTCCAACTGACGTCTTCAGAGATGGGCTGAGGAACATTGAGGAAGTGGGCATCTCTGAGGTTTGTAAATCTGTGTGACTGGGAGGTGTTTTGAGTCAAGATAATAGCTCTGTTTTGACCATGAAGAATTCTAGGCTCTTACCACTGATTCTTTAACTTGGGCGATTTGTTTTCTATCTCTGGGTCTTATTTTTTTCATCTGTAAAAACAAGAAGGGTTGGACTAAATTAATCTTTAGAGTTCCTTCCATTCTGCTTTGTTATGATTCTATAACAGGTTGCTTTTTCCCCAGTTGTATCTCGGGGGCCAAGAAGCCCAGACACACCTGAAAACAGCACCAACAGATTTGCAGTTTGCAGTTCTCTGGTATCAGGGCCAAAATGCTCATGTGAACAAAAACAACTTTATTTTTTACTATTAACAGCCCTCAAGATAAGGGGAAACAAGACTTTTCTTTTCTAGGAGAGGGTGATGTGGTTTGACAGTTAGATGAGGTCTAAATTGTAAAGGAATAACAACAGTTTGAGGAATTTGGACTTTAGGCACTAAGAACTAGAACAAACTGAACCGTTTTTGAGCAGGGATGAGTAGTGGGGTCATGAGAAGATTCTCCCAGCAGTCATGTGCAGACTAGATTGGTAGGCATGAAAACCGGGGCAGGAAGAACAGTTGAAATCATATGGGGTCGTGAAAGAAGCTCTTGATGAGAGAGTGTGTCTGTCCATATGAGGCTGGTGGAAGGAGAAATGGAAAAGACAGATGCTGGAGGAAGCAGGTTGTCAAAAAGCCACTCACTCTTTCCTCCATGATGCCATTCTCTGTCCATGCCAAAGGCCCTCTGTGTTCCCTTGGGATATGTTTTGTCCAGAGGGCAGTATTACCCAGTGCAGATGCTCATTACAGTTATTTGGTTTCTTTTCTTTTTTCTTTTTTTTTTTTTTTTGGCCAAAACAAAAAATTGCATACTTTATTTTAGTAAGCAAGCAAGCTGCTTTATAAGAAAAAGAAGAGGTTTTGAACAGAACTGATTAGATTGCAGGCAGTCTCTTTCATACTTATTCCTGGGAATTTATAAGCACCATGGCCACTCTGGGAATGTTTCTGTGATTATATTTGCTGTGATTTATTTAAGCAGCATGGTACTAAACAACATAATTTTTTAAAAAGTATACATATTGTTAAATCCTAAAAATATCCAGTTGGATTCTTTGTAAAGGCATTGCTGGTTACTTGAAAATTCACCATGAATGTACTTTTCTTTAAGAATGCCAATAAATACGGCATGAACTTGAAACATAAATGAGCTTTTACAGCTAATTATTGCTAATGTGAACTACTTTCAAAATTGCCTAACATCCTTCTAAAATACTGTAGTTTACAACTATAAATAAAGCATAAAGAGTAAAATATCATAAAATGCCCCAAAAAAGCCAACTGTGTTATATGTCAGGCTTTTACAAGCTCCTTAGGGCAAACAGGCCTAATCCTATACTATCCCATTTTCCTTAAAATATCATAGAAGAGATGGTTTAGAAGTCCTGCCTAAGAATGTTATCAAAGTTGCAATGAATTCCACAACTGTTAGGTTGCATATAATTAATACATTTTTAATTCTACACTTATAGAATGGCCCATTCAAGCACAGCATATATATGCAAAGTAGAGCATGTATGTAGTATACATCATATACATTTGTCTATTGGCTTTTTGGGGGGGGTCAGATAACTACTGGTGTTATTTTCTGGGAATGAGTTGGACTAACAAAACCACAGATGTCACTTAAGTAGCCTGGTCTCTCAGTGTTTATTATAACAAAAATAAAAAGTTTTAAGTACTCAATGGTGTACCACAGTTAAAGCTTCTCTCTCTTCCTCTTTTTCTCTCTCCCTCTCTTTCTAAATTCATAGGCATTAAGGCTGTATTCTCTGGACACTACCATAGGAATGCTGGTGGATTCTGCAACAATCTTGACATGGTGGTGTCATCTGCAATAGGCTGCCAGTTGGGTGAAGATACCCATGGACTCCGTGTCGTGGTGGTCACAGCGGAGAAAATTGTTCATCGCTATTACAGCTTAAATAAATTAAGTAATGAAGGAATAGAGGAAGACCTGATGGATATGATTAAGCAAGAGTAACAATTTCTCTCTGAGTGCCACTTATTTTTCACTTATATCTTTTTGATTTTTTATTGAATGGCATTTCCAAGGAATACTTCATTGAAACACAGTAGCAGAGCCTTGAAGATTTGTGAGTTGGTGATATGTGTGCATAAAAGTTAGCTTTATTCTTCATAAATAACAAAATGAAAGGCTTCCCCTCCTTTATGGAAGAGAATTCAGTGAATGATAATTATGATTAGATTCTCCCTTGCTTTTAATGTTCCTGGGGGCATTTCTTGACTCTTTCTTGGTCGCATATTATCAGTGATTCCCTGTTCTCCTTAATTCTGATCAGATCCAGGTCTAATCCTTGAGAACAAACACCTCAGTCAGACTACAGTTGTAAGTCTCAAGATTGTCAACTGTAATAAAGAAGTGTGTGATTCTTTTAGAAGTTTCTTGTTGCTTTTTTTTTTTCTGGTGAAAACAACTGCCTCTGTTTCTTATTAGTACAAAGAAACTTTTATGTCTACTAAAATAGACCCAGATAACCAACCGGTAATAAATTGTGAATATTTTATCTTCAGTGATGATATAACAAGTAGAATATAGCTTAATATAAATCAGACCTTGAGTACATTTGCCTTGAAGCTAGGAAAGCTATACTTTGATGTAAATTGACTTGTACATAAAGGAGACATCAGGAAAAAGTGGATGGGAAGGTTTTACCTTGCAAAGTCATTTAACAGCCCATCATATGTGTGTGTGTGTGTGTGTGTGTGTGTGTGTGTGTGTGTGTGTGTGTGTGTGTGTATATATATATGAACATACAGTTTCATAAGTCTGAATCACCATATTACACTTGCCTGTGTCTGTATCCACAAAAGGAGTTTAGGCAGTGACAAAGAAACCAGGAGAAAATTATTTTTAGAAAAAAAGGAGTATTTGTGTACTACCTTTCTCCACATTGACTACTCACTGATTAATTGTACTTTTTAATTGTTCAGATTTCTGTTAGCAAAATGAAGGGTATTATTCAAAACAGGTGATCTTTATGTAGAAAGTTTTCCAAATAAATGAACTTAAATTCATTGGGAGAAGCCAGTGATTCCTGAACAATGTATTAATTTCATCCATTTATTCCATTCTTCTGCTATTATTGATTGCCTGGTTACTTCTGCTATTACTGATTGCCATTACTGAATGGCAGCCTCAAGTTGTCTTTAAAAGTTACTGTCAGATGGCGCACTGACCCTGGAGTCAGGAAGACCTGAGTTGGGCTTCAGACACTTATACCTATGTGACCCCCACACAAATCACTTAACAACAATTACCTGGAAAAAAAAAAAAGGATCGTTATATTATATAACTTTCAGTCATTCTAAAGCCACAGAAAAAGTTACAATTGAATTGCAAAGTCTATTACATTTATGTACTTCTTATAAGAAAGTCTTGGTCATTGTAATAAAATCAAGGAAAATAAAAATAGATTTTACGCAAAGGTATAAGGAGTAAAAGACAACAGAAGTTTATACTTGGTAGAATGATGGCAACCTAACATACCACAAGTATATTCATTTTTTTTCCAAATTAGGAAATCCTTTATTCTTTTGACTTTGCCACTTGCTTTACTTATTTTGGTCAATTTTTTCACCATTAGTCATGTAAGAAAGATCAAAAATAGAAAGCAAGCCAGCCATATGTAAGATGCTTTTGAGATCTATAGTAAAGTGAGAGAAAGCAGGTTAAATTTTCAGGATGATGAGAAGAAACATCACTGGTCACCATACATGAAATGGTGTTTGCTTCTAGACAGGTAAACAAGGTAAAGAAAGAACCTTAAAAAAAAAAGTTTGGTGCTAACAGCTCAAAGGAGTCTTTGTTTACTTTTTCTTGTGCACATTTTCATGGCCTTAGTTAACTTGGATTTGCTTGATCTAGGAACTAGTTACTAGTAACTGGTTTTATGTTAGTGAGAGGCTTACGATCCCTCTAGTCTTTACTGGTCAAGTTGAATTAAGTTTCAGCACCTTGGTTAAAACCTAATTCAATGGGTGGCGCAGTGTATAGAGCACAGGCCCTGGAGTCAGGAGGACCTGAGTTCAAATCTGGCCTCAGACACTTAAGACAAAAAAAAAAACTAGTCATGTGACCTTGGGCAAGTCACTTAACCCCAATTGCCCTCTAAAAAAGAAAAAAAAATACCTAAAACCTAATTCAAGTATGTGTTTATTCTAGGGCCCAAGGGTCATTGCTGAGAAACCCTCATACATTTATGGTATGACAGCTCTTTGGGAAAATGCAGATGATTCCCCTGTTCAATCTCTTTGTCTAAGGCAGGACAGATTGTTTTGATTTAAACAAAGGAGTTAACCCAAGACTTGAAAATTATTCTTGAAGCATTTGGCCGTGGGTGACATTATTCTCTTTGTCAACCAATACTGTATAGAATCAGACTTCTCACTGCAGGTTTTATGAAACTTCAGATTCTGTTCTGTTCTTTAACCAACCTTAAACACTCATGTGCTTTTCTGCCTCCATTTTTGCTCATTTGCTCTTTCCTCTTGCGTTACTTTTCCCTGTTTCTACCTATCTTGAAAGCATCACAAAACAAAACTAATTTTAATTTTAAAATAAACATGTCATATAATATTTTTATTTGTGGAGGAAGAGGGATATGGAAGAGACAAAAAATATATATGTTTTTAAAACAATGTTTTTAAAACAACTCTGTCAAAATCCAGAGTGTGTGGAACAAATGATTTTCTTAATGCATAATAATATAATATATAATAATATTATTATAGAGACCAAAAATATCTCCTAAAGTTATTCCATTGGCATTAAAATAGAGACAGAAAATAGTTACAGAATTAAGATATTACCTTAAAATTTTCAATTATAGGATTACCCACTGCTAAGAGAAAATAGGTTAAGAGGAAAAGTGTTGACTTCAAGCCTAAATATTATGACAGCTTTGGAGAAAATGTATTTTTTTCATAGAAAGATGCCTAGTTAACAAATGATAATGTAATTGGATTTAGACATAAATACACACACACATATTTTTTTTTTGTCCAGAGTGAGATTTCATCGGCATGGGAAATTTCTGATTTGGAAACAACTTACAACAATGTAGATTGGCAATGTGTCTTTAACTTACTGTCTTAAAAAACCCGCCTAGGATACCGAGTGGCCAAGCAACTTGCTACGGTCAAATAGCTCATGAGTGTCAGGCAGGAGAGTAACCTGATTCTTCCTAGGCTGATCCCTTAATTGATTCACAGTGCTGTCTCCTTTATGTAGACACATATATGTAGCATAAGAAATATAGCTTATGTTTTAAGGTAAAAAAAATCATGGGAAAGACAATAGGAGCACTAGTCACATGTATCTATCTTATTCCATAAGTAGTAACTAAAATCTACTTAAGTTTCAAAGTCTAGGTATTTTATTGAATTTTTTAAAATGATTTAGAAATAGAATACAACGTGCATTTTTGTAATATATGCCATTCTTCGTAGAACAGCTTAAATTTTACTTGCATTACAAGAGATCCTGTGATATCTATTTTTATTCATGCATTCATTTAACATGAATTAACAACTTACTGTATGTAACACAAATAATCTTTAAAATACTGCCTTACGATATTATAGATGCCCTTGGCATTAATTTTGTTTTATAGAAAATTGAGGAAATACTGTTTTCATAAAATAATAAAGACTTGTCATCTTACTAAAAAGTCTTTAAAGGAATGAATTCTCTTTTTCCATTGATGGATTTTTGTTTTCTTTAGTCCAGATGGCATAGTTGTTGGTTTTTAAAGCTTTTGCTTTAAGAATAAAATTGATGGGGGCGGCTAGGTGGTGCAGTGAGTAAGAACGCTAGCCCCAGAGGTGGGATGACCCAGGATCGGTCCTGGCCTGAGAAAATGAGCACTCACACATAAATAATGACTGGCCGTGTAACCTTGAGCAAGTTACTTAACCCTAATTGCTTTAAAAAAAAAAAGAATAAAATTGATGGCATATAATCAGAAATTTTACATCCCATGCTACTATAATATTTGAACATTAAAAAGTAATTTTATTGGTAAAAAACACTATAGCAATGTCACTTTCATGCAAAGAAAAATACAGAGTACCAAAACTTGACAAACTTTAATCCGACTTTCATATGCCTTGATGCTATTAGTAAATTCTACTAAGGTGTGAAAAAGGAAATGTCATCTTATTTGAGCTCATGATGTTTCATTTTGAAATGTATTCTTAGTTATGGATTAGTAGGTTTTCTGTAAAAATTAAAATTAAATAAATTAAGTCAATCAAATTAAATTTAAAAAATTAATTGATAAATATCCTGTAAATGCACTGTTAACTGAAGTACTCAGTTATTTGTGGTTCATATGACTTTCTGAATTTCAGCATATTGCACCTTTTTATTGTTTGGCAAAATACAATGGCATTCCCACCATCTGTTTAGAATTGGGAACCATCTGCTTCTCACTACATCTTTATTTTCAGCTATGCTCTACTGTATAGACCTAATTAAGAATAAATGTGACACAATGTATCCCAGTCTTAAAGGTCAGTCTTTGGATCAGTCATAAAACCATAGGATTTTAGAACTGGAAGGGGCCTTAGGGATTAGATGGTCCACACACTAGTTTTTATATAGATGAGGGAACTGGATATAAGACTTGCCCAAGGTCATGAGAGTAGGTAATAGAAAAACTCGAACCCTAAATCTCCTATCTACCTCCTTCCATTATACTACAATATATTTGAAAGATTGCCTCAGTTTAAAAACAAAACCTACAGCTGACAAATACTTCCATTAAGCCATATTCATTTCATTGTATGTTATATATGTATATATATATACACACGCACATATATATATGTATTATATGTTGTACTACTGATTTCTTGAAAGTTGTAAAAATAAGAGAAGTTAGTAATGTCTCTGTCACCATTGAACCAAGTTTTTAAAAATCAACTCCAAAATATTTGGAAATTACCCAAATAAACCATGTAAGTAGTAGGGATAACGATTTCTCAGGTAAACAATAGCTGAAAAAGATTTTTGTACATATTTAAAGAAAGCATTTTCTTTTTGTCTACAGTATGCTCAGAAATAGTATTAGGTTACAACAGCGTGCGTGTAAAATTATAATGTGTCACATTAATTTTTAGAATGCCACTTTTGACACAGACAATTGACTTGGAAATGACCCTCTTGTCAGTAACCAGTCCTTTGTGTGAAAATGTAAACACTTTAATTTTCCATAATGTTAAATCTTCTTCATGTCCATAATTCTCTGTTAGAAGAAAATATTCATGATATACTGGCATGAGACATTTGAGTAGTTGTCTACAAGCTTTTCCTCTCTCTCTGCTTAATTTGGAAATTGTCTATATTATGAACAGGAAGTTGGATTATATGATTTGTGAGATGCCTTCTCTGGATCTATAAGCATAGTGCCACCTTTCCTAAGCCCATCACAAGTTTAGCAATGTAGATCAATTAAATGTACAAGTGAAATTTTGTTTCTAATTACCTTTGGATGCATTCAATGAAAGTAACTTCTTTTTTCAATGCCTCTCCCAGAAGAACCTGTGAGCTGTCCTACCTAGCAGCACTTTATTTTTAAATACACTTTTCATTTATCAAAGAACATTAATTAGAGCAAAGATCAGAAACTTTTTAATTAATAAAAACATCTATTTTCTTTCACCTCTGCCCCCCCCCATTGAATAAGAAATATAAACAAAAACCCATTGAATAAGAAATATAAACAAAAACTCTGTAACAGATAATCAAACAAAACAAATACATGTTTCAACCTGTGCCCTGAATCCATCAACTCTTTGTTAAGGAAGTGGCAGCACTATTTCATCCTATGTTCACTGGAATTGGGGTTAGTAATTAACAAAGATTATAGTTTCTTAGTGTTTCAAAGTTGAACAAAAAGCAAAATTAGCACTATACTAGAAGGAAGGATTCAAATTAGATAAAAATATACTACATGTAGTAACAAAAGCTCTAACCTTTACTATATGTAAAGAGTTTGCTCTGAAAAATGGAACCTGAATAAAGGTAAACACCTTGCTTTATCATCCATTTTTAGATAAATAGTTATCAAAATAAGGCCCAGAAAGCAATACAGCCATAGACATTTAAATAACTCTGGGTTTTTTTCTTTTTTTTTTTTTAAAGCAATTGGGGTTAAGTAACTTGTTCAAGGTTACAACGGCTAGTCATTATTTATGTGTGGGTGCTCATTTTCTGAGGCCGGATTCGATCTCGGGTCATCCCAACTCCGAGGCCGGCACTCTTACTCACCACGCCACCTAGCCGCCCCCATTTAAATAACTCTGAAATAACTAAGATACTTCATACATTAGCTCAATTTAACTTCCCAACAACCTTGTGAGTTAGGTCCTCCAAGTATTTATCCCCATTTCACATATTAGGAAATTGGGGCTCTAAGACGTTAAATGTCCAGATAACAAGGGAGGTAGATTTTGAACCAAAGTCTTCCTTACTCCAAGCCTGGCACTGCATCTATTGTGCCATAACCCATAACAAACAGACACTTGATCTCTTTGCCAAGTGTAGAGCCATAGCAACTAAAAGGATTGAAGATTACAAGCAGCCTTACAAATAACAAAAATCCATGGAAAGGAAAAACGAGTCTGCAGAACACTTAGCATGAAGCCCAAATCCGTTGTATTGTCCTGGTAGCATTTAAAGATCAAACTGAAAAGAGGACAATTGGATGGAAAATAACACATTTGTCAGCACTTCTGTGATGGTCTATTTTCATTGTTGGTGACAGTGAAACCACTGCATTTGGACTCTTTAATCATTTCAGGACCCAACATGCTATGTAACTGAGTGAAAGTAGCACTTGAGCAGATGAAGTCAGGAAGAAGCATTTGATCAGAATAATAGAATGAGAAGAACTGATACCAGAGTCAGTACAATTTTGAAAGCATTGGCATCAATTTTCAAGATTTCTTGGAGAGGAAAATGTCAAACAGTTGTAAAAAAAAAAAAAAAGTATGAATGGAACTATTACCAAAGAATGGTGACCAAGAACCTACCAACCCATGTACTTACCATTGGAACCTACTAACCCATGTGCTTGTTTTCTCATCTTTAAAAAATATTCATGAAAATTATCTCTCATTTATCTGTCTATCTATGTGTGTATATATATATATATGCATATATATCCTTGATGAAAATATGAGAAGGGAACAGGAAGACTTTCTCAATTTTCTACAGCAGACCACATCTCAAAACTGCCTAAAATGTCTAGAGAACAGAGTATCTTGCTGTGTTTACTTTTTATTAAATCCCTAAAAAAATATATGACTCACTAAAGCATAATGCCACCTCTTCTCCCACAAGGAATCTATCTCCATTATTGCATCTTTCTCAACCATAGCTTAAAATTTAGAAATTAGGGACTTCATATTCAGAAGTTGGAAGAAAGGATGGGTAACAGAGCAATATTTGAAAGAAAAAAAGACACAGCCTTGTAAAAAATATTAGCACAAAAATTTAGATGGAAAGAAAGCTGTCAAGGGATGTTAATGATAACAAATATTGGGGAGGAGGGATTAAAACTAGGGGGATGGAATGAAAACTGACTATAAAGAAAAGTTCAAACTTCATATTTTATGTCTCAAAAAGGATGGTCTTTGGGCTGGAAAGGACAGAGGAAACAAATATGGTGTATGAAACCCAAGATTAATCAAGGGAGGGTAGGTGCTCTCTTGTAAGAGAGATTAAATTAAGTTAAATTAACTTTTACTCTTGGAAAAGAGTACCTACCGTCCCTTGATGAATTCAAAACATCAGACCCAGGTAAACTGCAACCCAGCTATTGAAAAAGTGATTGGGGGGGGCGGAGCCAAGATGGCGGAGTAGAAACAGCTCGTCCAAGCCTCTCTGCCCCCAGATTCTCCACAAACTATGTGAAAAAGGATTCTGAAAATCTTCTGGAGCCCCAGCACCCACAGAACGACACAGAGAAGCTAACCTCCCGCTGAGGACAGCCCAGCACCCTGCAGGAAGGACCAGCGCAGTGGTCTGGGAGCCGGCAGCGCGCAGAGCGCAGGAGCCGAGCCGAGCCCAGGTCCATGTGAGCTGAGGTTTTAGCCCCAGGGCGGCAGGGCCAGCAGCCAGCTGGAGGAACCCCAGAACACCAGGAACTGTGGAGACGCCAGAATTATCAACACAGACTTGCCTAGGACAAAGTAAGAGGTTAGTGTCCTATGGACTTTGGGACCTGTATTTGGGAATGCGTCAGCTCCCTCCCCTGGGGGCTAGAAGCTGCTGAGGAGACACGCCACTGTGTAGTTTTCAGAGGCATTTCCGGCTCCCAGCCTACAAATCGTGGGGAGATCCAGTGATCAGTCTTGGGGGGTAATCGCTCTTGCTTTAACCTCCCTGGATCTGGATTGTGATCTAGGTGGAAGTTGTGGGTGGGTTTATAGCTTGCCAGAAACGGAAGTTGCCCCCCACACGTTCGGGACGAAAATTCCTCTATCTGGCCTTAAAGCCATAGTGTGGCAACAAGCCCAAAAGTCAAGCAATTAAGTGGCAACATGCCAAGGCAAAGGAAACAGAAAATGCAACCCTAGACTCCTATTTTGGGGGCATAGAGCGGGAAAAGGACTGTGAGGTCAGAAGTCCTGCTCCAAAAGCCCCAGGGGAAAACATGAACGGGTTGCAGGCCATAGAGGACCTTAAGAAGGACTTTAAAAATCAAATAAGAGAAGTGGAGGAAAAATTAGAAAGAGAAATGAGAAGGATGCAGAAAAGTATGAAATGAGGGTCAACAGCCTGACTGAGGAAAACAACACCTTAAAAAATAGACTAACTCAAATGGCAAAGGAGGCCCAAAAGGGCAATGAGGAGAAGAATGCCTTAAAAAGTCGAATTTGCCAGATGGAAAAGAATCTCAAAAGTTCACTGAGGAGATTCATTCCTTCAGAGTTAGACTGGAGCAAATGGAAGCTAATGACTTTATGAGAAATCAAGATGCTGTTAAGCAGATCCAAACAACGAAAGATTAGAAGGCAATGTGAAATATCTCATGGGAAAAACCACTGACCTGAGAATAGATCCAGGAGAGACAATTTAAAAATTATTGGACTACCTGAAAGCCATGATCAAGGAAAGAACCTAGAAATCACCCTTCAAGAAATTCTCAAGGAAAATTGCCCTGATGTTTTAGATCCAGAGGGCAAAATAGAGGTTGAAAGAATCCACAGATCACCTCCTGAAAAAGATCCCCAAAAGAAAACTCCCAGGAATATTATAGCCAGGTTCCAGAATCCCCAGATCAAGGATAAAATACTACAAGCAGCCAGGAAGAAACAATTTCAATATTGTGGAAACACAATCAGAATAGCCCAGGACCTGGCAGCTTCTACACTGAGGGATCGAAGGGCATGGAATATGATATTCCAGAGGGCAAAAAAGCTGGGAATGAACCCAAGGATCACCTACCCAGCAAAACTGAGTATTTTGTTTCAGGGGAAAATATGGTCATTCAGTGGAATAGAGGACTTCAAGCATTCTTGAGGAAAAAACCAGAATTGAATAGAAAATTTGACATCCAGACACAAGAAGGAAGAGATGCCTGAGAAGGTAATTAGGGAAAAGAAATCAAAAGGAACTTATCAAAGTTGAACTATTTACATTCCTATATGGAAAAACAATAACTGTGACTGATTATATCTTTCTCACTATGAAAATAATGGAAGAAGGGGGTGTGGTCATATGAATACATATGTGAATGTGTGTGTATATGGTTACAGTTATATATGGATAGAGGGCATAGGTTGATATTGTTGGGAAGGGAGAGTACTCAAGGGATGAAATTATGAGGTGAGAGAGGAAAGTGGCAAGAGGAGATGGGAGAGACATGGTAGGGTAAACTATCTCATGTAGGGGAAGTGGGTGCAAAGGAGGGGGAGAATAAGGAAGGCTAAAAAGGCAAAACCACATTCACATTGAATTTGGTTCAGGTAGAAAATGACATACATACTAAATGGGATATCTCAACCTGCAGCAGGATAGGGGGAAGGGGGATGAGAGGAGAGATGATGGATGGGAGGGCATTCTTGGGGTGAGGGGAGGTTCGAAGTACCCACTAAAAGAGGGACAGGATCATGTAGGGAATGGACCAGGTGGGGGGTGGGATGAGTGGGAGGGAATTATAAGCAGCCTTGTACAATATATCTACTATGATAATGTTTTGCATAGCTAGACATGTACAACATATACTGAATTACTTATATCCCAAGAAGGAATGGGTGATAAGGGAGGAAGGAAATGGATCTGAAATTCGAGGTCGTAACATTAAATGTTTCAAATATATATATAAATACTATTATTAATACTCTTGCCTATAATTGGGAGATAAGATGTGCAGGCATTGGGACACAAAGATTCATCTTCCTCTAATGGAAAAGTCGATGGGGGTATGGGAGAAGGTATGGGAGAGAGCAGATTGGAGGAGGCGATATCCTGTGGGACTGCTATTCTGGGAGGTTGGGTAGGGGAATAATGGGGGGAAAATGATTGTAACTCAATATCTGGCGGAAATGAATGATGTAAAACAGAAGTTAATAAAGTATTTGTTTAAAAAAAAAAAAAGTGATTGGATGTTGTTGCCACTATTCTCAGAAAGCTCATGGAGAATGGAAAAGTTTGCATAGGTCTGGAATATGGCAGATGCTGTTCAATTTTCCAGAAACAAAAAGAAAATAAAGTTTTCAGTAAAACAAAACAATAAGATTGACTTAAATTCCTTGTAAAATTCAAGAACATTCTTAATGTTGATTCACTGATTAGCCAATTAATTAATGATAATCACCAGAAAAGAAAACGGCAATCACAAAGAAGAAGCATAGCTGCATCAAGAATAGATCGTGAAAGACAAAACTTAGTTGCTTTTTTGAGAGGGTTAGCATACCAGTAGATGAAAGGAAAATTATAGATATGACTTATCTAGTTTTTTAGCAAAAATTCTGACAGAACTCATGCTATTATATATAAAACAGATTTGAAATAGATGATAGCACTGTTAGGAATATTCAGAATTAGTTAAATGGCCATACTTTAACATAGTCATTAATGATTCAGTGTAAACTTGAAAAGAGGCTTCCATTAGGATGTCCCCCAGGAAAGGTGCTTAGCCTTGTGCTGTTCAAAACTTTGATCAATGATTTGGATAAACATATAGATGTCATGCTCATCAGTTTTACAGATTACATAAGTGATGGGAAAAAAAATCAGAATCCAGGAAGAATGCAACAGGTTAGAAATGTGGGATTACCTCTAATAAGATGAAATTTAATACAAATGTAGAGTCTTAGATTTGGGTTCAAAAAGTAAAGGATGGGATAGGAATGATTAGATAATATTTCATCTGAAAAAAAATCTGGGGATTTTAGAGGACTACAAATTCAATACAACTTGAACAGTCTAATATGGCAATCAAAAAAGGTAAATAAGATCGTGGCTAAGTTGAAAGCTACACTTTCCATGAAGGGGAGTGTGAATTTTGTGCTAAGCAAATAATATCTACCATATTTTATTCTGTTCTGGAAACCACTCTTTTGAAAGGACAATGATAAGTCAGAGAGCATCCAGAGGAGAACCACCAGGATGGTGAAAGGGCTTAAGCCCATTTCATATGAGAATTAACTGAAGGGACTGGGAATATTTAGTCTGAAAAAGAAGATGGGGAATATGAAAGCTCCCTTTACCCAGAATAGAGAATAAATTTGTTCTGCTTTGCCCTGGAGGCCAGAAATAAGAGCAACAGGTAGAAATTGAAAAGGCAAAATTTTAGTCATGATATAAAGAAGAACCTAATAATTAGAGCTACACAAAAGTAGAATGAGCTGCCTTCTGGGGCATTGAATTCCTCTTGCCTGGAGGTTTTTAAGCAAAGGATGGATGATCACTTATTGGACATGTGCAGAGGGAATTCTTAATTAGGTATAAGTTGGACCAGATGTAAATTGGACTCCTGACCACTCTCCAGATTTCTTTTCCTCCTTTTTGCTGACTTTCTTGCTACCCTTGAGAAACATACACCCTGAAATCCATTGTTCTGATTGGTGACTGCCTACCTGGACCACTATTTCAGGAGGGGCCCCAAGAATCCTCCACCTCACTCTTTATTCTCCAGAGTTCATTTCTTCCTTCTTGCCAGTACCCTTCCTTCCCCTCCTATTTTCTAGCCCCCCTTTACATGTTTTTCTCCCTTTAGAACATGAGTTCCTTGAGGAGTCTTGTTTGCATTGTGTGTGTATACTATATATGTGTGTGTTTATGTGTATATATACACACATATGTATATACACACATACACATATCACTAATGCAATCGATCTATTCAGATGGCCTCTGTGATTCCTTATAACTCTTAAGATATGACATTATAGAAGATTCCATGAAAAAATGCAGCTACAGCTACAGCTTTGTTCAATGATCCTTTAATGAGCATCAGAACTTAACCTCTTCTACAAAGTAGTAATTACCAAAATGGTTTGGTTAAGAAATAGATCAATCAATGAAGATTAGGTATATAACTTACAGAAGCACATGACCATAGTAGCCTCATGTTTGATAAACCCAGACCCCAGCTACTCAGATAAGAACTCACTATTTGACCATAACTGCTAGAGGAAGGGAAAGCAATGTGGCAGAAACTATATACCAACACCTCACTGTATAAAAAAATAAGCTCTAAATGCATATTTGACTTAGACATGAAATTACACTTAAAGAAATAAAAACAATTTAAATTGGAGAAAGAATAAATTACCTTTCAGATCTATGGGTAGAAGAAGAATTCATGACTACAGAAGATAGGATCTCAGAAAATGAAAATGGACAATTTTGATTACATAAAATTAAAAAGATTTTTTACACAAACAACTAGCACCACTAAAATTAGAAGAGAAACAGATAATTGGGAAACATCTTTGCAGCAAGTCTCTCTAAGTGTCTCATTTCTGAGATGTATAAGAAATTGATTCAAATTTATTAGCATAAAAGTCATTCCCCAATTGATAAATCTTAAAAAAGAATGAACAGGTAGTTTGCTAAGGAAGAAATCCAAATTATCAGTAGCAACACGAAAAGAAAATGCTTCAAAATGCTAATAATTTAGAAAAAATGTATATTAAAACAACTGAAATTTCACCTCACACCCATCACTGACCAAAAAAGGAAAGTAGAAAATGTTGGAGTTACAGGAAAATAGGCACATAAATATACCACTGACAGAATTTCTGAATTGGTCCAGCCGTTCTGAAAAGCAATTTGGAATTATTCCCAAAAGTTACTATGTTCATCATCTTTCTTTTTTTTTTCCTCAGGCATTTCTTTATTAACTTCTGGTTTACATCATTCATTTCCATCAGATTGTGAGTTACAATCATTTTCCCCCATTATTCCCCTACCCACCCTCCCAGAATAGCAGTCCCGCAAGATATCGCTTCCTCCAATCAGCTCTCTCCCATACCTTCTCCCATAACCCCTTCGACTTTTCCATTAGAGGAAGGTGAATCTTTGTGTCCCAATGCCTGTACATCTTATCTCCCAATTATAAGCAAAAGGGTATTAATAACGGTATTTATATATATTTGAAACATTTAATGTTAAGACCTCGAATTTCAGATCCATTTCCTTCCTCCCTTGTCACCCATTCCCTCTGGGGAGATAAGTAATTCAGTATATGTTGTACAAGTCTAGCTATGCAAAACATTATCATAGTAGATATATTGTACAAGGCTGCTTATAATTCCCTCCCACTCATCCCACCCCCCACCTGGTCCATTCCCTACATAATCCTGTCCCTCTTCTATAGTGGGTACTTCCAACCTCCCCTACCCCCAAGGATGCCCTCCCATCCATCATCCCTCCTCTCATCCCCCTTCCCCCTATCCTGCTGCAGGTTGAGATATCCCATTTAGTATGTATGTCATTCTCTCCCTGAAACAAATTCAATGTGAATGTGGTTTTGCCTTTTTAGCCTTCCTATTCTCCCCCTCCCTTGCAACCACTTCCCCTTGCTTCTTCTACATGGGATAGTTTACCCTACCCTGTCTCTCCCCATCTCCTCTTGCCACTTTCCTCTCTCACCTCATAATTTCATCCCTTGAGTATTCTCCCTTCCCAACAAATTCAACCTATACCTTCTATCCATATATAACTGTAACCATATACACACACATTCACATATGTATTCATATGACCACACACCCTTCTTCCATTATTTTCATAGTGAGAAAGATGTCATCAGTCACAGTTATTGCTTTTCCATATAGGAATGTAAATAGTTCAACTTTGATAAGTTCCTTTTGATTTCTTTTCCCTGATTACCTTCTCAGGCATCTCTTCCTTCTTGTGTCTGGATGTCAAATTTTCTATTCAATTCTGTTTTTTTCCTCAGGAATGCTTGAAAGTCCTCTATTCTACTGAATGACCATATTTTCCCCTGAAACAAAATACTCAGTTTTGCTGGGTAGGTGACCCTTGGGTTCATTCCCAGTTCTTTTGCCCTCTGGAATATCATATTCCATGCCCTTCGATCCCTCAGTGTAGAAGCTGCCAGGTCTGGGCTATTCTGATTGTGTTTCCACAATATTGAAATTGTTTCTTCCTGGCTTCTTGGAGTATTTTCTCCTTGATCTGGGGATTCTGGAACCTGGCTATAATATTCCTGGGAGTTTTCTTTTTGGGATCTTTTTCAGGAGGTGATCGGTGGATTCTTTCAACCTCTATTTTGCCCTCTGGATCTTAAACATCAGGGCAGTTTTCCTTGAGAATTTCTTGAAGGGTGATTTCTAGGTTCTTTCCTTGATCATGGCTTTCAGGTAGTCCAATAATTTTTTAAATTGTCTCTCCTGGATCTATTCTCCAGGTCAGTGGTTTTTCCCATGAGATATTTCACATTGCCTTCTAATCTTTCGTTTGTTTGGATCTGCTTAACAGCATCTTGATTTCTCATAATGTCACTAGCTTCCATTTGCTCCAGTCTAGCTCTGAAGGAATGAATCTCCTCAGTGAACTTTTGAGATTCTTTTTCCATCTGGCAAATTCGACTTTTTTAGGCATTCTTCTCCTCATTGCCCTTTTGGGCCTCCTTTGCCATTTGAGTTAGTCTATTTTTTAAGGTGTTGTTTTCCTCAGTCAGGCTGTTGACCCTCATTTCATACTTTTCCTGCATCCTTCTCATTTCTTTTTCCAATTTTCCCTCCACTTCTCTTATTTGATTTTTAAAGTCCTTCTTAAGGTCCTCTATGGCCTGCAACCCGCTCATGTTTTCCCCTAGGGCTTTTGGAGCAGGACTTCTGACCTCACAGTCCTTTTCCCCTCTATGCCCCCAAAATAGGAGTCTAGGGTTGCATTTTTCTGTTTCCTTTGCCTTGCATGTTGCCACTTAATTACTTGACTTTTGGGCTTGTTGCCACACTATGGCTTTAAGGCCAGATAGAGGAATTTTCATCCCGAACGTGTGGGGGGCAACTTCCGTTTCTGGCAAGCTGTAAACCCACCCACGACTTCCACCCTAGATCATAATCCAGATCCAGGGAGGTTAAAGCAAGAGCGATTACCCCCCAAGACTGATCACTGGATCTCCCTACAGTTTGCAGGCCAGGAGCTGGAGCTGCCTCTGAAAACTACAAAATGGAGTGTCTCCTCAGCGGCTTCTAGCCCCCAGGGGAGGGAGCCGACTCATTCCCCAAATACTGGTCCCAAAGTCCATAGGACAATAACCTCTTACTTTGTCCTAGGCATGTCTATGTTGATAATTCTGGAATCGCCACAGCTGCTGGTGTTCTGGGGTCTCTCCAGCCGGCTACTGGCCCTGCCGCCCTGGGGCTAAAACCTCAGCTCACGGGGACCTGGGCTCCTCTCGGCTCGACTCCCCACGTTCTGCGTGCTGCTGGCTCCCAGAGCACGCTGGTCCTTCTTGCAGGGCTGCTGGGCTGTCCTCAGCGGGAGGTTAGCTTCTCTGTGTCATTCTGTGGGTGCTGGGTGTTCATTATCTTTCACTCAGCTATACAACTAAGCCTATATTCCAAAGAGATCAAAGAAAGAAGAAAAATACAAATTCATATACAAAAATATTCCCTGCAATATTGTGGGAATTGAGAGCAGTGTCACTCAGTGGACATACCCTATTGGACTTGGAGTAAAAAAAAATATGGATATAAGCCTTGCTCTACTGTTTGTTTACATGACCTTGGACAAACTTGAGCAAGTCATTTATCTAGATGATTACTAAGATTCTAAGATTCCTCCTAAGTCTGTGTTTCTATGATACAATCAACATGTCATCAAGAAGCAGGAACTTTTGACATCTATTTTGAAAAATTCTTCTTAAAACTTTATATCCCCAATGAAAGAGCAAATTACCTTTGTCTAACATAGGTTTCCTTATTTCGTTGAAAATGCCAAGGAATATTGTAGTCAAATCCCAAAATATCAGGTCAAAGAGAAAAATACTGCAAGCAACCAGAAAGAAACAATTAAAATATCGTGGAACCACAGTCAGGATTATGTAGGACCTTGCAGCTTCTACATTAAAGATCAGAGGGCTTGGAATATGATGTTCTATAAGGCAAAGGAGCTTGGATTACAACCAAGGATCAACTACCTAGCAAAATTGTGCATAATCTGTCAGGGGAGGAGATGGGCATTCAGTGAAATGGGGGACTTTCAAACCTTCCTGATGAAAAGACCAGAACTCAACAGAAAATTTGAGCTTCAAATATAAGAATCAAACGAGGCATAAAAAGGTAAACAGGAAAGAAAAATAATCCATGTTATTCAATAAGAACAAACTGTTTACATCCCTACAAGGGAAGATGATACTTGTAACTCTTCAGAACTGTATCTTTATTGCAACATTTAGAAAGGGGATACATAGACAGGGGGGCCTTGGTATAAATTGACTTTGATGTGATGATAAAAAATCTAAGTGGTGGAAAGAGATTGTACTGGAAGAAGAGGAAAGGAGGAGATAGAAAAGGGTAAATTATATCACTTGAAGAGGGACAAAGACCTATTACAATAGAGGGAAAGAAAGGAGGAAAATGAGCATTGTTTGAATCTTATTGTCATTAGATTTGGCTCAAAGAGGGAATAACATAATCAGGTATATAAATCTAACTTACCCTATAGGAAGTAGGAGGGAAAAGGGTAAAGAAAAGGGAGGGAACTGATAGAAGGGAGGGCAGATTGAGGGAGGTGGTGGTCAAAGCACAACTTGTGAAGAGAGAAAGGGAGAATGCAGAAAGAAAAGCATAAATGGGGAAAACAGGATGGAGAGACACACACAGATAGTAATCATAACTATGAATGTAAATGGGATGAACTCTCCCATAAAACAGAAGCAGTTCTGGGGGGGGCAATTCTAGGATGGAAAGGAGCATTTATAATCAGTCCTGGTCACAGTTCCAGGGCAGAGAGTAGCACTAGTACTTCTGGATGTAGGGAGCAAGGACCCTTCCTGGGTATATACAAGAGTACAGACCAGGAGAGCAATGATCACACCTCTCCCAACATAACCACCTTGGAAGAACTGAAAACGCAGATCCCCACAAATAGTTCTGAAAGCAGCAGCACAAAGAAGTTTGAAACTTTGCACAGTGCCTCCCTACCCGCAGCTGAGCAGAGCCCAACTTTAATATAAAGTTCAAAGTGAAGAAATAGGCTGGGGCAATGAGCAAACAACAACAAAAAAAGAACTTGACTATAAAAAGCTACTATGGTGGCAGGGAAGATCAAGACAAACTTAGAAGAAGGCAATAATGTGAAAATATCTTTAACCAAAACCTCAAAGAAAAATGCTAATTGGTTCCAAACCTAGCAAGAATTCTTGGAGGTGTTGAAGAAAGAGGTAAGAGAATAAATGAAAAACTAGGAAAATAAATGAGAGTGATGCAAGAAAATTATGAAAAGAGAATGAATATTTTGGTGAAAGAAGCACAAAAGAATAATAAATAAAATAATAACACCTTAAAAGAATTAGCATAATATTAAAAGAGGTGCAAAAATTCACTGAAGAAAAGAATTCATTTAAAAATAAAATAGACCAAATTTGGAAAGTACAAACATTCAGCGAAGAAAATAATTGCTTAAAAATTAGAATTGGGCAACTGGAAGCTAAAAAATCCATGAGACTTCAAGAGACAATAAAACAAAGTCAAAAGATTAAAAAAAAGAAGAAAATGTGAAAAATCTCATTGGAAAAACAACTGACTTGGAAAAGAGATTGAGGAAAGATAATTTACGAATTATTGGACTACCTGAAATCCATGATCAACAAAAAAGCCTCAACATCATCTTTCAAGAACTTACCAAGGAAAAATGCTGGGCTGATCTCTCTCAAAAAAGAATGGAGAGTAAGAAAGAGGGATGCACTGAGATAAGGGAGAAGTGAGAAGTAGAATGGGACAATTTTTTTTCACATAAAGGAGGCGTGCAAGGAAGAGCTTTTATAGTGGAGGGGGAAATGGAGGGAGTCGGTGGGAGGTAAAGTTTGAATCTCACTCTCACTGGAATTCGTTCAAAGAGGGAAGAATATACAGATGCACTCAGTTGGGTATAGAAATCTATCTTACCCAGTAAAGAAATAGGAGGGGAAGGGGATAAGAAATATGGGAGAAGGGAATGATAAAGGGGAAGGTGAATTAGGAGAGGCAGTGATTGGAAGCAAGACAGACTTTTCAGGAGGGATAGGATAAAAAGAGAGGGAGGATAAACAGGAAAATGGGAAGGAGGGAAATGCAGTTAGTGATCATAACTGTGAATGGGATGAGCTAACCCAGGGAACAGAAGCAGATAGCAGAATGGATTGGAAACTAGGACCCAATAATGTGTTGTATACAAGAGACACAAATGGGACAGAAAGACACACACACACACACACACACACACACACACAGTTGAAATGAAGGGCTGGAGAAAAGTCTATTGTACTTCAGATGAAGTGAAGAGGGCAAAGGTGGCAATCATGATCTCAGACAAAGCAAAGCAAAAATAAACCCAGTTTAAAGAGATAATCAGGAAAACTACATTTTACTAAAAGATACAATGAAATAACATAAAAAATTTACAGCAAGTTTCTCTGATAAAGACCTCATTTCTCCAATATGTATACCACTGAGTCAAATTCATAAAAATAAATTAGGGCCATTCGCCAATTGATAAATGGTCAAAGGATAGAAACAGGAAGTTTTTAGAGGATGAAAACAAAGCTGTCTCTACTCATATGAAAAAAAAAATTCTCTAAATCATTATTGATTAGAGAAATGCAAATTAAAACAGTCCTGAGACACTACCTCACACCTATCAGAAATGACAAATGCTGGAGGGGATGAGGGAAAATAGGTACATTAATGAATAATTGGTGGAGTAATGAATTGGCCCAACCATTCTGGAGAACACTCTGAAATTATGCCCAAAGGGCTATCCAACTGTGCATACTCTTTGATCCAGCAATACCACTACTAGATATGTACCCCAAAGAGATCAAAGAAAAAGGGAAAGGGACGAATATGTACTTGCATATTTATAGCAGTTCTTTTTGTGGTGGCAAAGAATTAGAAATTGAGGAGATGCTCATCAGTTGGGGAAGGCTGAGCAAATTGTGGCTTATGAATGTGATGTAGTGATCTTGTGCTATAAGAAATTATGAGGGTGGTGGTTTCAGAAAAAAAAAAACATGGCAAGATTTAAATGAACTGATGCAAAGTGAAGTGAGAAGAACTGGGAGATCATTGTGCACAGTAATAGCAATGTTGCAAAGATGATCAACTGTAAAAGACTTGTCTACTCTGCTAGCCACTTTACAGAGAGAACTCTGTAGAAATCTTCTACAGAAATGAATTCTGAGTGCAAAGTGGAGAATAATTTTCTTGCTTTGTTTATTTTTTGTGATGTGGCTTATATGGAAATGTTTTGCATGATTTCCCATGTATAATTGATATCATATTGTTTGTCTTCTCAGATGGTTAGAGAGAGATGGGAGGGAGGAAGAGATTATGGAACTCAAAAATGTAAGAAAGAAAAGTATGTTATAAATAAATAAATATTTAAAAGAGTCACCCTTCACCGACATGATGACAAAGAGTAAAAAATATGGATAATGAAAACCTTTTTCATTTAGATATATACAAATGTGGCTGTCCCTTGTTGCAGTGACTGCTCTAAGCTCTTACAATTATGCTTTAATTTTCTGCTTTCCCTTTCTGTTTACATTTCTATTCTTTCCTTGTTACTTCACAATAGACTGCTTGGCTTCCTTATTAGGGAAAAAAAGTCTGATTATACAGATTAATTTGTACTGCTATTAAATTAATCAGGAAATAATAATATCTAAAATTTATATGATGCTTACTATGTGCCAGGCACTGGGCTAAGTGCTTTATAATTATTATCTCATTGGATCCTTACAACAACCCTACTGGTGCCATTATTATCCCCATTTTACATGTAAAGAAGGGGCAGTTAGGTGTCCCAGTAGATAGAGCACTGGACCTGGGGTCAGGAAGATCTGAGTTCAAACCCAGTCACAGACAAGTAAAAGCTGTGTGACCCTGGACAAAGCACTTAACACTGTTTGCCTCAATTTCTTCACCTGTAAAATGAACTGGAAAAAAGAAATGGAAACCACTCCAAGATCTTTGCTAAGAAAACCCCAAATGGAGTCAAAAAGAGTCAGACACAACTGAAAAGACTGAACAACAATGATAACAAAAGTAGATAAGGAAACTGAGACAAAATAGAGGTTGAGTGACTTGCCCAGGGTAATACAGCTAATAAATGTCTGAAGCCAAATTTGATCTTTGAATTTTTCCTAACTCTAGGCCAGTGCTCTCTTCACTATACCACCTAACATGAAAGAAATATAGTATTCCACTTTACAATCACTTTGCTACTTTGTAGGTTTTCTTGCTTTTTTAGGTCTTGTATGTTCTTTTTCATGTAAGCCTCACTTCTAATAGCAATGGAAGTATGCACATTGCTAATAATTCTTTTTGTTGTTATTTTATCTAAGATGCTTGCATTTCCAGGGTTTGCTCTTTTTAACTAAATGTCGTGAATAACATTTTTAAAAATCCAGAAAAGGAATTTGGGCATTAGTCTATTCCCTAAAGATCTGTTGATGTAAAATATTGCTGTAACCAAAAAGGCCAGCAAAATGCCAAGCTTCATCATGGGGGGAAGGGGAGGGGTGGAGAACAGCATAGAAAATGTTATTTTTAAATTGCACCTCCTAGCTTAAAAATTCCAGTAGATCCTAGTACTCTGCTAGCATTTTTTAGGGGGAGGTGTGACCCTATGGCAACTATAATCTTTTGATGTCTCTATATACACACAGGGACACACACACACATAATCATACATATGTATGTATGTGTATATATATGTATATATATACACACACACACATATTTAAAGTTTTGAAATTTTCTTGCTGTCTATTGTTTTGACATCATTATTTTTATACCTTTTTTTCTATTTTACAAAATTTTTACACCATTATTTCATGATTTATCCTCTCACTCCTTTCCCCTGCAGTGAACCTTCTCTTGTAACAAAGAAGAAAAAAAAGAAGCAAAAAACAATTGACACATCAACCCCAAGTGACAGAGCACACAAAATTCCGGACCACAGTCACCCACCCTTCTGAAAAGAGAAATGTGGGATATTTTCTCATCTCTTCTCTTGGATCAGATTTTGTCATTATAACTATACACCATTCAGTCCCATTCTTTCACATAACTGCAGTCATTGTGTATGCTGCTTAGCTGGTTCTGCATATTTTACATGGTATCAGTTCATATGAGTTTTCCTTTGTTTCTCTGAATTCCACAATTGCCACAGTGCAATAATATCCCATTATGTGCTTATACTACAATTGATTCAGCCATTCACCAGTTGATCGACTCTCACTTTGTTTCTGCTTCTCTGCTAACACCAAATTGCTATGGATATTTTGGTTAGTGTGGGACCTTTCTTTCTGTCTTTGGGTATATGCCTAGTGCACATGCATATTTTCCAAGAAGAGGTAATTGCATGCACTGCATTTGCCCATTCCAACTCAAAGCAGAGTGGATAATGGAAAGTTGACACTTCTGAAAATCTCACAATTCCTTTCTAGGTTTTCATGCCAATCTTGAGGGTAAGGTTATCAGGGCCAAAGGACCATATAGTCCAAGAGATGTAGCACGAAGCCAAATCCATTTTCATCTGAAGCCCCAGTTCTTAGTCTTGCACCAATCAATTAGTTCATAACTCCAACCAAATGGCAAGAACTTGAATTCTTTATTGTGAGCGATGCCTCTGGAGTCTGTCCCTTCCCTTCTCTCTCCAGATTGTGACCTTTTTGAGGCCTTCCTCGACAACTTTCTTAAGGATGGTCCTTGGCTTCCATTTTCTCAACATCTCTAGTCTACCCTGCATATCACTGCCGGATTAATGCTCACAAAACACCACTTGTGTCATGTTATTCCCATGGCATATTAGATAGAGACCTGGCCTGGAAGGCAGAAAGACCTGAATTCAAGTCCTGTCTCTGACCCATATAGGTTTTGTGACCTTAGTAGGAGATTCCTCACATTGGAGCTCCCTATACAAATGAAATCAAGGTCCTGTTCCATTTCCCTATACTTCCATGATCTAAGCCATAATTGACTCCATAATTCCCTATGAGATCAAGACTAAATCCTTTAGCACAGTCTGGCAGTCAAGACCTTCCATGAACTCTTTTCTCTCACTATTCTTGATAAATCTTGCCTTCTAACTAGGTTTCTTCTTCCCCAATCCCTACCTTCATGTTTAGACTGTTCCCTAGCCTAGAATGCTCTCCTCTCTACAAATTCAAACATGGCATTTCTTTAAGGATTCACTACCACCACCATGAGGGTTTCCATGACTACCCTAACCCTTGCCGATTTCTCCCTCTTCTGACATCCTACACAAACTGGTTCTTGATTGTGTGTGTCTGGATGCATAGGTGGGTGTGTGGGTGGAAAAGTGGAGTTTTGGTGTGGATGTGATGTCCTCTTGTCCACATAATGATTATTAGTTTCATGGACAGCCTGTACAGTCAAGGAAATGATTCTATTAGCCAGACTATGGTATGCAGTTGAATGAACAACCTTTAGTACTCATCCATCAGTGGTATATCTGGGACAGACATTGCAAGTGAACCATGAACTGGGCCCAGAACTGAACAGGAAGAGCAGAGCAGATTATATTCGCTTTTGGGACATGGTATAATTCATTTAATGATCTCAAGTTTCTCCTTGAAACAAAGGCCCATCCTTTAAAAGCTAATGGTGATGCTGTATGTCTGTGAGTCACACCATCATTTCCAAAGAACTGAAGCTGATGGGCACCTGAAGGACAAAGGGGAGTGATACGGTGGATTGAAACAAGCTACAATTTATAACAAGGGGGAAATTATACAGGAGAAATTGTATAAGGGATGATGTCAGAAAAACATAACCAATAGGGGGGGGAAAGATGGGTCAATCATGTTTTGAGAGCAAGTAACAAATGATGGACTGCTTACATGCTTCACTGGTGTCTACATCCTGAGAATGTGAAGAAGCCCCCCAGCATGTTGGGTAAAAACCCTGTGGCAGATTTATGGGAGGACACTGAGGAGAATTACAGAGAATGGACAGGGATGGATGGGTTGTCATCTGTATCATAGGAAAGAGTTCTCTCACTGGTGAGATCATAGTTCTGTTGGAGTGTATGTGTGTGAGAGATAGAGACAGACAGACAGACAGACAGAGACAGATACAGTGGGAGGGAAGGAGGGAGAGGGGGAGGGAGAGAGAGAGAGAGAGAGAGAGAGAGAGAGAGAGAGAGAGAGAGAGAGAGAGAGAGAATGTAGTTGTGTGTAAGTCAATCACCAAAATTGGAAAAATCTTTGTGTGGAAATTTCCTCCAACAGTGCTGATGTTTCTAATTTGTTACTGATAGTGTTACAGAGTCCACTGGGGCTTTGAGGGGTTAAGAGGTTTGTCCCTCATCTAGAGAGCTAGTAAGTGTCTGAAGTGGAACTTGATCCCAGTATTCCTTCCTCTAAAACCAGTTTCCTATCTACTACATCTCAATACCCCTCTAGATATCTACACAAGTACATGCCCAAAACAAACAAGATTATACATACATAGTCTTGTTTTCTTCTCTCTATGTTTTTATCCCTATCTAGTAGGCTCCTCAAGGGCAAAAAAAGAGAACACTTTTATCATCTGCTTTAAAATATATGTGCAATATGTTTTATTATTTATCATTTATTGTTTTTGAACCTAGCTTTATGTGGCTAGAAAACTGTCAAATCCAAAAGCTTACTGGAAGTATCAGGTTATTTTAAGAGAGACTGCAGGGAAGCTGGCTGTAAGGAAGGCTTATATTCCACCCAAGTGCTTGTTGTAGGCCCCCTCAGGTCTACCCAAAGCTTATATTTTAGGGTCCCCAAATTAGACTGACATACCTATTGATATGCATCTCATGTTGGTCTATTCTGGAGACCACTGCTGCCTATATGGAACCAATCAGGCAAATGTCTTTATGCCCTTGTCTCAACTCTAATGATCCTGTAAACTCACAGACTAGATGAGGGAGCTGCCTCTCCTTCCTGGCTCTCTCCTCTACGAAATGACCAAATACAGTTCTTTCTAAAGTTGTTTCAGATTTCAGGGTCTGTTCTCATGACTAAAATATACATGTATGTCTGTGTGTGTATGTGTGTGTATATATATATATATACATAGATATATACATGTGTACATAGCCACACATATATGTATAGTGTGTGTGTGTGTGTGTGTGTGTGTGTGTGTGTGTGTGTGTATCCTTCCCACCTCTCATCTTCTCTAGCACCTAGTAGGGTCAGGCTCATAGTACCATAGCAGTTGCTCAGTAAATCCCCAAGGATCTGTGGTCCTCAGAACTGAAAGCCCATGGAGGCCCATCTGTATGGTGAGCCATTATGTCACAGATTGCTTTTCCAGTCATAGTGCCTTCAGTTAGGTCTTTACTAGATTTCACCTTAGAATTTCTAGGACAAAATTCTCTTTATTAACCCTTTGAAAAACAAATTCTAAAATCTATTCAGTCTTTACTAGCAAACTGAAACAGTTTTATTTACTCAATCCCTTTAGTTAAGCCTTTTTCCTCTAAGGAACTCTGGTAATGAATAAGGCAATGAAAAAGATCTATAACAATGAGATTTCTGGGTGGCCTTAACTAGTTATTTAATGGGAATGGGAAGCTCCTAGCATAGATTGGGCGAGTGAGGAGGGGGAGTTTAGTTGGTTTGATTTACTTCAGCGGATATAATTAGCCAATGGACTATTAATACTGCCGCCATGTCTAATTAGCAGTGGCCTGTGCCCTTTTGGTCACAATATTTAATCTTGTTTGTTTATATAAGAGAGTTCCCATGGAGCTCCCTTATGAAACAGTCCACCCATGAAGACAATAATTACCATTGAAGAAAACAAGCTATTTGATGTTGTGTAGACATTTGGGCAGCGTCCCTCCAACAGGGCTGATAACTATAACTCCTGTCAGGGGAAGATTGGCTTTTCCAAGTGTGATTCTGTTGGATGCTCACACTGCTAGGGAATGAGAACAATCAGGAACTCTCTCCCTTGGTTCCTTCTGCCCGGGACAGCTTGGACTACGCACAACAGAGGACCCACAGCTGATTGCTAGAGGTCATCTTTACATGAAATGCTGAGAATCAAGAATTCAGGTGTCAACGATAATTGTACTGCTAGGAGGTAGGATCTGCTTCCAGCTAAACCCAATGGAAAGAAAAGGATTCAATGGCTGGTGAACTATAGAGAAATCAGGAAGTATTAATTGATGCCAATGATAAATTTCTACATCGTCTTTGACTTAAAAAAAAACATACAACAGGTTAATTTGAATTCCCTTATGACAGAATTCCATTTAATTTTTGATGAGCAAAGATTTTTTAACAGAATTAATTATGTCTGAAAATGTCAGTCTCGTGGCAACGATGGCTTCTCCTTTTGCTGAGTGATTGGGTCCCAGAAAAATTGCTGAGATGGCAACTACATACCCCAAGAGGAGGTGAAGAGAAGGCTTCAATTCAGGTTTTAGTACCATAATAGGTCCACCTGCATTCCTAGCTGAGAGCCACTGGAAACCTCATGTTCTAGAGATTCTGGCGTGTGTGCTCGTCTGCGAATAGAATAGTAAACAATAATTCTTTCCTACTTTTATTCTACTGAGAGTTTGTCACTTCAGTGAGTTGTCATCCACGATGTGGGCCAAACAACACTATTGAAATGTACACACACCTGAAAAGCCATTGGAAGCCATGACAAGACTTCTCTCCTTCTGGTGTGGCCAACATGCTAAGCTTCCTGCCATAAATTAATTCATCTCCCCTTCCTCTTCCTTCCTCTTCCTCCCCCTCTTTCCTCTTCCTCCTCTTCCTCCTCCTCCTCCTCCTCCTCCTCCACCTCCTTCTCCTCCTCTTCCTCCCTCTCCCTCCTCCTCCACCTCCTTCTCCTCCTCCTCCTCCTCCTCCCTCTTCCTCCTCCTGCTCCCTTTTCCTCCTCCTGCTCCTTTTATCTCCTCCTCCTCCTCCTCCACTCCAGACAGATGCAACTGAAATCCAAGGCTAGGTCCTACCATAAGGACTGCCCTGTCTGTAGGGCTTGGCCTTCTCAGAATCCAGAAAATTTCCCTATTAGTTGCTTTTACTCCTTAATAGAAGACTGAGGCTCACTTTTACCTCTTAGTAAAACTGTTTACCAGTGTCCTTAGAGCTACAAGCCCTTTATTAGACCAGATATGGATCATCTCTTAGCTGGGCAATGAAAAGTCAAGTCAACAAACATCTATTAAGCTTCTACTATGTGCCAGGCACTAAGCTAAGCACAAGGGATACAAAGAAAGACAAAAACAGCCCCTGTCCTCAAGGACCTTGCCATCGAATGTGATAGACAACCTACATACAAACAAAAAAACATACAGGATGCATTGGAGATAATCTCAGAGGGAAGGCACTTGGCATTAAGGGGCACTAGAAAGAACTAGCCTTCCTTTGATTCCTTTCACTTTGGACAACTTGGTAAAGTCATCAATATGGTCAAAGGAGCACTGGTCTCTAATTACTTTAATGGGACAGCTTGGGAAAGTAGAATGGGCACTGGGGTTCTGGAGAACGTCCATTCAAATCCACCTGACACTACCTGTGAGACTTTGGGCAAGCCTCTTGATCTTCCTGGGTCTCTGTGTAAGGATGGGAGGGCAAAGGGACGGGGTTGTGCTCAATGGTCTCTGAGGCCCCTTCTAGCTCCTTAAGATTCTCTGAAGCATTGGAGCTTTCTAACTCCAACAAAGTGAGACAGGAAAGGAAAGGAACTCTGTGAGTTATCCATATGCAGACGCCAGATAGGAGGGAAACCAAGGAAAAATAATGTCACTATAAATATAAGAGAAGAGAGTGCCCAGGAGGAAGGGATGGTGCCAACAGCATCCAACAATGCAGAGAGGTCAAGAATAATAGTTCACATTCATATAGTTCTTTGAGGTTTGTAAATGTCCAGATTACACAGTGGGTAAAGTGCCAGGCCTGGAGTCAGGAAGATGTGAGATCCTGGGCAAGTCACTTAACCTCTACCTGAGTTTCTTCATCTATAAAATGGGGATAATAGAGGCATCTACCTCACAGGGTTGTTGTGAGGATCAAATGAAATAATACTTGTAAAGTGCTCAGTATAGTACCTTGCCTATAGTAGATACTAAATAAATATTAGCTATTATTATCTCAAAGTTGGTACTATTATTATCCCCTTTTACAGATGAGAAAACTGAGGCTCAGAGAGTTTGCTCCAGTGGCTTGTCTGATGTCACATGGACCCAGATTCACCTGAATTCCAAGCTATCAGATGTGGCAGTGAAGAGATTGTTCATTACTTTGGACAGAACAATTGCAATCTGCTTGAAGACCTAGAGTCAGATTGTGAAAAGCTGAAAAAACAGATGAGCCTCTAAAGGCAATTGAGCTTCGAGCCATGTCTAGGGAGTAAATGAATTAACTCTAGTCACAGCAATTCATCTGAATATTTCTTTCACCCACAATGCTTTTAATTCCATGATGAAACTAGAATAAAGCAGTCTGATTTGACAGAAGTCTCTTGGGCAAAGAAGACTGTGTCATAGGAAGATTTGAAAGGGACCTTCGAGGACATCTGAACATATAATCATAGTTCTAAAGTTGGAAGGAACTTCAGTGGTCATCTAGTCCAATCCCATGATTCGGCAGTTGAGGAAAGTGAGTCCTAGAGAAGTTAACTGACTTGTCCAAGGTCACACAGTTTAGTTAAGTGACAGTCGGGATTTAAACCCAGGTCCTAAGACATCAAGTTTGGCACTCTTTGCACTGTGAGCTACATTTTTGTTTTACAGATGAAAAATCTAAGACCCACAGGAGCATGCTTGGGGTAGAAATAGCACTGGCCTCAATGTCGGAAAACCTGTGTTTGAGTCCTAGTTCTCTTACTAGCTCTGTGATTGTGGCAAGTCCTCTCAAAACTTTGGTTTCCTTACCTGGGAAATGGGAGTCATTGACTGATTGATTTCCTGCCTTACAGGGTTATTATGAGGAAGGGAAACTAAAGCTCTTCATCAATTAACTTGCTTTTAATGCACTGCTAAAGTAGAGTTGAAGAGAGGGAAAAAAAATCATGGTAGGTATGAACAGTCAAATTATCGAGAAGTTGGCTCATACCCAAATGACAAACATATCTAGAAAAGAAAAAGGAAGGAAATTTTAAAAGCTTATAGGAGAACCAGATTAAGACAAGAGACATATAAAGGAGTGTGTGTGTGTGTGTGTGTGTGTGTGTGTGTGTGTGTGTGTGTGTGAAGTCTAAAAGGTTACCAGATAGTTGAAAAATTGCTATTGTAATTACAGGGACATCAGAAATGTCAGACTAGGTCAGACCCCTGGTCCATCCAGCCCAATATCCGATATTCTGTGTCTAACATAGACATCAAAAAAGACAAGCTGTGGAAGGAAGAATATAATTAATTCTCCATGGCAATACATTTCTAAAGGTTAGTAAGGTACCCCTAAGACATCCCTAGATTCCTTTCCCCATCATGGAGCTATCATCCATTAATTCACCTAGAATCCTTTTTAAACCTCATTCAGTCTTATCACCCTGTAGGGGGTCCATTTTTTAAGAAGTCATTTTCATCATCATAATCTAGCCACATATTAAACAGAAGGCATCCTTTGCTCTTCTATTGGTAATAACCTCCTGCCTCCAAGGCGATGGCCTTACAATGCTTTCACAGAGAAAAGGAAAAAGTGAGTCATTTATCACAATCTTATAACCATTAGTTTAGGATAGGTGCACCTAGATACTGCCATATCATTTTAGGTTAATCTCTTTGATTGATTACCTAAAAGTTTGGGCGGGGGGAATACTGGGATATAGTAGAGAAGAGTATGGATGCCATTCACAAACCAGAAAAAAAAAATACTCCTGCATGAGCTAGACTCTTGCCACAAGAAAGGACATTGAGAGGTCATCTTCTCCAAAGTGGCTATTTTATAAATGAGGAAACTGAGGTCTTGAGAGACAAAGTAGAAAAAGAGCCAGACATGGAGGCAGAAAACCTCAGTGATCAGGGGGCTTAATCTGGAAAGAGGTTTAGAGAAGAGCTCCTCCAAGCTTTCTCTTAGAACAGTGCCCTTAGTCTGGGTTTGATGAGGCATGGGATGAAATGAATCACTTGCAAATTGTTGGACATTTAACATAAGGTGGCTGATTTTGCCCTAACACAGCAAAGACATGGAACGAGGAAACAAAGGTTCTTAGCTCTACTAGACTGGGGCCACCTATCTCCATAGGAATATAGATGTGGCCAGCAAGGCAAGATATCATTACTTGAGTGGCTTCAGAAATACACCTAGTCCAAAGAGTTCTGTCTGACTAGGACTTATGCCCTTAGACCTTTTAAGACAACCTCGAAACTGCATCAGGGAAACCAGGGCTAATCAAGACCCAGGAACAGTATTGTTCTGTGTTGTCTGGCCTCTTCAGTGTTGTCTGGCAGGGGTGAGATGAGGAAACTTCATTTAGGTTAGTCAGGTCCTGGGAGCAGCTTAGAGCCAGCTCTAATAATTGTTAGATTTTTCAGTGTGAACTAAGAAATTGGCTGCTACAAATCAGGGCTTGGTTTATTGTTTTGTCTATTGTCTAGACTTGAGAAAATGTTAATAATGTAGATTAATACTATTTTTTCAGAGAGCCCTGTTATTAAACATTTATCAGCACACCCCTGGGTAAAACCTACCTGTATTTATGAGTGAGGAAAGAAGCTGAGTCAGGGAAATGCTAGTCCAGTTACAAGAGTGGAAAATATGTCTTATAATGGAAGTTTAAAGGATTGAAGCCTATTCAGTGGAAGGAAAAAGAGTAATTTCTATTCCTGTCTTTTAATATGCATAGGTCTGATCATGTCACTCCCTTACTGAATAAACTCCAGTAGACACTCTCATCTGTGTGACATTTAAATCTTCACCACCTGGCCCCTTCCTATTTTTCCAAATTTTGTATGCTTTATTATTCACCATTCTGTACAATGGACTGAGTGTCCATTGTATATCCTCTATTCCCCCTTTTTCTGTATCTTTGCATTGGCTCTCCAACATACCTGAAATGGACTTCCGCCTTCCTTTGGCCTCTTGGAATCTTTCAGTCCTTAGCTCATCTTCTGCATGAAACCTTTCCTGATCCCTCAGAACTTGGTGCCTTCCATATCAAAACTACCTTATATTCATTTTGTATAAATTATGTCTGAATTTGTTTTCTTAAGTATACGATTGTCATTTTGTCTTTGTATCTCCAGCACAGCACATAGGTCTGCAGCATAGTAAGTGTTCAATAAAGGTTTTTGATCTATCAATTGAATACAATAAGGAGTTTGTTGTTTTGTTTTTCTATGACATGGAATTAAGTTCAAGAATCCATTATTAAGCTCCTACTCTGTGCACAGTACTGCACCAGTAAGCTAAGGAGTTGTTTATGGAAATTTTAAGTAAAAGAAACAGGCCTACATTTAAACAGGAGAGATCTAAGGCTGGTCATATGGGAGAATTTCTTGGCTATCTTGTTGGCAAAATCCTGGAATAAGCTAGCAAATAAGATGGAAGAGGATTTAGTCTCCAAGAACAGAATAGTGAACCACCACATGGAGGTTCAGAAATTCATCTCTATGGAAGCAGGAGGCTATAAGAAACACTTTAAATTCTATGACAGAGCCAAGATCCATGTAGAGTCACCTGAAATTCTAAGACATGTGACTCAGTTTCTCAGCATTACAGGTGAAATCCCACAAAATCTATACAGAACTTGCTCCTGGGTAGAGGGAATCTTATCTAGTTCAAATGACCATTATGATTACTAAACCATTATGATTACTAAACTATGTACTATTGTGTACAATTTCTCTTTATTATACTTACAAGAATTCCTAAATTTACAATCAAATTGAATTCCAGTTTCCTTTATGGAAATACTAGGATGGGGGCAGGGAAGACAGAGTTCTGCCATTGGGAGTTTTGAACTTCTCTGTCAGGGATGGAACCAAGAAGGGTATATTTTGTGTGAAGGAATGCCATTGGGACCCTACTGAATAAGTCCTGTGCTGTGTATTGTGTTCTGGAACTGGAAATTAAGCATGGCAGGCTGACGTCAGAGTCAAACCTCTGCTTTATGGAACAAAGATTTCAGATTGAACCTGTTAGCATTTAAGGGCTGAGGAAAACTGTGTAAAGGTTTTCCTTTACTTTCTCTAATTTCCTCTTCCCTTTCCCTCCAAAGAAAGGATAGAAACACTAAATTTTCTGTTTCTTTTAAGTGGCTCATTGACTGTTTTCAACAGTACTTTTAAAAGGGAAATATTTCTAGGGTTAAAGATAAGATAGATCTCAGTTGCTTCTGAATTATATATACCTTTAATTGTGTACAGAAAGTGAAAATGGGGAAATGATAGTGACTAACTTGAATGTACAGAATTTAACCCAGTTGGAGGTCTATTCATGTGATCAAATATTAAGGGGCTTGACAAGTTTTATGGGTGAATAAGGATTTTATGGTATTTATTCTTAACGATAACCTATATTCTTAAGCTCCCTAAAATAACAGAGAGATTCATGTGGTCATTATCCCTAGGATATAATGGAAAACTCATTTGTCATAAGAAGTTGCTTTAAACATGGAGCCCCAGACAAAATTATCAGGCTCAAAAGTGAGCAAAAAATGGGGTGAGGAGGTCAATATCAAAGAAAAGTTATTTTCTGAACCAACCCAATGGGTAGAGAGAGAAACATAGTTTGGCAGAATTAGTCCTTCCTTTTTTCATTTGAGAAGAGATAAAAAGAGCAAAGTATTGTTTATGAGCTCTCTGAAATGAGAGAAGAGATAGAAGTCACAGTGCCCTGTAACAGCCATCAGGTGGTGCTGTTGGCCTAGGACAGCTTGGTTGATATCCAGAGGGAACAAACGCATATACATTCATTCAGCAAAATGGCCAAAATAAATCACAAGAATCATGTGGTCATAGAAGGAAATGGGTTTTAGGGAAGGAGGGAGCTTAGGTGATGCACTAGATAGAACACTGGGCATTAAGTCAAAAAAGTCCTGTCTGACCTCAGCCACTTTCTAGCTGTTTGACCCTTGACACTTAGGCACTGTCTGCCTCAATTCTGTTATCTATAAAATGGGGAAAATAATAACGCCTATCTCCCAGGGTTATTGTTCCATAATATTTGTAAACCGCTTTGCCAACCTTAAAGCACTCTATAAATGCTACCTATTAAGAGTACATAATAGGTCCCAGATTTCCATGAGCCAAGATGGTGGAGTAAGCAGGCAATTGCCTAAACTTTACCATATTTGCCTCCAAACAACTATAAAATAGCACCCCAAAACAAATTCTGGGATGACAGAACCAGAAAAAAAACCAGGGTGAAACATTCTTCTAGCCCAAAAAATTTTAAAGGTTGGTAAGAAAGGTCTGTCTCACTCTAGTGAAAGGGGAGTGCAGCCCAGAACAGGAAGTGTCCTGGCAAGGCAACAGCAGTCCCTGCCTCAGCAAGCCAGTAGGAAGCCCTGAGCCCCAATGTGGCACTAAGTGAGCAGGCAAACACCAACATTAGCCTCCCCACACACACACACTCACACCATGTGCCTTTGTTACAGTGCTGGGCAAACAGGCAGATGCCAGCACCATGACCTCCAAATGTCTCAGTGCAGTACCAGGTGATCAGTCAGGTTTCTGTGGCGCTGAGCAGCACCATCCACCCCCTACCACACTTCACCCTCAGCACAGAACCAGGTGAGCCACTGGACCCCACAACCCCACAGTGTGAGGGTCCCTTGTGGGCCTCAAGGCAGCACCAGGCAAACAGCCAGGGCCTGCAGTTCCCCATATAAGAAGCTTAGAACAATACTCCGTGTGCCCAAGAAGCAAACCTCAAGCTTAAAAGTAAGAGGAAAGGCTGGAAAAGAAGATCAAAAACAAACAAAGAATCTGACCACAGAAAGTAGTTATGGTGATAGGGAATATTAAGATACAAACTCAGAAAAGGACAACAATGTCAAAACACCTATATTCAAAGGTCTCCCTTCCCTCTCGCCAAAAAGTGAATTGGATTCAAGCCCAAAAAGAACTCTTGGAAGTGCTTATAAAGGAGTTGAAAAATCAAATGAGAGAGGTAGGAGAAAAATTGGTAAAAGAAATCAGAGTGATGCAAGAGAATCATGAAAAAAAAAAAGAGTCAGGAGCTTAGAAAAAGAAAACAACTCCTTAAAAAGTAGAATTGGCCAAATGCAAAAAGAGGTAAAAAAGCTAACTGAAGAAAATAACTCCTTAAAAATTAGAATTGGACAAGTAGAAGCTAATGACTCTATGAGACCTCAAGAATCAATCAAACAAAATTTTAAAAAATGAAAAAGTAGTAGAAAATTATTGGAAAAACAACTGACCTGGAAAATAAATCCAGGAGAGATAATTTTACATACACACATACACACGTATGTATACATATGTGTTTTTATTTTATTTTCCCCCAATTCCATGTTAAAACAATTTTTTAACATTTGGGTTTTTTTTTAAAGTTCTGAGTTCCAAGTTCCTTCCTTCTCCCTTACCTCCCCCTTTCCTGAGATGGCAAGCAATCTGATATATGTTATATGTGTGCAATCATATAAAACATTTCCAGGGAAGACAATTTAAGAACCACTGGACTAACTGGAAGCTATGATCAAAAGAAGGACCTGGATATCATATTTCATGAAATTATCAAAGAAAACTGCCCTGATATCCTAAAGCCAGAGGTAAAATAGAGATTGAAAGAAATTAATTAATCACTTCCAGAAAGATATCCCAAAATGAAAACTCCCAAATTCCAGAACTCCCACATCAAGGGAAAAATATTGCAAGCAACCAGAAAGAAAGAATTTAAATATCAGGGAGCCACAGTCATCATTATGGGGGAGCCACAGGACAGGTGGTGTCTGACTTACTTATATAAGGTAAGGGTGGTGCAGGTCCTCCAACAGGGAGCCACAGTCATCACAGGACTTACCAGCTTCAACATGATAGGATCAGAGTTCAAAGAGTATGATATTCTGGAAGTCAAAGGAGCTAGGACTGCAACCAAGAATCACCCAACAAAACTGAGCATAATACTTCAAGGGAAAAAATGGCTATCCAATGAAATAGAAGACTTTCAAGTTTTCATGAAGAGAAGACCAAAGCTGATCAAAAATTTCCCATTCTCAAGAGAAGTAGAAAAAAGCAAAAAGGAAAAAGAAAATATAAGGAATTTGATAAGGCTAAACTATTTACTTCTCTACATGGGAATATGATACTTATAATTCTTAAGAACTGTATCACAAGGGGCAGCTAGGTGGCACAGTGGGTAGAGTGCCAGCCCTGGAGTCAGAAGGACCTGAGTTCAGTTCTGGCCTCAGACAAACAAAAACCTAGCTGTGTGACCTTGGGCAAGTTACTTAATCCCAATTGCCCTCCGATAAAGCAAAAAAAAAAAAAAAGAAAGAAAGAACTGTATCACAAATAGTACAGTTAGAAGGAATATACATGGACAGAGAGTGTGGGTATAAGGTTACTATGGGGGGATGACATAAAAAAATTAAGCAGGAAGAAAAAGGATTTTACTGAGAGCAGAAGGAAGGGAGAGTTAGAACAGTAAATTATCTCACATGAAGAATCACAAAAGACCTATCCCCCTATGAAAAGGGTGAACTCACCACCAATGAAGAAGAAATTGAAGCAATCATTAGGGAGTACTTTGCCCAATTATATACCAATAAATCTGACAATCTGAGTGAAATCAATGAATATTTACAAAAGTATAAATTGCCCAGATTAACAGAAGAGGAAACAGAATACCTAAATTACCCCCATTTTAGAAAAAAAAAGTTGAACAAGTTATCAATGAACTCCCTAAGAAAAAATTCCCAGGGCCAGATAGATTCACAAGTGAATACTATCAAACATTAATCCCAATAATCTATTTGGAAAAATAGGCAAAGTTCAGCCAAATTCGTTTTATGACACAAATATGGTGCTAATATCTAAACCAGAAATAGTCACAGAATACCTGTGTATGTTCTGAATCTAAGGCAGGGCCCCCTCCATTACATGTCATCACACATTTCCAGAAGCAGACTTCCCAAGATTCCAAGTGGGTCAGCATCAGGAAGATTAGATTGTGAATACTTAGAGGACTGAGCCCCTGTTAGCAAATCCCTTCAAGGAATACACCGTCCATGTCTAACAATATATATATAATATTCTATACCCCTGGTCCCCAGTCTCTCCAGTGAAAGGAGGGTAGTATATCATTTCTTCTTAGCAAGCAATCTTGGTCATTATAAAAGATTCAGTTTTAAATAAAACTTTTAAAATATATGTTTTTTTAATCTTCCTGGAATGAGACTAAGTTATATGTAGTTTTAAAAATCTTTTCTGAACATCTGTGATTATCACTAACCAGATTCTTATGGAGGAGTACATGTCAGACTCTTCTCCCCAGCAGAGGAGGATTGTTGAAAGGCAGAAGATCTTACAACCTGCCTAATGTGAAACAATTCTAAGTGAATTGTTGTTTTCAGGTATGGGCTTTGGGGTAGTCTGACATGGTGGTCAACCCTCACAGAGAAACCTCCCCTGAGTTCTGGGATGCCTTTCCCAAGAAAATCCTTTGAGGAAATATTAGTAGATGTACTACAGAATCCTATTCAAGGCACAGAGGAGGTGAACTTTCCCAAGAGAATAAAGATAAAATTAGCTTCCAGAATAATAGTAGATTTGAGATTTGAGGCAAAATGCTTACACAAGGAATTCTCATCCTTTTCCAATGAAATTTCATTCTTCACTTGGAAAATGGAATTTTTCTTCCACACCGCCTCCAGAACAGCCAGTTTGGGAAAGTCATGCCTTTGAACTCCAAACTTGAGAGCAATGACAAGTTTCTTTTTAAAGTAAGCATAGCACATAGAAGATCTAGAATTACTTCAACCCACTCATTCTGGCCGGCTGCAACCTCATTAATTCAGCTACTTCTTAGCCCTCTGAGTCTAGGGATAGCCCTGAGGAGTTGGGGGCTGTCTCTAATTCTATAGCTCCTGAGTTCCCACTGTTAAACTTCTCCCAGGACTATCAGTTGACATTGACCAGATTTAATTAGGTTTTAGAAATGGGTATTTACTGTGGTGGCATAGTTGATACAAAACATCCCCCCAAATCTCCCAGAGTTCATGGCAAAGAAAGGATCAGCCTTAGAGCACATGATAGTGAAAGGTGTAATTCCTGTGAATTTCTCCTTAAATCATTACATTTTTTTGCTGGTATCCTTATATGGTCCTGAAGCTATCTTACCACAATTCCTGACACAGAGACACTAATGCCAGCTGCTATAGTCCTGGAAACAATGCTAAAATGCCAATGTAAAATACAAGTCTTTCAACCTTCCAAATTTTGCAAGGTCTTCCTCCAGTCAAGGTTGAGGGAGAAGACCAAGACCAAGTTTGAGGCTTGGACTCTCCTCTGTGCCCCCACAAGCAATTCCTTCTCAGGGGTTACTAAGTTCATTTCTTAATTGGGTTTCCTCCTTCCAAGATCTCTCTACCCTGTTATAGCCTGTTTAGCCCTGCTTTTACACCATCCATTTGCTCAAGAGGACAAACTTGCCAATCTGGAAGGCAGGAAGATGAGTCCACACAGGCTTGCTCTGTGATCCTGAGAAAATAACTTAACCTTTCAGTGTTCTAGGCAACTGTCTCAGATTATAAACAGCAGAGAAAGTACCAACCTGCACTGATAGAGGGTATTTATCGTTGGGATCTCCTTATATCATTGAAAGAACAAGCCTGGTCCATGTGCATGCACATGCACACATATGTATATATTCTATGACTCACAGAGCAGCTAGGTGGCACAGTGGATAGAGCATTGGGCTTGAAGCCAGAAAGATTCATCTTCATGAGTTCAAATCTGGCCTCAGACACTTACTATCTATGTGAATCTGGGCAAGCCACTAAACCCTGTTTACCTCAGTTCCTTCTTTGTAAAATGAGCTGGAGATGGAAATGGCAAAGCACTCTAGTCTCTTTGCCAAGAAAACCCCAAATAGGATTATGGAGATTCAGATGTGACAGAAATAACTAACCACCATCACCAACAACACTGTGACCTCCCCTTGCATATACAGAGAAATGATCAGTGGAGTTCCTCGATGACCTTGATGAGGTTACTGCATAGGAAGCCTTTGTTTGTGTCTTTGGGGGAGTAGAAAGGAGAATTCTGGGTCTGTGGAGTTTCAGGTCTCAACCAGGGACTATTCATATTACTGTCCAGTGTGAAACTCTCCACTCCAGTCAAGGTGGTCTGTGCATGGTTCGCTGTACATGCCATGTGCATTCCACTCTCTTTACTCTTACTCGTAATGTTTCCTATCCAGAAGTTTTCAGAAGAGAAGGATGGGCCATTACAGGTAGAAACCATAGCTGGCTAAAGAAAGAGTAAGGGGGTGGGCGGAGCCAAGATGGCGGAGTAGAAACAGCTCGTCCAAGCCTCTCTGCCCCCAGATTCCCCCCAAACTATGTAAAAGGGGACTCTGAACAACTTCTGGAGCCCCAGCACCCACAGAACGACACAGAGAAGCTAACCTCCTGCTGAGGACAGCCCAGCAGCCCTGCAGGAAGGACCAGCGCAGTAGTCTGGGACCTGGCAGCGTGCAGCGCGCAAAGCGCAGGAGCCGAGCTGAGCCCAGGTCCCCATGAGCCGAGGTTTTAGCCCCAGGGCGGCAGGGCCAGCAGCCGGCTGGAGGAACCCCAGAACACCAGGAGCTGTGGAGACTCCAGAATTATCAACATAGACATGCCTAGGACAAAGTAAGAGGTTAGTGTCCTATGGACTTTGGGACCTGTATTTGGGGAATGCGTCAGCTCCCTCCCCTGGGGGCTAGAAGCCCCTGAGGAGACACGCCATTTTGTAGTTTTCAGAGGCAGCTCTGGCTCCCAGCCTACAAATCGTGGGGAGATACAGTGATCAGTCTTGGGGGGTAATCGCTCTTGCTTTAACCTCCCTGGATCTGGACTGTGATCTAGGGTGGAAGTTGTGGGTGGGTTTACAGCTTGCCAGAAACGGAAGTTGCCCCCCACACGTTCGGGACGAAAATTCCTCTATCTGGCCTTAAAGCCATAGTGTGGCAACAAGCCCAAAAGTCAAGTAATTAAGTGGCAACATGCCAAGGCAAAGGAAACAGAAAAATGCAACCCTAGACTCCTATTTTGGGGGCATAGAGCGGGAAAAGGACTGTGAGGTCAGAAGTCCTGCTCCAAAAGCCCCAGGGGAAAACATGAGCGGGTTGCAGGCCATAGAGGACCTTAAGAAGGACTTTAAAAATCAAATAAGAGAAGTGGAGGAAAAATTGGAAAGAGAAATGAGAAGGATGCAGGAAAAGTATGAAATGAGGGTCAACAGCCTGACTGAGGAAAACAACACCTTAAAAAATAGACTAACTCAAATGGCAAAGGAGGCCCAAAAGGGCAATGAGGAGAAGAATGCCTTAAAAAGTCGAATTTGCCAGATGGAAAAAGAATCTCAAAAGTTCACTGAGGAGATTCATTCCTTCAGAGTTAGACTGGAGCAAATGGAAGCTAGTGACTTTATGAGAAATCAAGATGCTGTTAAGCAGATCCAAACAAATGAAAGATTAGAAGGCAATGTGAAATATCTCATGGGAAAAACCACTGACCTGGAAAATAGATCCAGGAGAGACAATTTAAAAATTATTGGACTACCTGAAAGCCATGATCAAAGAAAGAACCTAGAAATCACCCTTCAAGAAATTCTCAAGGAAAATTGCCCTGATGTTTTAGATCCAGAGGGCAAAATAGAGGTTGAAAGAATCCACAGATCACCTCCTGAAAAAGATCCCAAAAAGAAAACTCCCAGGAATATTATAGCCAGGTTCCAGAATCCCCAGATCAAGGAGAAAATACTACAAGCAGCCAGGAAGAAACAATTTCAATATTGTGGAAACACAATCAGAATAGCCCAGGACCTGGCAGCTTCTACACTGAGGGATCGAAGGGCATGGAATATGATATTCCAGAGGGCAAAAGAACTGGGAATGAACCCAAGGGTCACCTACCCAGCAAAACTGAGTATTTTGTTTCAGGGGAAAATATGGTCATTCAGTGGAATAGAGGACTTTCAAGCATTCTTGAGGAAAAAACCAGAATTGAATAGAAAATTTGACATCCAGACACAAGAAGCAAGAGATGCCTGAGAAGGTAATCAGGGAAAAGAAATCAAAAGGAACTTATCAAAGTTGAACTATTTACATTCCTATATGGAAAAGCAATAACTGTGACTGATGATATCTTTCTCACTATGAAAATAATGGAAGAAGGGGGTGTGGTCATATGAATACATATGTGAATGTGTGTGTATATGGTTACAGTTATATATGGATAGAGGGCATAGGTTGAATTTGTTGGGAAGGGAGAATACTCAAGGGATGAAATTATGAGGTGAGAGAGGAAAGTGGCAAGAGGAGATGGGGAGAGACAGGGTAGGGTAAACTATCCCATGTAGAAGAAGCAAGGGGAAGTGGTTGCAAAGGAGGGGGAGAATAAGGAAGGCTAAAAAGGCAAAACCACATTCACATTGAATTTGGTTCAGGGAGAAAATGACATACATACTAAATGGGATATCTCAACCTGCAGCAGGATAGGGGGAAGGGGGATGAGAGGAGGGATGATGGATGGGAGGGCATCCTTGGGGGGAGGGGAGGTTGGAAGTACCCACTATAGAAGAGGGACAGGATCATGTAGGGAATGGACCAGGTGGGGGGTGGGATGAGTGGGAGGGAATTATAAGCAGCCTTGTACAATATATCTACTATGATAATGTTTTGCATAGCTAGACATGTACAACTTATACTGAATTACTTATCTCCCAAGAAGGAATGGGTGACAAGGGAGGAAGGAAATGGATCTGAAATTCGAGGTCGTAACATTAAATGTTTCAAATATATATAAATACTATTATTAATACTCTTCTGCTTGTAATAGGGAGATAAGATGTGCAGGCATTGGGACACAAAGATTCACCTTCCTCTAATGGAAAAGTCGATGGGGGTATGGGAGAAGGTATGGGAGAGAGCAGATTGAAGGAAGCGTTATCTTGTGGGACTGCTATTCTGGGAGGTTGGGTAGGGGAATAATGGGGGGAAAATGATTGTAACTCAAAATCTGGCAGAAATGAATGATGTAAAACAGAAGTTAATAAAGCATTTGTTTAAAAAAAAATAAAAGAGAAAAAAAAGAAAGAGTAAGGGAGGACCTAAGAAGTAGGAGAGCCAAGGCTTGCCCATGGTCATGTGCAGCTGTATGACAGTAAGTGACTAAGGCTACTTGCGTCACCAGGAAAAGTGTTGCTCATTGTGGCGTGTTGTTGTCCTCTATTGTGATACCATTTTCTTTGACCTATAAAAGATAACCTTTTTTTTTTGAGTCTTACATTAGAGGCAATAGACCAGGTGGTGTTAGGCAGTTAGATTTCCAGATTATCCCAGTGGGGCCATGAGCCAAAGAAGCGAAAAGCTTCTATAGTGTATCCAGGTCTTTCTGAAGCAAGAGAATGCCAGCATTCCAAGGGCCACGTTTTTGACATGTGGATAGAATCCCATCTCTAGAAAAAATGATATGTTTTAGGAGAAAGACATGAGACCTACAGTCAGGAGGCCCCAGGATTTGAATCCCAGCACTTGATACTTGTGTTACCATGGACAGGTCTCTGATGCTGTTTCCTCATCTATAAAATGGGCATAACAATGCCTGCAGTATTCACTTTATGGGGTGTTATGAATCAGGTAACGACTGCATAGCACTTTGTAAACCTTCAAGTGCCTATATAAATGTGAGCTGTTATTAAGAGCCCTACCTAAACTGGAGGGTTGGGCTTTTAAGATCCACATGTACTTGTACCATTTTGTACTCACACAGTAATGAATCCATCACTACACTACAAATGCCACCCTGGTCTCAGGCTTTAATTAGGCTGAGGTGTCCGGAATCATTAGGATCACCTATAAACACTGTACTTGAGTTTCCCTGATGTTGTGGATCTCACATTATAAAGAGAGGAGCCCCCACTAGTGGTATTTTTTCCCTCTGGCTTTAGATACTTTAAAATAAGTGGTCTCGATGTTTTGTCTAAGAATAAATTAAGTCTTGCTTTATTATTTTTTCATATAGAATTATGAGCCTGGTACATACTTCTGAAAGCATTGTAATTCCTCTCTATGTAGGCCCACCTTCAATATAATTTAATGAACTATGACCTACCCTTTTCTTGAAAATATCCGGGGGTTAGAAGCACTAACCTAGAAGCACTTTTGGACAAATAAGCTAATGACAGGTGGGTGAAGCTCAAGCAGGAAGAGGGCGTGAGCAGAGAGTAAAAAAGAGAGGTAGAGAACAGTGTGATAGAGTAGAAAGACCCATGACTTTGAAATCAAAGGACTTGGATTCAAATCTTGCTTCTGTCACTACCTCGTGGCCTTGAGCAAGTCGCTTTGGGTCTCAGTTTCCTCATCTTAAAAGGAAGAAATGACTTCTAAGGTCTATATATCCAGCTCTCTATCTGGTATCCTTTGGAACTGGAGAGATTGAGAGAGGGGAAGGGAGAGAGAAAGAAAACAGGAACAGAGTGCAGAAAGGGGAGAACGAATGTGCATGTGGGTATATGGAGGGACAGAGTTAGAGACAGAGACGGAGAGGGAGGGAGAGGTGAAGGAAAGGAGGCCCAGAAAAAACAGATCCTGAGTAGAGCATGAGCTTGAGCTAGAGACCCAGGTACAGGGAGAAAGCGAGAAGGGGGAAAGGAGCACTCTCCCTTGGTTGCTGTGACCCATTTCTGAAAGCACAGACTAATTACTTTTCAGAGGGTATTATCTAAATCCCCAGGTGTCCATTCAGCTGAGGAGACAAAAGTTTATTCAACTCTCCTTTTCATTATAATAGCAATTTCCCCACCTTTTTCATGTTAAAGGACCTGTTGTTGTCCTCTCTTAAACCTTGGAACCTCCGTGAAGAAATCTGGGGCTGAAGCCTAATTAGAGGGATAATTTATTTTTCATTATCTCTGTTTGTGAGGACAGAAAATTATTGATAATAAAAGGCTGAGTACTTCAGTATGAACTCTGAGGCTAGGAACGCAGGGACCATGCTGGTTTTCCTTTGTGTCTTCAGCACTTGTCCTAATTATTTTTCTTTTTTGAGGTCTAGACCAGTGATTTCATCAGTGTAGGGAACTCTCCATGTGGAAAGACCCTCCACTGAGATGCAGATCAGCAACTCATCTGTAACTTAAAGTCTTGGGACAGGGAGAGGTAAAGCAATATCCGCCCGAGACAGGACCTGAACCCAGGTTCTCCTTCGTTCTCATTCACTTTTCCATTCCTCCCCAGGTTGTGCTCCAGACTTCTTTTTCCTTCAGGTCATAGCAGTCGCCTCACCCTGGAAGATCATTCTATCCCTCTTAGCCCTTCCTCTGATTGGTCAGTTCGTCCTGTAACCTCCATTTTAAGGAAAGTACATAAGCCAGCCATGTACACTTCTGCATTCCTCTTCTGGCTTCACTCCTGAATCTCTGGACTTCTTTCCCAACCATACCTCCTTCTGGGTGGGATCTTTAGTTTCCTTTTATGTGTAGTCTTCGCCCTCCTTGAAGGCAGGCACTGCCTTTCTTAGCACAGTGCCTGACATATAGTAGGTTATATAAATGCTTATTCCTTTTCCTTTCCACTTTTCCTGGTAGTATAATGGAGTGGGAGTTAGAAAGAGTGAGTTCAAAGTCTGCTCAATTACTAGCTTCGTGGTTCTGGGCAAGTCACTTACCCCTCTCTGTGCCTCAGTTTCCCCATTTGTAAAGTAAGTGTGTTGGACTCAAAGGCCTCTGAGATCCTTTCTAATTCTAAATTTGTGATCCTACAATTTCCTGTCTACATCCTCCTGCATTGAAGGGGTTCACCCAGCCTATCAGGAGCTATCCCCTAGATCTCAAGATAGCATGGATACCAATGGAGCCTGAGATGCTTGATGATGCTGTGCTCTGACTTTCTTCCTCCTTTCCCACATCTCCCTTGATGATATTCTTCATAACATTTCTCTTGTACAGCAAGCGTCACACATTCACCTCCGCCATGTACATCTCCATTGCTCCAGTACTGGGTCACCTCCAAATATAGTTCTTCAGAGATTTTTGCCATTTTTTCCCCAATCTGTAGGCACTTAATAAATGTTTGTTGGATTGGATTAGAAACTGTGGTAGTTCAGCCATATATCATCACTGAATGAAAATTATTGTCAAAAAGATGAGTTGTTGGGTTGGTTGTTTGGGGGGGGGTTATTTGATTTTTTTGTTTGTTATTTTATTTTTTTAGGGAAAAGCAGATCTCTTCTTAAGAATTTAATATAAATTGAGCAAATTTTTAGCTACACACATTTTATTAACTTCACATCAATGCTAAGTGTATAGCCATGACCCTTGGGCAATCCAACCAGCATGACTTCCTTTACAAGTTGCCTTTTGAAGGAATAAGTACAGAAAGTCACATTGCTTTAGAACAAAGCCAGAACCCTAGGAAGGGAGCAGTGCATCACCAACCTGTAGCCTCAATATTAATGTAACTATTTTTTTTTTACAGTTACCTCATAGGACCTCACAATAGCATGGTCCTAGTTTACTGGAAGTTTTATTAGAGATTTTCAGAGAAAGACCAACCATTTGCCTGTTACTAAAGCCTGAGCTCACTGGGCCATAGTCTGTCATGTTAACATCCTATTATTATTTCCTTATATGTTTCATTCAGAAAATTCTCTGCAAAATTGCTAATAAACATATTAAATATATGTTCCCCAGAAACTTGGCATGTAGAAATCTGAGTTTACAAAATAGAAGGTAATTACACTATACAAGACTAAACCATTGGGCTCTTTCATATAGCAAGATCTGCTAGAAAATTTTAAATATTATTAGACTGATGCTTCCCTCCCCATTTTTGTTTAACAAGCCATTTTCAGGGAACTCATTGTTTAAGGTCTACATCTCTGTTTATGAGAGGCAAAAGGCAGAGTGGCGAAATTAGCCCCACCAAAGGGGCTGCTATTTGAACAACTATCATTTTCTTTGATTTTTCTTAAAATGAAAAGGATAATTGATCCCTTTCTCTGATGCATCTTAATCCTTTCGCTTACTAGCAAGGTGTCTTCAAATAAGAGATTTAAGGGCAAATGAGGCACCATACAAAGAAAGGAAGAAGAAAAAAAGTCACACGCAAAACTTAGGTGGTTCAAATGAAAGCTGTTGAAGGATGTTCTGTATATAACCACAGAGGCCTCAGTAGAAATGAAGAAGGGAGGGTGAGAATGCTCCAAATCTCCAAGTTTGCACTGGGCACAATTGAGTTGGAGTGAGAGAGGGAAGAAAGGGGAAAGGCAGTGTAGAATTTCTAAAGACGGCTTCCCAACTTTCTCCTTTTGTACAGGAAAAGTCCTGTCTCTGATGTATGATAAGGATGCAACTTTTCTTCAGCTGGTTCCTAAGGCAATGAAATCACAATGGCAAAAATAGGGGAACTTTTCAGTCAGATTTAAAGGTATAAAGCAAAAAATAACTGAGATCCAGTTGAGACTCTATAGATGTGCAGGAAAATAAACAATTGGGATGGGCAAAGTATCCCCAGGGAGCTTTCTCTGTCTCTAAATCTTTCAGTTGGTGCTGGGAGAACAGCCCTGGCCTGTTTTCTCAAGTGAGAGGACAAAGACTTTTGGATGAGGGTGTTTTTATACCTTTCCCCTAGATAAACTATTGGGTATAGGGAATAAACTTCCAGCGCACATGGATTCTAATATTAGGGGATTATTAATATATCTCTCCATAAACATATGCAGCATGAATATATTCTCTAGTATACAACATCAATTCATTTCTATTCCTAGAGGATGAATGGAACTTAGTTGCAATACTTCTAAATAGCAAACACCTCCTTATACACATAAAATACAATAGCTAGTATTTATATGTCAAAAGGTAGTTAGATGGCTTAGTAGATAGAATTCTAGGCCTGGAATCAGGAAGACCTGAGTTCAAATTTGGCCTCAGATACTAGATGTGTGGCCTTGGACAAGTCACTTAACCTCTGTTTTGTCTTGGAACCAGCTAGAAGGCTCAGTGGATAGAGCACTGGGCTTGGAGGCAGGAAGACTTGTGTTCAAATCTGACCTCAGGTACTTATTAGCTGTGTGACCCTGGGCAACTTCACTTAAAATCTGTTTGCCTCCACTAGAGAAATAAATGGCAAACCACTCCAGTATCCTTGCCAAGAAAACCCCACGGACAGTATCGGTGTGTTATGTCCATGGGGTCACAAAGAGACAGACACACCTGAACAACATTTACATGGCACTTGAAGGTGTGCAGAGAACTTTACAAATATAATCTCATTTTATCCTTATAACAACTGTGGGGGCTATTATCATTCCCATTTCACAGGAAACTGAGGCACACAAGTAAAATGACTTGCCCAGAGTCACAGAGCTATATGTTTGAATCCAGATTTGAACTCAGGACCAATGCTGTAGCTATTATGTTTCTTAGCCAACTTTCTAAGTTCTTATCAGAAGGGTCATGGCAACCATACAGTGAAATGAACTAAGGCTATCAGTTTAGTGGTCCCCATAACCCTGGCTTTGGAGTTGGTCCTGCCTCACATGCAACAGAATGTAAGTTTTAAATCTATGATCTCTACTAAATCTATCATGGTCCTATGATTGCTTCTTCAGACTAGACTCCTAAACCCAAGGATTCCTCTGGCTTAGCTCTCTGCCTTTGAGACTCTCAGTCTTGGAGAGTCTGCTCCCTGTGCCTAAAATGGAAAAGAACAAATGAAAGGACCATGGACTAAGGCTTGTTCTCAGGTATCCATGACCTTGGGGTGGTAGGTTCAGAGAAAAGAAGACCCTCAGGGTTTATCCCCTTGCCAATGTCAACTTTTCCTCTCATAGCTCCTACAAAAACCAAGAAATAACGTCTATATGGTGCTTTGGAAAGCTTAAAGTGCCATAGAATGCTAGTTACAATCATTATTAAAGCAAGAATGACCACATATTCTCTATTTCTAAGAGCCACGTTGAAGAATGTAGTAGAAGCAGAAGAATGTTGAACTTAGAATCTAGAAAAACCTTGCCTCGAATCTTATTTCCAATCCTTACACTGATTTAGAATCAGGAAGACCTGTGTTTAAATCCAACCCCAGGCACTATCTCTGTGAATCTTGGTAAGTGACTCAGCCTTTCTAAACCTCTATTTCCTCATCTATAAAATGAAGATTATAGTAATATCTATCTCGTAGTGTTGTGAGGACCACATGAGATTAAATATGAAATAATACATCTTGTGAGGACCAAATAAGAAGCAATATGCAACATGCCTTGCACACCTTGAAGCTATACATGTGTCAGCTAAATTAAAGTTTAGCCAGGCATGGTAGTGCATGCCTGGAATCCTTGCTACTGGGGAAACTGAGGCTGGTGGATTACTGGAGCTCAAGAGTTCTGAGCTGCAGTGGAGCTATAGCTGATTTGGTACTTGGGCTAAATAAAGCCCCAATAATGGTGAGACCCCAGGAGCAGGAGGCTTCCAGGCTTTCTAAGGAGGCCCAAATCAGAAACAGAGCAGGTCAAAATTTCCATGCCAATCAGCAGTGGGATCTGACTTGTGAATGACCACTGAACTTCCAGCCTAGGTGAGAGAGTGAAGCTCATCTAAAAAAAAGAAAAGAAAAATTAAAGTTTGAAGAACTTAATTACCCAATCCCTTTTCTGATTGAAAAAAAAAAAGCTATTAGCCTTTTGAATTAGCAGCCAAGTTAGACTGCAGAATCTTTGTCTTTAAAAACATTATTTTCAGCCACCTGGAACAACAGACAGAGGCAAGGACAAATAGACCTTCTACTCTAAGGCTTCTATGATTGTATGTTCTAAGGAACAGGTGGCAGTTCAGTTTTGTTTAGAGCTGTTTCCTGCCTTAGCCAGGAGTTTCTCAGTGGCAAAGTTTATTTTCTGTCCAGCTTCCCCTCTCCATACTATGATTTCAACATTCTGCTTTGGATGTCTGCTTTATTAACCTGGGCATGAACTGGACTGCCCATCACAGTTCACTTTCTATCACTAACAGAGCTAATTAGGTGTCTGATTGAAAAAAAAAAAACCTGTCTGCTTCTCAATTAAATGAAATGTCACTTGGAAAAGAAAAGTAGACATTCTTGACTGAGGGTATTACTCTCTGGGCAGAAGCAAAACTAAGGCTTCAGGAAGCATCAAGAATGAAGAGCTATTATTTGGGGAGCACAGACTGCGGTAACTCCTTCAACAGCCCCTGAATGAGGAAACTTAGTACGGCAGAAAGAGCTCTGGTTTTTGGAGCCAGAAGATATGTGTTCAAATCATCTCCTATTTTAAAAAATAATTTCATATTGATATCTTTTGTTTTCACATTGCCTAAATTTCTCCCTATATCCTTCTTAATCCCCCTACCATAGAGTGATCCTATATAATGAAGAAAATTTTTCAACAATAAAAAAAGAAAATACAATTAACAAAATTGATCAATACAGCCAAAATAATCTGGAAATATACACAAGATTCCACACCTATGGACCCCTCATCTCTGCAAAGGAGTGTGTTTGTGTCTAGTGTCTGTTTGGGGGAGAGGGAAAGGAGGGCATCTTCACACATCTCTTCTCTGGGGCTAGGCTTGGGAGTTTTTTTGGTCACTTTGCAACATTCACGATGATTATTTTGTATTTATTCTGTCCATTCACATTGTAGTTACTGTCTATAATGTTTTCTTGGTCCTGCGTATTTCACTCTGCATCGGTTCAAGGAAGCCTTTTCAGACTTCATTATATTCATCATTTTTTAAGCATAGTAATAATCCATTATATTCACATGCCACAATTTGTTTAATCCTTCTCCAAGTAATGAGTATCTACTTTGTTTCCAGACCTCCACTCACTCCCACAAAAAGCATTGCTGTAAACACTTTCTGGTAATCGAGGACTTTCTCATTTTCAAAGACCTCCAAATCCCCGTCTTCGGACAAATCACTTTAACCACTCTGTGCCTCAGTTTCCTTATCTAGATGGCCTCTGAGTCTCTTCCAGTTCTAGTCTATGAAGGGCTAGCTAATAGGATGTTCTGGAATCTTTCCCAACCTATCAGAATATGGTTCTGGGGCTCTCACCTTATCTATAGACTATGTATAGCTATGCTTTCTCACTTAACTACCAATGGCCAAGTGGGGAATGCTCAGCTTCCAAGAGCCACTTAGGGACATTCAAGATGAGCCTAAGCATCAATACACTTGGAACACAGGCTGATTGAAGCAAGTTAGCGATTGTATTATGGACTCCGGCTGAACACAACAACAAACCCATTAGTGGAAACTATTAACATAGATGAGGCTTGAAAACTTTGCTATAATTAAACTACCAGTTTACAGAGAATTTTCATGTGACATTATATAACAATGTTTTATATATTGTATATATATATATATATATATATATATATATATATATATTATATAATAAGAGCTTTAAAAAAAAGGAGAAAAGAGAACATGAGGAGAGAGGAAGCCTGTTTCACTGGGAAGAACCCAGAACTCTGAGGCAGGAGATCTAGGTTCTAGTTCATGTTCTTAGGATCAAAGAGCTAGAGTTGAAAAGAACCTTCGAGGAAAGGGAATGAGTGTTTCTATAGGACCTACTGTGTGCCAGGCACTGTGCTTTGCAGTTATTAGTTCATTTGATCCTTGTTCAGTCAATGTTCATTTGTGTCCTAATCCTCATGTCCCCATTTGGGGTTTTCTTGGCAAAGATATTAGAGTGGTTTGCCATTTCCTTCTCCAGCTCATTTTACAGATGAGGAAACTGAGGCAAGCAGGGTTAAATGACTTGCCCTGGGTCACATAGCTAGGAAATGTTTAATGATGGATTTGAACTCAGGATGATTGAGTTTTCCTGACTCCAGGCCTAGCACTCTATCTACTGTGCCACCTAGCTGTGCTTATGAGGTAGGTGCTAGGATTATCTGTGTTTTACCATTGATGAAACTAAGGCAAACACACAGTGATTTGCCTGAGGCCAGATTTGAACCTCAGGTCTTCCTGATTCTAGACTCAGCACTTTATCTATTGGGAAACCAGTTGCCTCTAAGATTAGCTTAGAGGTCATCTAGTCCAGCACCCTCATTTTATATATGAGGAAACTAAGACCCAAAGAGGTCACTGAATTTTTCCAAGATCAAACAAATAGTAAGAGTGAATTGAAAATCTTGGGAAATGAACTTAGGGTTTTGACTCTGAATTTAGTTCTCTCTCCACAATACAACATTGCTTATTAACTTATTAACACTTATTAGTGCTGGGAACTTGGATAAGTAACTTAATATCTCTGGACTTCATTTGTAAAATTAGAATAGTAACAACCTAACTTGGAGAGGAGTTGGGGCTAAACTGGATGATCCCCTGTAGTTCTTAGATCTAGGATGTTTTTAACCTTAAAAGGCAGAAATAGATAATGGTAGGAGATAGTACCTAGGTGGTAATGGAGGAGGAAGTGATAAGCTAGTCAAAGACAAGGGTAACAAAAAAGGTATATTTTACAATGTGAGCTTTTACTAACCTTTAGAGGCAAACTTGGTATAGTGGAAATACCACTGGGTTTGGAATCAGGAGACCTGAGTTTAAATCCAAGCTCCATCACCTCTTATTGCCTATTTACCCCTCTGTAAAGTAATGAAATTGTGGAGAAGTAATAATGAAGCTCTTCCTCTTAGGAGAGCAGTGGAGACTGTGGTTGTGGAATGTGGTAGACTGATAGACATGACTGCTTTGTCAGTAGACCTTACTTAGGTTGTTGTTGTTGTTGTTAGGAGGAAGGGTTGGGTGAAGTTAAGAAAAAATTGTAACTGGTATAAAAACAAAAGGCAACAATAAAATTTTTTTTTTTTTTTGCCTTTTTTGGAGGGCAATTGGGGTTAAGTAACTTGCCCAAGGTCACACGGCTAGGTTTTTGTTTGTGTGTGCATTAAGTGTCCAAGGTCAGATCCAAACTCAGGTCCTTCTGACTCCAGGGCCGACACTCTACTCACTGTGCCACATAGATGCCCCGACAATAAAATTCTTAAAAAATATTGTGTGAATTGGACTGGGGAGACAGTGCAGTTTAATGGAAAACACATTGGCTTCAATGTCAAAGGAAACCTAGGTTACCCACATGCCCTGGGGAAGTCATTTACTTTCCCTGAGCCTCAGTTTCTTCCTCTTGTAAAATGAGAGATTTGACTAGACGACCTCTAAGGGCCCTTCCAGCAGTAAAATCCTTTGGTTTTATACATTAAAAAAAAAACACAACACGCTTTAGAAAAAACATTAGAAGAGTGGCATTTGGTCCAAATATCTGTAATTAATATTTTTTCATCCATATATTCCAGTATCTCCCACATTCACATCCCAGTTGAGCTGTACAAAGGTATTTTACATAATTCATGTGTAAAACGAAAAACTAAATCATGGAAATTAATGTAAAATGGAAAGTTCATCATCCTGTAGCAAAGTGAACTCATGACTAGACACGAAATCTGTGCCATATGCCTGAAAAGCTGGGGTGACCGAGCCCTGAAGATGTTGGTAAACATTGTTAAACATTCATTAAACTTCAGAAGCAGAGTGCTGTGTAAATTCAAATTAAAAAGAGATATTACAAAACCTTCCTAGCAACGTCTGAATATTCCTAAGAAAAATAAGTGCAAAAACTCTCAGTAAATCTAGTTCTGATGCATTCTCTCTGTCTCTAGAGAGCTGGGGAGACAATAATAACAACAGCTAACATTTTTCCGAGGTTTGAGGTTTCTAAAGCACTTTACAAATATTTTCTCATTTTATCTTCACAACAACCCTGGGAGATAGGGGTTATTATCATCCCCATTTTACCAGTTAGGAAACTGAGGCACACACTAAGGTCAAGTGACTTTCCCAAGGTCACAAATATAGTAAGTGACTGAGGGCAGATTTGAACTCTGGTTTTCCTGACTCCCAGCCCTATCCTCTATTCACGGCACTATGTAGCTGCCTCTGGCTAATATACAGTCCTAGAGTCAGGAATACTATGGTTCAACTATGGTCTTTGCTATTTACTATCTGTATAACCAAAGAAAAGTCAAAGTCTTTGAATTTCAGGTTCTTCATCTATAAAATGAGGGGGTTGGATTACCTCTAAGGTCCCTTCAAATTCTAAATAAAGTCTCTTAGAATTAAAATGAGGTAGTAGATACACAAAATTCCTTGCAAACCTTTAAGTGTTATATAAATCTATTATAATATTATATTAATATATCAATATTATATTATTAATGGTTATTATATTATTAATTATATTAACTATAAGTGTGTATTATTAATATGTAAATATTATCAATATTATAATGAATGCTATTGATATTAAAAAATCTATGATCCTTGATTCTTCTTTGAGAAAGAGCCCATTATGTAGAAGTTGTTCTAAGGACATTTTGGGGAAAGGGAACTATCAAGGATCCCCTGTCCTCACATTTCGTGCCAGAAAGCTAAAGGGCATTCCCTACAAAATCTCAAGGGATGTGGCTTCCCTGTTTCCTCTTTCTGGTCATTGTCCTTTCCGTGTCGGGGAGTTTGTTTTTCTTGTAATTTTTAAGATGAGTCATAGAATCACAGAGAATTAAACTGGAAGAGGACCTTAGAAATCACCTACTCATCACATCGGAGATCTGAAGCCTGAAAGGAAACCTAGCTGTCAATTAGTCCAAACTCATTATTTGACAGATAAAGAAATAGAGGCCACAACACAAATGTAAATGGCAGAGCTGGGACCCAAGCCCAGGCTCCCTAGTTTCCAGGCCAGTGCTTTTCTCTTTAATAATGGACAGAACAGAACTTCTCTTTTCAAAGAAATGCTCCTGTTGCTATGCTATGTTAAAAGCAGAATTTGGGGAAATGAATACCAAAAAGGCTCTCCTGCTGTTACAGGAACAATTAAAGGGACAGGGTGTAACGCTGGAAACACTGTGATCATGAAGTTCATGGCACTCCGTGAGGTCTCATTCACTTCTGGAGAGAGAGCACCCAACCTGAAGTAAGGGAAAGCAGGGATCGAGTCCCAGTGCCATTAATGAAAAACAGTGTCAATAATAATAACTGGAATTTATATAGTGCTTTAAGGTTTGCAAAGCACTATGTAGAAGAACCCTGTGAGGTAGATGCTATTGCCATCCCCACTTTCCAGATGAGGAGACTGAAGTTGAGACAAGTAATAGCAGAGACAGGATTTGAACTCTGATCTTCCTGACTCCAAGTTCTGTGCTCTTACCCAGATACATCAAACAGGGCCTCATGGAGGTCCCAGATTAAAATTTAATCGGGAAATAAAATTTAAGAAATAAATAAAAATACAATATAACATGAATAATGTTAATATGTGGGTTTTTTATTTGTATGTATAATTTATTTATTATATTTATATTATTTAAATTATACATATTTACATTTTTGTTTTTTTTTTTAAGAAGCAATCAGGTAACTTACCCAGGGTCACATGAGTATCTGATTTGAACTCAGGTCCCCCTGACTCCAGGGTAGGTACTTTATCCATTGTGCCACTTAGCTGCCCCTTAATATGTGGTTTTCCAAGTCAATATACAATACAGGAATCTTCATGTACAGTTCAGTGGTTCCTTTTCTATTTGACTTTGACCCCATTCTTGTCCTCTTATCACTTAACTGACTTGTCACAAATCGTCTATCTTCCCTGGAACTTAATTTCCTCATCTATAAATTGAATGGAGGAGTGTGTGGGGTACCCTACACAATCTGTAAAATCCCTTCTGGCTCCAAAAGTCTATGAATTCTGTTATCCCTAGTATCTAACTTCAGCAATCATCCTCTTTCTTTCATGCATCATCATTCGCTCTTATCCTGCCTGTAAAAATTCTGTCCAGGTTTCCCTACTCCTAAAAAAATTTAATAAATCCTCCTGTCTGCCTTCTCAGCCAATTTCTTTTACTCTCTTTAACTGCCAAGCCTGAAGAAAACTTGTCTACACCTGACACCACCACATACTCATGACCCATTCCTTCTTCAACCCCTTATATTGTGACTTCTGCCCTATTGTTCGAATGTTGTTCTGCCAAAGGTCACCAGGGGTTTTCTAATCACAAAATCCAATGACTTTTCTGTAGTTCTCATCTTCCTTCACCTCTGTAACATTGAATACTATTGACCTCCCCCCTTTCTGGATATTTGCTTCTCCCTTGTTCTGAGACAATAGCTCTTCTTCTCCTTCTTCCAGGTAGGTGGTGCAGTGGTTAGAGTGCTGGACCTAGAGTCAGGAAGGTCTGAGTTTAAAGCCAGTCTCAGAAACTAGCTGTGTCACTCCTGGGTAAGTCCCTTGACCCATGCCTCAGTTTCCTTATCTGCAAAATAATATTAGCACCTATCTCCCAGGGTAGTTGTAAGGATAAGATATTTGTAAGGTACTTTGGAAATCTTAAAGAATATAAAATGCTGTTATTATTAATTATAATTACTTGTATTACCTTATCTTGGTCTGAGTTTTCTTATCCATAAAATGATGATATCAAAATTGATGATTTCTTTCCAAGCCAGTCCTATAGGCGAGACAGCAGGGAGGGGAGAAGAAGCCAGACTCTGGTTGGTAAAGAGCTGATTACCAGCTTTGACTGTACCCTTAGCACACCTTTGCTGGGAACACACAGTTGATGTTCAATTACTATTGAATGACTACAGACTTCCTGCTGATGAAGGTGATCAAGCCTGTTGGACAAGGCTGAGAGGCCATTTCCCAGGCCTGGGTTGCGAAGACCTTTATTCCTCTGCTGAAGTAGTCATCAAGGACACCGATCTCTCTTTAGTTTGGATTTAAAGGCTGCTTCGCATCAAACCAAATTGAGGTCACCAACTCAATCTCCCCTTTCCATCTCCCCTCCCTTGCTCCAAAGAGCCAACGGCAGATGGTAGCTGTTTTCAATCACTACCCTCTATCTTCTTCCTAATTAAGATGCCTATTCTTTTACCAGGGACTCTCTTAGCAGATGGCAAATTGTGACCTGAGTTAGTTGTCAAATAATCTTCAAAGGGTAATGGAAAACAGACTTCAAGGTGTGGACTTTTCCACTCTCTGTGCCAAGGCTGAACACTCAAGGCAGGAGACATTGGAAGAAATGTTCTGCTGAGCTGACTTGGATGGGGAGCCCTGAAACAGTCATTTCAAAAACTGCAGACGGAAAACAAATTGATATAGGAAAAGCCCTCCCATACTCTAAGCTCACGGTTCGGTCTGGATATGTAGCTGGTCACCAGCCCTTTCGACATTCAAATTGGTATTGGTTTAGAAGATGGCTTTAGGATTCTGGGTACTGTTGTAGTTTTCTGGTTGGAGTTATAACAAAAATAACAATTAATGAACACTTATTAAACACTTACTGTATGGTAGACACTGTTCTTGGCACTAGGGATACAAAGCCAAAATGGAACAGCACCTGCTTACAAGCAGCTTACATTCAAGCAAGGGAGCCAACATCTACATATACTACATAAGTATACAAGGTGTCGCTAAAGTCTGGAGACGTAGGAAATACATATGCATATTTTCAAGAAATGAAATGAAAAAAATTTCAACATTTTGTTTAATTAGCATTAATGAGATTTCATAGGAGGACATAAGAGATACATAGGAAAATTCATTAATTAATTAAATTAATTCCATTAATATGGAAAGTAGTCCCCAATAGCTAATGAAAGCTTTTATTCCATATGAAATTGTCATGGCTAAAATTTATGTTAATTAAATAAAATGTTGAAAATTTCATTCATCTCATTTCTTGAAAATATGCATAGTTAACAAGATTTCCTATGTGTCCAGACTTTAGGGACACCCTTGTATATAAAGTGTATTCAAAATAAACCCAAGTTCAGTAGGGGAGGGGAAAGAGAGGCACCAGGAGCTAGAAGATGTACCAAGCAAGGCTTCCCAGCAGAGCAAAACATAAAGGGCACTGACTGACATCAGAGAACCTGGGTTCACCTTTGTCACTTCTTACCTATGTGACTTTGGACAAGTGACTTCACCTCGATGGGCCTCAGTTTCCTAATCTGCCAATTGAAAAGGTTAGACTAGATGGCTTCTGAAATCCTTTCCAGTTGTAGATCTAAAATCCCAGGTAAAAGGTGGTGTTTGAATTGAGCTTTAGAAGGAAACCAGGGACTCTTGCTATTTTTTTTTTCCAGCAGGCTCCCTCCACACGGCTAGCCTGTTATTTCCTTGCATCTTCTCTTCTTTGCAGAATATTAGGCTCCAGTCCTCACCCACCCCCAAACAAACACACACTGAGCTGTAGAGGCCCATAAATACCAAACGTGTTCTTTCCCTCACCTTTCTCCCACGTTGTGGCATTTTGCTCTCACAGGATAAGGAAACATAGAAGGTATTTTAATTGTCTCTATGTTTGCAACCTGAATAAACATATTGGTACAAACTTTTTGTCTTTACCTTCTTTCTGGTGTCAGAAACCACTTTTAGATTTAAAAAATTTTGCCTAAATAAGTGCTAATGGCATAAAGGGCATAGAAAGCTGGTCTTGGAGCCAGAAAGTCCTGGGTTCAAGTCCCACCTTTGACACATAATGTGTGGTCCTGGGTGAATCATTTAATTTCTTAGTCCTCCCCAGGCAACTCCCAACCAAAGACTCTACTTCACAAAAAAAGTGCCCATCTACATTGATAGAGGGAATTGCTCTCTAGGACTCCTATACTAATGAAACTTTATTTTTTTAAAGGCAAATATGTGTAGTTAACTCTCAACTAATTTATGGGGCCAATAAAAAAGACAAAAGAAGGGGACTAAGGGATCATACCAACCAAGCTCTTATCTTAAAGAAGAAACTTGGCCTAGAAAAGTGAAATTACTTACCCAAGGTCTCACAGCTAGTTCCAAAACAAAATGATCCAACAGTCATTTAAACTTGGATTTGAATCACCCTGTGTTATCTTCTTTTTATTATATTTGGCTTCATCTGACATTAAAGTAAATTTGCTTTCCCTGAACACACACCAGCTGTTGTTAGGGAAAGGCAGCCCAACTGTGTATTAGATGTCAGGGAGAGTCGACCAGCCTGGGATTAAACATTTTTGGTGGATAAATGACTATGTCTTGAATAGCAGCAACATGAGGGTTGTCTTAGCCTATGCTGCAGTGCAGTAGAAAAGGCAGGCAGGGGAAGCTGTCTCTAGGGATCTAAATCACACATAGAGTCCAATTCTTCCCCTGTCCTGGCCAGGTGTAAGGTGCAGTCCCTTCGTTTTGCTAACCCTTGCTCCCATTAGAGAGCATACTTTGAAGAGTTACATGTATCCCTCAAGTGGAAAGTTCCCACAGCCCTTAGCTCAGTTACACCCCTAAGGTTTGACCCACCAAGGCTGCAGCATGTTTCATTTCCCACAAGCTGCCCTCCTTGGACTGGATTCCACCATGATCATCTCCCAGGAAACCTCATCACCAGGAAACTCATTATCCTGTGAGATTTCATCAGCGGTGGTCCTGATACCTCACCAGCCTCCTCAGCACCCTCTGTCCCCAACTCTCACCTGTGGCTCCAGGAAGCTGTAGTATGCCCAGTGGCCACACTATGGTAAAACCATCTTGGTATGGATCTCAAACCCATCAGTGCGTTAGGGGGATGTCTACCCCAAGCATGTGAAGACTTTCCTCTGTAGAACGGGTTGGATGAGAACAGTTTGTCCCAATGGCCAAGAAGGCAGACAAAGGAGGTACTGTGGAGTGCTTAGAGCTTGGTCAGACATGGAAGATGTCAAAGTCATCCTGTACAACCTGACCCATTGCCAGCCACTGAACTCCAAAGGCTCTGAATGAGAGAGGCTGATGATTGTGCAGCTCTGCCTCACTTAAATCCAATTCCTGTACACTTTCTGGTCCTCTTTGAGAGGAAGAACAAAGAACACCCTCTGCACCTCTGATTAAAGGAATGGAATTTGGAGCAAAAAACTCCTCCCAAAGACTCCATTTTTTTTTTTTTTTTGGAGGCAAGGCAATTGGAGTTAAGTGACTTGCCCAAGGTCACACAGCTAGTTCAGTGTCTGAAGTCGTATTTAAACTCAGGTCCTCCTGACTCCAGGACTTCAGTGCTCTATCCACTATACCATCGAGCTGTTCCTCAAAGGATCCATTTGAAGGGGGCTACGTGACCAGCTAACTCTTCCTTTCCCATCAGCTGCACTCCTTAGACTAGGCACCATCAAACCCCTGCATACTGGGTATCTTTTCAACCTTCCATTTTCAGCTTGCTTTTGTGAATTATCTTCCTCATACTAGATTGTAAGCTCCTTGAGGGCAAAGGCTGTCTTTCTTTTTCTTATTTGAATCCTTGGCACTTATCACAGTGTCTGGATCGTAGTAGGCACTTAATAAATGTTTATTACTGACTACAGTAGATCTCCTAAGACTCTGGGGTGGGAAACCCGCAGCCTCAAGGCCACATGTGGCTTCTAAATCCTCACGTGTGGCCTTTTGACTGAGTACAAGTTTTATAGAAAAAAATAATTTTATTAAAGGGATTTGTTCTGTGAAGTTTGGACTCAGTCAAAGGGCCACACTTGAGGACCTAGAGAGCCACATGTGGCCTCAAAGCTACTGGTTCCCCTCCCTGCCCCCTTCCCCCTGCAGCCTAGATTTTCTGTGCAAGATATTTCTTCCCCCTTTCTTCTTACATTGAAGCTGAGAGCTGTTCAATCCTAATGTTGTTGTATATCTCCTATTTGGGAGAGGGGCCAGAGACATGAATTAATTTTCATAGAAAGTAATCTTATTTCCTTTTATTGACAGAGTATAACTATCCTGGTAGATCAAAGAAATGTTATAGATAGGACTTTCCTAGACTTTTGCAGATTTCCTTTCCTGTTTATTCTGAACTTACCTGGAATATATTTTAACTCACACATAGAGTAACAATAGCCTATTGCCTTATGCAGTACTAATCTATCTGATTTTTTTTTTGGAGGGGGGAAGGCAAGGCAATTGGGGTTAAGTGACTTGGCCAAAGTCACACAGCTAGTAAGTGTCAAGTGTCTGAGGCTGGATTTGAAAACAGCTCCTCCTGAGTCCAGGGCCATTGGTCTATTCACTACACTTCCTAGCTGCTCCTAATCTGCCCAATTCTTTTGTGAAACCTGCTCTGACTTTAATTGACAACCACAAAACCCCCAAATCCTCCTAAGAAACCTCTGATACATACTGACTATATGATCCAGGGCAAATAACCCAATCTCTCATTACCCCAGGAAACTATAATTTACAAGACCATGAGGCACCAACCAGGACTGGTAAATGGAGTTTCCTCACCTGGGAATTCCCTGTACCAATGAAATCATAGGTCTAGGTTTATTCAGTCCCTAATCCTATCCTCTCATGGTGCTCTTAAAGAAAAGATGGAAACCCTATGGTCAGAAGGGCATACAATTAAGGAAACTCAGAATTAGTTGAATCGCCAAACTGCCCAAAAGACTGGGTTTTTGTTTTTGTTTTCGTTTTTGTTTTGGCCAATCTAATATATGTTAAATTAAGAGGCATAAATAAAACTCTGACAGTCCTTTTGTACTCATTAATGATCCAGAGTCAACTTGGAAGAAGATATTCAATGAAGCACTCCAGGGATCTGTCACTGGCTCGGTGTTGTTTAATAAATTTGTCAATGACTTGATTAAAATCCTTGGAAGCCTCCCTCACCTACCTTTCCAGCCTTGTTTCATGTTACTGCCCTCTACATCCAGCCAACCTGACCTTCTTACTCTTCCTCATTCATAATATCTCTTCTCTTATCTCCATTTCTTTGCATTGGCTGTCCCCACATGCCTAGAATGTACTCCTTCTCAACTCTTCTTAGCATACTTAGTTTCCTTTAAGGCTCAACTCAAGGATGGTGACACCAATGCTACAGATACCAGTAGCAGCTGCTACGAATATGCACGCGTATTTCCAGGGTAGATTCACGAAATATAATAAACTCTCTTCCTCAAAAGCAAAATCAAAATATTCATTTGGGACATCATTAGGATACCAGGAGGTAAAATTTAACAGGGTACTTATCACTAATCCAGGGAGCACCAACATCTTACACCTTCTTTCTGTTAGGCTTTCCCACAAACAAGTTCCCCTAGGCAAGATTCCTTCCTCTGCCCCCTCAAGCTGCTTCCCTCTGTCTCTGTCTCTGTTCCTGTCTCCGTCTCTCTGTGTCTCTGTCTCTGTCTCTCTCTCTCTGCTCTGTGTTCTCTGCTGTCTTGGATAAGCTTCTTCCACACTGAGCTCCATGTGACCCAAGCTACATGTGATTCTATAACTCTAGGTTTTTATGAAGAGAAATTGTTTTTTCCCCTTTTATTCTCTCCTCCCCTCCCCTTCCCTCCCCTCTCCTCCCCTCTCCTCTCTGTCTCCTCTCTCTATATATATGTCTCTGCCTCCTCCCCTCCCCTCCCTTCCCCTCTCCTCTCTCTCTCTCTCTCTCTCTCTCTCTCTCTCTCTCTCTCTCTCTCTCTCTATATATATATATATATATATATCTGCCTCCTCTCCTCTCCTATCCCCTCCTCTACTCTTCTCCTCCCCTCACCTCCCTTCCTTTCCTGTTTATTCTGAACTTACCAAATACCAAATAAAATGAGAATTTCCACATACATAGTTGAACAGAAAAAGAGGATTAAACCTGTAACTGCAGGTCTCCATTATATACAGCTTGCTTTTCTTGTTAAGTATATAATAAGTTCAATTTATAGCTTTCAGAGCTATTTATTTATGGTTCTTTCTAGCTTTCCTTCTTTTTCTCTGCATCTTTGGAAAATGCAACTAGGTGGTACAGTAAATACCAACTAGCCGTGTGACCCCGGGCAAGGTTTTTGTTTTCTAACATTTATATAGAGCTTTAAGATTTGCAAAATACTGGGGCAGTTAGGTGGCACAAAAACTAGCCATGTGACCTTGGGCAAGTCACCTAACCCCAATTGCCCTCCAAAAAAAAGCAAAAAAAAAAGATTTGCAAAACACTTTACAAATATTATGTCATTTTAGTCTTACTACAGCCCTAGGAAATAAGTGGTATTATTATCTACATTTTACAGATGAGGAAACTAAGGTACACCGAGGTTAAGTAATTTATCCAGATTCATACAGTCAAGTAATTATCTGAGCTAGATTTGAACTCAGGTCTTTCTGAGTGCAGACCCAGTGGTCTCTCTATTATCTAGTTCAGCCTCAGTTTCTTCATCTATAAAACGGAGATAAAACCACCTACCTCACAAGCTTCTTTTTTTTGGAGGGGTAAGGCAGGGCAATGGGGGTTAAGTGACTTGCCCAAGGTCACACGGCTAGTTTTGTGTTAAGTGTCTGAGGCTGGATTTGAACTCAGGTCCTCCTGACTCCAGGGCCAGTGCTCTACTCACTGTGCCACCTAGCCACCTCTCTTGTAAGGATCGAATAAGATAATGTATATAAAGCACTTGGCAAACCTTAAATGGGTAATATTTATTTGACAGGATTGTTGTGGGGATCAAACAAATTAATTCATATAAGGTATTTTGTGTATTTGAAAGCTGTATATAAATGTCAGTGATTATTCTTGTCACACAGCAAGCTGACCTGGGGGAGGAAAGGGAGAGGTCAGCAGATGCTGAATTGGAGGGTAGAAGCGGAGCTAACAAAGCCCGTCCAAGGGTAGGTCCTCTGGAAGACTGTCCCTGATTCCCCTTCTTCCTTCTGCCATGACCTGCAGACCAGTCTACCAGACTCCCAGGGACCACCCTGGTCATGGGCTTCCTTATTATCTTCATTCCCTGTTGCTCCTGACCCCAAGAGTTTAGCATTTGCCTCTGAGTAATGAACAATGGGCCTTTATTAGAATATATTTTATCTCACACATACAGTAATAATAGCCTATTGCCTTATGCAGACTAATCTGCCTGATTCTTTTGTGAAACCTGCTCTGACTTTAACTGACAACCACAAAACCCCCAAATCCTCCTAAGAAAACTCTTCAGTCTGTTCAAAAATAAATCAGGCTGGAAAAGTAGTAGCTATCAGTAATTTTTCTCTGGACACAAAATCAACATGCTTTCCTCATTTATCCTTGCAACCCTTCTCCAGCAGAATGGGCTGGACCTGTTTTTCTTCTAGGGTTTTACAGTTGGCCTGTCAATTATCTCCCTAGGGATTATTTTCTTTATCCATTACCTGTGGTATATTTAAAAATCAGAGGCTGATTTCCCTCCTATCACACAGCATGAGCCCAGGCCACCTTTCCCTAATGGCAGTTGGTTGCATTCCCAGGAAAAACAAATTAGTCTGCTTTTTCTGGGGAAAAAATAAGTACAACATAATGCATTCCAAAGTTAAGAAGGTAGATTTTTGGATTATCCATCAGCGTTTTGAATTATGTATACTATTGTTCCCCTCTATTGACATGAATCAGAGTGGACTGTATATTTTTTATTCCAATTATAATGGAATATTCCAATTATAAAGACAATTTGAATGGAGATATATAAAGGACCTGAGATTTCATCAGCATGGGAGTTCACTTATACAAATTAAAATCTATCTATAATTCATAGTTTTTGAGAGCTGAGGCTCAGATAATTTAAGCAACTTGTCCACTAGATAATAAGGGTCAGAGGTAAGAGGGACCTGACTCCAAGCCTAGGACTCTATCCACTCTACCACACTATCTCTCTCCAAACATATATGACAACATGTTGTTTTTATTGTCCAGTCATTGTAATTGCATCTGATTCTTTGTGATGCCATTTGGAGTTTTCTTAGACAAAGATTCAGGAGTGGTTTGCCATTTCCTTCTCCAGCTCATTTTACAGATGAGGAAACTAAGGCAAACAGGGTTACATGACTTGCCCAGGGTCACACAACTAGTAGGTGTCTGAGGCTGGATTTAAACTCAGTTTTTCCTGACTCCAGGCCCAGCACTCCATCTACTGTGCCACCTGACTGCCCCTATGAACAAATATACTAAAATTAAATCCTCTTTCCATCCCCTCAAGCATGATTAGGTAGAGTAAAAGCCTATGAGAACACAGCCCATAGGGTAGGTTTAGTGCTATAACATCAGCATCTTGAATCAGGGCTCACATTTAGAGCAGAAGGAAATTTTAGTACTGAGATAAGCATTTGCCAAGAGTTAAATCTTGCCTTTAGAAACAAATAAAATAGAAAAGAAATGGAAAAAAACAGAGTGTTGGCCCAATGTGGGAGAAAGTACTCAGCTGGGAGCCACCAAGGCCTGCAAACCACATAACCCTCATGGTCACTTGTCCAATTATTTAATAACTGGCATAAAAAATAGCAACTTGAGAGTAAGAAACAGTCAGAATCCTGGGAATTCTAGTCTCTCTTCTGGATAGAAACTTCCTCTGTTCTCCATTTTCAGGATTATAGGCCCCTGGGGGTTGCCTCTGCCAGAGGTCAAGTCCAATAGGAAGTAATCAGCATCTCATGAGGCCCAGGTAGAATGCTTGGTCTTGGCCTGAATTCATCTCTGTTCCCCACACGGCCCTGTGGGAATGAAGTCTAGGTGTCAGGATGTTCCATCTGTTTTCTAAGGTTCAGGTTGTTTTCACCGTTCTGTTGAAGACCCCACTCTAGCTGCCTCTCCTCTTCCTTTTTTTTTCTTTTAAACTAGATTATTTATTTTTCGTTTTCAACATCCACTTTCATACGTTTTACATTTTCTCCCCTTCCCTTGGCCTTCCCTCCCCAAGGCGGCTTACAATCTGCCATGGGCTCTGCACACAGACTCCCACTAAATACATCTTCACCGCCCTTCTCTTCCTAACTAAGAACTGTGCGTGCATTGAGCAGCGTTCTTCATTGTGAGCAGATCCTAGGACATGAAAACCCAGATTTGCACAAAATAAATTAACAGAGGATTAGTCACTTCACAAAAGGATTCAACATGGGATATCCTAAAAAGAGAACAACCCCTAAGGCATAAAAAGCCACGTGTTTCTGAAAAATTGGATTGGCACAGCGCTATCTATGTATACTCAATAAATACTCATTAATTGATTGAATCACCTACCAAAAAATAGTAATAATAGAAAAATGATAATAGATAACATTTATATAGTGCTTTGAGGTCTGCAGAATGCTTTATATAAGCTGATTTGAACCTCACAACAACCTTGTGAGGTGATACCTTTTTTTACTCTTGAATAAATTGGATTTAAGTGAGGCAGAGTTCCTCAAAGTCACAGCCTCACTGTCTTCCAGAGTTATTGAAGTCTAGTGGCAAGACAAAAGTCAAGATGACTGCTGATGGCCCAGGGTACAGTAGATGCCCTTGGCTTCTTCAATGGCCAATGAGCTCTAACACCTGCTTCTGCCACCTTCGTGGCCTGTTCACATCCACCTATTTGTACAGGGAAGTCTTCATGTGCTTGGGGTAGACACCCCCTAACTCACTGATGGGCTTGAGGCCTATGGGTTATTCTCAACTTTGTTTAGCCTGTTTACTGAAACAGTTTTACCAGGTGTGGCTGCTATGGAGGCCACTGTATCTTGGAGCCACAGGTGAGAGTTGGGTAGTAGGTATACAACAAAGGTAGATGAATAGCCCTATAAGGGTGTCAATAAGTTCTCGAACTGGAGATGCTAGTCTTCCCTTAATGCCCCTTAACCTCCCACCTTGAGAGATAAGTTCTGGGGTGTTATCACCCCCATTTCACAGATGAGAAAATCAGGACTTAGAGATGATGTCAGTTGACTTGCCCAAGGTCATACAGGCAGTAAATGTCAGAGTTGGGATTTCAGCCCAAGTCTTTTTGCTTCCAAGTCCAATTTATTTGTCACACTGCTGCTGAATAAAGTAAAACACACGTATATGTCATCACTTGAGCAAAAAGTAGTAAAAATCTGATGTTACGAGGTTATGGAGGGTGAGCTGCAAAGAAACTTCAGTTGTCTCCCCCATTAGATCATGAGCTCCTTGAGAGCAGGGACTGCCTTTCACCTTTTTTTTTAATATCCCTAGCACTTAGCACAATGCCTAGCACACAGTAGGGCTTAATAAATGTTTACTGATTGACTAATCAGCTTCAACTTATTTTAACTAAATTGTTACTATAAATAAAATATTTTTTGAGTATTTCTACCCCACCTCACCCCTTCTTGAAATAATTATTTTGTGGGAGTCTAATATTTCTTAGGCAGGGATGTAAAGGGAACTCAGCACTGGGCTCCTCTATTTCCTGCTTTAGTGCTGTGACTCTGTTATCAGATGACACTGGTTTAAATCCCAGATGTGACCTCCACTGGCTATGTGACCTTGGGAAAGTCACCTGATGTGAGAGGGAGGAACAAAGCTGCCATGGTAACAGAGGAGGAGAATGTTAAGAGCCCAGTCTCAAGTAGCCTGTCTGGCATAGAACTGAGAGTCAGACCTGGGTTCTACCCCTGGCTCAGTTCCTAACTAAACTGTGAGAGGTTGGGCAAATCACACCATCTCCTTGGCCCTCAGTTTCCTCATCTGTAAAAAAGGTGGCTGGACTAAATGATCTTTACAATTCTCTGCTGCTCTAAAATTCTGTTCAATTCAATAAATGTTTCTTAAGTCACTAGGGAAGTTACTTAATCTCTCAGTGTCTGAGGCAACTCCCTAAAACGAAGTTGTTGAGTAGACTTTGGCTAGGCTTCCACTGGTAGAAGGAATTTCTCACCAGGGATACTCCCACAAGCCGATTAAAATAAGCAAATAAACTCGTGTAAGGTACAAAGGTGAGCAAAGACAAAATGAGACAGATTTTACCCTTACATTCTACTAACGAAAATACAATTGTATAAATAAATATACAAAGTGAATTAAGTCTAATTTGTACTCTTTCCAAGTAACTTGGGAGGGGGAGTGGGGTAGAAAAGGCTTTTTGTAGGAGGTGACACCTGGGCTGTGCATGGAAGGCAGCTAGGGACTGTCAAAGGCCGAGGGGATGAAATGACCTCCAGATATAGACTACAGCTATACCAAGGCACATGGCAAGTCAGTGGAATTTCATGTATAGGGATTAGATGCTAGACAAGTCTGACAAGAACACAGTACAGAAAAGGAAATACTAGTGATGAGGTATGGGCTCTGGGAGCCCCGTCAAGGTCTCCTTGAGGTAGGGCTCTGGGAACCCCCATTGAACTCTGATTAAACAGTCTCATTTGATGAGGCATTTGCATGAGGCAATAAGCCTTACATTGTGGCTGGGCCCAAACCTCAGTTACTAGACTTCCCACCCTTGAGCCTATCAAAATAACAATTCACCTTTGAACTGGCCTAGCCCACCATTGTCTGTAGTCTCCAGGTAGCCTCCAGTAACTTCCCACCCTTAAACACATTGACCTCATTAACTCCTCCTGAAGACCCTCCCCAAACTCCTCCCCTAGACCACCCCTAGATTCCTCCCACAACCTTCTGTATATAAGATCCCATCTTGTCTCCATGTATGTGAAAGTGCCATAGAATGACCTAGCACAGGCTTAGTCTTTGTCTAATACAAGCGAACTTTCAATAAACTTTACTTTTCTTTGGCTGAGAAGACTTGAGTCAAATTTATTCTGCAGGACCTGGCGTTTTGGTATTTTGGGATCTCCAGAGCAACCCTAACCCTCTTTATGGGTGACCTCTTCACTAAGGAAGAAAACTGGGAAGGCAGGATTGTGGGGATCATATTGTAGAGCTGATTCATTTACGTTTACCCTCTCCTACCCTTCCCATCCCTCCCTTTCCCTTCCCTCTGAAGCATACTGACTATGTGACCCCAGGCAAATCACTAACCTTGGTGTTCTAGGCAACTCCCTTATGGTTATAAATGGCAGAGAAATTCCCTGGGAGTTCCCTAGGCCGATGAAATCACAGATCTTATCCCTAGATCTATCCCTATTCCTATTGCCTTTATTTTCAGACAATGCAATAAGCCGGAAGACGAGTTATTGCAAAAACCTGAATTTGGACAGTTGACAGATGAATAATCCCAAGATGCTCTTCTATGGATTTTGCAAACACTAGTCCTTATCCAGAGCTATTAGAATTCATCTACCAACAGTAGGTACAGAATCCCTATGCTTAGGCCCCAGTTGTCTACCTAGGCTTCCTTCCAGACCAATACTTCATCCCATTATAACCTAGCCTAGCCACTGGGCTTGTTAAACTTTATACTCCACTATCTGTAAGTCTTAGAGGCTGGGAATGCAATATGATGCTAATAGACATCTAATGACATGAAGTATATCATCTGTCTACTGTCCACTGGGACAATCAATCAATGATAAACATTTATTAGGCACCTACTGTATACCAGGCTATGTGCTAAGCACTGGGGATACAGAAAGAGGCAAAAGATACTCTCTGCCCTCAAGGAGCACATAGTCTAATGGGAAAGAGAACAAACATACATACAAATGGTTATGTAAAGGATAAATAGGAAATAATTAAAAAAGGAAAGGCACTAAAATTAAGAACGGTTGAGAAAGATTCCTGTAAAACATAAGATTTTAGTTTAGACTTTAAGGAAGTCAGGGAAGCCTGGCAGCAGAGGAAGAGCATTCCAGGTATAAGGAACAGCCAGAAAAAAAATGCCCAGAGCTGAGCGATGGAGTGTCTTGTTCATGGAACAGCCAGGAGACCAGAGACATTGGATCCAGGAGTAACATGCCAGAGAGCAAGATGTAAGAAGACCAGGAGAAGATTAAGATTGATATTGCATCATTTTCTTATCTTTCTCATTTAAAAGTAATTGATTTTGTCTGATAACTACTTTTTTTCTGTAAGTGCTTAAGTCATGGTTCTCTGTTTCTGAACTTAGTTGATCATCTGGCCTGTAATGGGTAAAGTTTAGAAACCCATCTCTCCTGCTAATCACTGATTCATTCTTGCCTCAAGGAATTTTGCTAACCTTAGGGAATGTGTGTGAAAGAAACAGACATCTTTGCTCCACCAAGCTAACCTTCAGGGATGTCTGATTTGCTGTCCAAAAGTCTGGGCTGCTCCCTCACACTTGTACTCAAACAATTAATACTTCTTAGTCTCATGAAAGAAGGATGGGGTTGTTGCTAGCTCCCCTTACCAAATTTCCAACCAATCATGTTGTTTTTTGCACTTCAGCTCTGTAACCAATCATGTGTCCTTGATCCCATGATGTCATTGTTCTGTACTCTCTTAAACCTATAAAAGTGGAACTATTCTTTTGCTTGGGGGTCTTTGGAATAAATGGAGGTAATACTTTGATTCATTTATTGACAGATAGCATGTGCCTGCTAATAAATGTTATCTTACACTGAGATATGACTTAGTTTACCTTTTTGTTAAAATCTCAAGCACAACAACTGGAAATGTAGATTTTGAAGGGTTTTGAATTCCAAGCAAAGGGTTTCATTTTGGTTCTCAAAGTGATCAGGAGCCACTGACTTTATTAAGCAACCCCTCCCAAACTCCTCCATTCCTGGGGAGTGGTAACATTAGAGTTCATCATGGATTTGCCCTCCTCCTAGGGGTATAATGCCATCTTGATGATAGTCAATAGTTTGACCAAGATGATTCACTGCTTCCCTTGCACAGAACCTTTCTGAGGACACAAATCCAATCTCCAATTTCACAACCTTCCCTCTTACATAATTTCTGATTAGGACTGTAAATCCATCACCCCTTGCACACAGCCAGTTGTCAAGTCTAACAAATAGCAGCTCTACAATAATTCTTTCATGCACCCTCTGTTTTCTTCTCTCAAAGCCACCAGCCTAGTACAAACCTTCATTACCACCTGCCTGGACTATTCCAGCAGATCAGTCTATCAGATCTTCCCACTGTGACCCTTTCCTGTCAAATTCATATTGCTGATGGAATAAGCTTTCTTCTGCATAGATCTGGCTGACCACTGTTCTGCTCAAAAAAATTTAGTGACTCTTTGATTGGCTAAAAAAAAAAAAAAATCCTTTACTTTGATTTCAAGAGCACCTAAAGTCTCTTCTGGCTCTGAACTCAAAGTCTTGTGCCCCCACCTAGCACCACCTCATCTTTCTGACATTGTCCCATATTACCCTTCTGCACACACTCCGGCCAAACTCAACTACCCTCTTACCCTTGAACATGCCTTGGACATTCCAGACTCTGTGCCTATACTCACATTGTTTGTTTTTTTTTAATGTTTGGCATGTCTTTCCTGCCCTTCTTTATCTGTTGAATACTTATCTGTCCTTTAAATACCAATACAGATGTCAATCCCTTCACGAAACTTTCTCTGATCCCTCTCTTACTAACAATCTTCCCCCTTAGACCTCACATGGCACTTTGTGATAAAACTCCCTTAATGCACTAAATTTGTAACAGTGCCTAACATAGCTATGTGTATTTATGTCTTATCACACTACTAGACTATAAACTTTATGAAGACAGAGACTCAATTTTGTATCTCCCTCAGGATCTAACACAGTGCTTTGTACACCTCAGAAGTCTGATAATTGTTCACTGAATTGAGTGTAATCATTTTTTTGTATTCACAGTATAAGGGCCCATTTAAGAATACTAACCTAGAGGTATTAGATCTCTCTGTATTTTCTGCATATAGGTAGCTTTATGGGCAGCTGGGTGAATTAGAAAAACTCATCTTCTTGAATTTAATCTGGCTTCAGACACTTCCTAGCTGTGTGACCCTGGGCAAGTCACTTAATCCTGTTTGTCTCAGTTTCCTCATTTGTAAAATGAGCTGGAGAAGGAAATGGCAAATCACTCCAGTATCTTTGCCAAGAAAAACCCCAGATGTGGTCACAAATTGTCTAATATGACTGAAATGACTGAAAAACAACAAAAAGCTTTGCAATCAAAGGAAAGCTCTGCCCTTACTGGATGTGTGACCATGATCCCTGAGTCCCACTTTCCTCATGTTTAAAATGAGAATATTGGAGCTGATGGCCTGTAAGGCCCTTTCTAATTCAAAATCTGTGATCATATGATCTCACAATTATGCCATTATGAAGGCTGTTAACAGCACCTGCTCCTTCTTGTTCCCACATTTCAATTGCCCAGCCTCCCTAATTATGGACATCACCTTTCTCAGATAACTTTTGTAATTTAAAGGAAGCAAGGAGATAAATGAGGACCTTGAGCCGACACAGGGAAAGGGAATCCTCTTGATCCATTTCAAATTACATTTTTGGGTAGGACATTGTTTCTCCCATCCAATGAGATAATGATAACCTATGCTGTACTTTGCAAGCTTTAAAGTGATCTATTATTGTTAGTATTATTATTATTCAATATTAAATAACACTTAATTCTCTGTTATTATTTCTGAGTGAGCTAGATAAGCTATCTACCCAGGGACAATCAATTTCAAGCTGGACAGGACCTCAGAGGCCACCTCATCCAACCCTCTAATTTTATAAACAGGGAAATCAAGGCCCAGAGAAATGAAGTGATTTGCCCAGGGTCACAGAGACAGTAAGTGACAGAAGGAGGGTTCAAATCCAGTTCCTCTGACTTCAAAGCCAGCATTCTTTCCACGGTACCCTATCACCTCCTTGATAAGTAAGTTCACCCACTCTCCCTATTAATGACTCGGTTCCAGAATGTTCACATTTAGAACCTTACAGATTCGTTTCTCCCACATTTGCTGAATCAAGATCTCATGCCCACATTGGCCGCTCATTTATTTGGACGTGTTTTCCTTTCTTAAAGTAATTTCATTGAGGGAAGGAAGGTAGAGTGCAATTTGGGCCTGCACATCTACTCTCCCTATTTTAATGCACTTTCTGGCAGCTTCTGAGGAAAGGGAAAAAAGAGAGGGAGAAAAAAAAGTAGCCAAGAGCTTTAATGACTAGAATATTAGGACCTGCTTGACTGGAATCCTCTCAAGTTAAGGCCCCTTAAAAAGGGAGAAAAGAAAAGAAAGCCAACACAAACAACAAAGCATTCAGAGCTCAGTTTTCAATTAGCAAATGATATATTCTCTGGTGCAATTATCTCAGTGGCACAATTCGGCACTAACCCAGAGTTAGCAAAGAATTGAAGTCAACAGACCCATCAGGGTAACTTTCCCCCTGCATTTAAGGACATAACAAAAATAGGTCACACGTGACAGCAGCTTCTAGATAGTGAAGGGGAGAGAGTGAGTGCAGGAACACCTGGGTTCAAGTTCTCCCTCAGTGATAAAGGCTGAGTGACCTCAGACAAGTCACTTAGCTTCCCACTGCCCCTAGGCAGATCTCTAAGACTATCAATTGTAGAAAAGGTGCAGACTTGTTTTGGCAGGTGAAGCTTTATACCAGTGAAATCACAGGTCTGGTCCTTCCCCCATTCAAAAAAACACTAATAACTTAGATATAGTTAAGCTGTTCCCAAAGAACGTGTCATATTCCCAAAGGAAGATGAGTTCCTAGAGGGTAGAGACTCTTTCTTTTCTTTTGTCTTCAGCATCTATCAGAGTGTCGACAGATGTCACACATGGTAAATGGGGATTCATTCATTCACCCTTCAATAGAAATCATCATAATAACTAGCATTTTAGATAACACGTTAATGTTTACAGGTACTTTACAAACATCTCAGTTTATCTTCAAAACAACTCTATGAGATGGATACTATTATTATCCTCATTTTATAGATGAGGAAACTGAGGCTAACATTCCATCACAAACATTACAGAGCACGGTGTAGATAGGAATGTTTACAGAAGACATATTCCTTACATCCTTATGGATGTAAGATTCAAGTACAGATAACTCTAAAGCATAAAAACATGTGATAAGTGAGTTAGACAAGGCCAAAATAAAAGTGCTGATTTTATAAAAAGAAATTAAAGAGTTATAAAAAAATAAGAGTTCTGAAAGTGAAGGTTTTAACCAAAGTTAAAGGAAAAGGTGGTTAAGATTGGTGAAGGCTTTATGAAGGAGATGCGATTTGTGTTGGAATTTAAAAGGCAGCTAAGGTTTGGCTAAAGATAAATTTAAAAGACAGCTAAGGCTTAATGGTTCAAGACAGAAAGGATATTTACTCCAATCCGGTCCAATGCAATTCAATTCAAAAAGCATTTAATTAAACACTTACTTTGTATATGTCAGGCACTCTGATAGGTGCTAGAGGAGAAAGAAAGAAAGAAAAAGAAAGAGAGGGAGGGAGGGAGGAAGGAATTAAAGAAGGGATGAAGGAAACAAGGAAGGGAGGAAGAAAGGAAGAAAGAGTTTTTACCGTCCCCCCCCCAAAGCTGCCATTCCTTTCAGAAGGAAATAATGTAAACATATATAAATAAGCACAAAATACAAATAAATACACAATATAAAAAAACAAAACAAATACATAAATAAATACAAAAAAGCATAAATAAAAATAATTTAGTGAGTAGGACACCGGAAACTAAAGGGACCCAGGAAGGCCTGAGAAGGAGTCAGCATCTGAATTTGGCCTTAAAGGAAACTAGGGATTCTAAGAGGCAGAGATGAGGAGGGAGAACATTTCTGTTCAAGGCCCTGGAGATTGGAAAATGGATTGTTGTGTCCTGGAAATGGGGATCGGGCCAATTTGACTGGAATGCAGTTTGGGTGAAGGAGAGTAGTGACGGGCAGTAAGACAGTTCAGTGATAGGAAATAGCAGAATCAAGGCACAAAGGTGGGAAAGTACAGAGCATATCTGGAAAACAGAGTGTACTCTAAACTTGAGTAGAGGACAGCACTCAAGGAAGGGAGCATTATGAGATAGAGATAAGGCTAGGAAGGTGCCAAGATTACTGGGAGGCCATTGGTTCTAATTCTTCTATACAACATGACTAATGTGAAAATATGTTGAATATGAATGGATATGTAGAGCCTGTGTCAGATTGCACACCATCTTGGAGTGGGAGGAGGGGAGAGAGGGGGAGAAAATTTGGAACTCAAAATCTTATGGAGTGAATGTTGAAAACTAAAAATAAATTAATTAATTAAAAAGAAAAGTTGAGAAGGGGATGTTTTGACTGCCAGGCAGGGAGTTTGAACTTTACTTGGGATGCAATAAGGAGCCCCTAAATGTTTTTTAGTGAAAGTGTGAGCGGCACCTTTAATAATAAGGATTATCTTTGCAGTGTGCAGGATGGACTGAGGGAGTGTGGAGAAAATGGAAGTAGGAAGGCCTTTCAGGTGGCCCCTTCAGCACTTCATGAAAGTAGTCGTGAGGGCTAGTAAATCATTAGCAGTGGGAGTGGAGAGCATGGATTGGATGTGAAGAAATTTGTGGAGGGGCCATAAACAGGACTTGAAATGTCCACTCTGCACTCCCATCCCTAACACACACACACACACACACACACACACACACACACACACACACACACACACGAATTCCTAGTTCTAGCTTTGAATGACCCATTTTATAATGGCTAACACTGGGGAAGCAGGGAGTCAAATGACCAGCTGGATTCCACCAGAGCTATCAGTGTCTGTGAAAAGTCTTAATCAGGGGGACATTTACAAGCTGATGATATTTCTCTCTGTCTTTGCCTTTCAGAAACAAGACAATTTTCTTTTCCTGTCACCGCTGGTTTTTTAATTGCACAGTGGCACCTAAGTGAATTACACTCTTTATGTATGAGCTGTTCTGTATCCACAGCCTTGATTTCCCTCATTACTCACACAGCACAGAGCAAATCTTAACAGGTCTAACGTTTCTGATGAATTGACTTCCCCTGACAGATGATAGTGATTGGTGAGACCTGGAATACTGATGCTGGGATACTGCAGGCAAGTATATAGAACTTATGAAATGGCACCATTATCTCCTGGATTCTTGAATGAGAACTCTGTTCTCTCTGCCTACCTGCTTTTTCCCGTGTTACCAGGTCCCAGGAAGAATGCAACTGCTCTCAGAAGGTAAAGAAATATCGCCACCATGCCTATGGGATAGCCTGGATATTTGGCACTTGTGTAGGAAAGGGAGACAGTGAGGGAGCATTCGCAAATATTTGCAAACATCTCAACTAAGCCTGACAAATACCCCTTGAGATAGATACTATAATGATTATTTTTTTTTATTCCATTTCTTTTCAGATTAGGAAACTGAGCCCAGGAGGTTAAGATATTTGGCTATGATTATAGAGCTAGTAAATATCAGAAGTTGGATTTAAAACCAGGTCTTGATGTGTCTAAGCCCAGCATTCAGTCCACTACAATTGACTTAATATCTTTCTGAGTCCTTTGGGAATATGCTTCACATGTTTAATGATAATAAGCAAACTCTGGCTTTGTATCCCCTACAGTAGCTTTATAAAAAGGACTAAGAAGACTGAATAGATGCATGATATGATAGAAAGAATCAGTCAGTCAATGAATCAGTTAAACATTTAAGTATCTACTATATAATTGGCTACTATGATAAGTCCTGGGAATGCAAAGAAAGGCAAAAGACAGTCCCTGACCTCCAGAAATTCACAATCTGTAAAATGTGATAATTTTTATTTCTTTATTACCATGTGTATTACTTCATTTTTCTTGTATTTTAATATAGCTAGCACTTTTGGAATTATATTAAATAATGGTAGTGACCAGGAATATCCTTACTTTATTCCTCATTTTATTGAAAAGATCTCAAGCATTTCTTTGGTATAGATAATGCTGCTGGCTATAAATTAAATATTATTTACCATGTTAAAAAAAGTCCATCTATTCTTAGCTTTTGAATGTTTTTTTTCCCATAGAATTATGTGTTGTATTTTTGTCAAAAAAGATTTTCAGAATCTACTTATATGTAATATTTATTTTGTTATTAATTTGGTCTGTTATATTTATAGTTTTCCTAATATTGAATCAACCTTGCATTTTTCATATAAATCCAACTTGGTTATAGTGGTCATAACATTTTAAAAATGTTACTGAAGATTCTTTGCTAATATTTTATTTAATATTTTTGCATACATGTTCATAGAGATGATGGTCTATAGATCACTTTCACTGTTTTATGTCCCCCTGCTTTTTGAAACAAAAAATATATTTGTTTCCTAGGAGTTTGATAGGATCCCTTCCTTCTCTATTTTTGTAAATAATTTATGTAATGTTAGAATTAATTGTTCTTTGAATGTTTGATAGAATACTTTTGTACATTCATCTGGTCATTTGAGTTTTTGTTTTGTTTTTTGGAAAGGAAGTTATTATCATTACTTGAATTTTTCTTCAAGCTTTCTTCAATTCTTGTTCTTTTCATCTAGGTATTTATATTTTCTAAATATTCATCTATTCATTTAAATTATTAATGTTCCCATATAATTGAACAAAACTGTTTTAATACTTTCCTTCATTTCATCTCTATTTTGAATTCTTTTTTCCATTTTTGAGTAATGGCAATTTGGTTTTCCTTTTTCATTTTAATATCAAAGTAGCTAAGAGTTTGCCTATTTTATTAGTTGCTACAAATGAAAAAGAGACCCTAGTTTACTTTATTGGCCGAAGTTTTTGTGTCAATTTGTTTATATTTTTATTTTCAGAATTTCTAGTTTTGTGTTAAATTGGGTTTTTATTTGTTACTTTTCTAGCTTCTTTAGTTGGATACCCAGTTTGATTATCTGTTCTTTTTTCTTTACATCCAAAAATGCTTTGTTATTTTATCTTATGATATATATATATTCATCTCATTTTCTTTTATGAAATTATCTTTTATTCCTTTGATTTTTTCTTTAACACATTTTTTAGGATTATATTAGTCTCCATTTAAGTTTAAATCCTAACTTCAAATGACTTTAGTAATAATTGTGTTGGTCAGTAAAATATTTTTATGGTTAAGCATCTCTGCATTTGTTTATGTGATTTTTACGTATGATTTTTGTAAAGGTGCCAGATACAATAGATAGATACATATACACATACACACATACACATACACATACATACACATATACATATACACATGGGTGAAGGAAAGTAAAGATGGGCAGTAGGACAGTTCAGTGATAGGAAATAAGCAGAATCAAGGTGGGAAAGGTGGGAAAGTACAGAGCATATCTGGAAAACAGAGTGTACTCTAAACTTGAGTGGAGGACAGCACCCAAGGAAGGGAGCATTATGAGATAAGGCTAGGATGGTGCCAAGATTACTGGGAGGTCATTGGTTCTAATTCTTCTATACAACATGACTAATGTGAAAATATGTTGAATATGAATGGATATGTAGAGCCTGTGTCAGATTGCACACCATCTTGGGATGGGAGGAGGGGAAGGAAGGGGAGAAAATTTAGAACTCAAAATCTTATGGAGTGAATATTGAAAACTAAAAATAAGTAAATTTTTTAAAAAAGATGAGAAGGGAATGTTTTGACTGCCAGGCAGAGTTTGAACTTTACTTGGGATGCAATAAGGAGTCATTGAGTGAACGTGTGTGTGTGTGTGTGTGTGTGTGTGTGTGTGTGTGTGTGTTTCCACTCAGCAGTCACTAGAGATCTATAAGAGCTAACTCCCCTAAAATTCTACTCTAATTTTTTTCTTGTCTATCTTTTTGTTACGTTTATACCTGAAAAGGGCACATTTAGTGTTAGTTTTTATGTTTCAAGAAAATTTTTATATTTCAAAAAAAGTTATTGGATTCTTCTTTCTGGTCCATTCTGCTAACCTACTTTGTTTTATAGGAGAATTCATCTCCTTCATCTTAATAGTTATGATTATTAATTGTGTTTTTCCTTTGATCATAGCTTGTACTTTTTTCCTCTTTGTCCCTTGCCCTGATCTTTACAAAGAAGGAGGTGGGGAAAAGAATAGGAACACTAAAAAGCTATATTTAATGTGACCTGATCCCATTTTTCTGCCCCATCCCACTCTCTTCACCTACTTTAGACTTCTGTCACTGATTCTTAAATTTTCTTTTTTCTTTTTCATTTCCAATGTAGGATCTGCCCTCCAAAGTTGACATTTGTTTTGCTTCTAACTATTCCTTATGTGCTCTATCCTTTCTCTTAATACCCTCATCTGTTTGTTAAAGTTACATATTTTTATTGTACCAAACTGTGTATGTGTTCAACTCTCCTTTGCATGGTTAAGATGAGAGCAAGGTTCATGAGAGGCTTTCTTCTCAAACTCTTCTCCCTTTTATACTGTGTTTGTGTTTCAAAGACTACCGTTCTCTGATCTTTTCATCAGGAATACTTGAAAGACCTCTAATCTATTAAAGATCTATTTTCTCTCTCATAGGATTATATTCATACTTGCAGAATAAGTTATTCTTGGTGGTAATTCTTTTTCTTTTGTCTTTCAGTAGATCATATTCCAAGATTTTCTCTCTTTTATTGTAACTATACCATAGCTTTATCTGATTCTGACTGGTTCTTTTGTGTTTGAACTCTTCCTTTCTGGTTACATGAAATAACTTTTTTTCAACCTTTAAGCTTTGGATATTGGTTATAATATTCCCTCATGTTTTCAATTTGGAGTTTCTTTCAGGAGGTGACCCATGAATTCTTTCTATTTTCACTTTTCCCTCTATTTTTTATAGATCCAAATTTCTTTTATGGCTCTTGAAATATGGCATACTGGTTTTTATTTGGTCTTGTTTTTCAGGGAATCTGATTATTCTTAAATTATCTCTTCTTGACCTATTTTCCATGTTGATACATATACATATATATATATACACATACATATACATATGATAGCTTGATATCATTCTGATTTTTCTATTCTTTGACTTTGTTCTAATATTTTTTGTTGTTTCTTGGAATCATTGATTTTGACTTCTATCTGTTCCATTCTATTTTTTAATAAAGACACGGGTAAGATTTTCCACTTTTTGTTCAAAGTTACTCATGCCCTTTCCATTTTTCCCCTTCATAAGCTCTAATTTCATTTATAAGTTTGTTGGGGTATTTTTAATCATCTGCATTATTTGTTCTATTCACCGCTGGAATGGCCAACCCATTCTCTTCCCTGAGGCTGTTCTTGTACTTAGAGTATTTTATCTTCTTTTTACTTCTTGGGCTTCTCTGAATCTAGAATATTTCTTCATTTTATTTGGAGTTTTCTTCTGTTTATTCATATTTCCAGCCTCAGTGCCTAGGTCTGTGCTAGGGTCAGCTTCCTCCCCCTCCCATACTCTTGGATTGGGTGGAGAGACCCTTTGTGGTGCTGACCTCTCTACAGTAAGGAAACCACTGTTGATGCAGTTCTACCAGGACTAGTCCCTGTCCTCTTCTACAGACCTTGGTTTCCATCTCTGTCTGCAGGTGGCATAATGTGGCCATAATGTGGGTCTTGGTCCTGGATTTCTTTCCTTCCCCGTGACAATCTCCACAACTGAGACTTGGATCTATTATGCTGTGGTTTTTAGTAGAATGTCAAAGACCATTCTGGTCTCAGGTCTCTTGGAAGTCCCTTGGGGCACAGATTACCCTGGTACTATGCTAGCCCTACTTCCTCATATGTCTCCAGCAGTAGCACCCACTCTCAGCCTCAAGACGTATGTATACTGCCCAGTCCTATCTCTCTGCCAAGTGTCCTACTGAAGACTAGTTCTACACTCTACTCCTCAGCTAATAGGCTAGGGGTGACATCCCAATGTAAGCCCCATTTACCAGAGATCACGTTAGCTTTCACGTCCCCTTTCCACGCACCTGCAAAATTCTAGTTGTCTCCTTGTGCAGTCATGGACTAGATGGAGGGCCTCACTGGTATTTCTCTTTGGTCTCCTTGATCATCATTCCATTCGATGCTATTTTCTGGGGAGGGCTGAGGGATGGTTAGGCTCATATAGGATCTTTAACATCACCATTATAACCACTGATTTTTCTAATTACCATCTGATGATGTCTCCTCTAGACTCTAGGGTACGGACTGTCTCTCAAGTATTATTAAACAGCCAGTTGGCTTCATTTAAGGTTTTTGTTTTCCTAATCCATACAGATTGGGACAGTGGTAAAAAGCACAAACACCTATACTACTCAATATGTAACCAGGACAATACAAACATTTTCTTCTCATACACAATGTGCTCAGAGACAGCTCATCGATGCTCCCCAGGGATAGGGGCCTTTGACTCTATTCCCTGATTCATCCCTACTTATTTCATACTCCCACATCTCTAGGCAAGGCACAGTGTAGCAGTCAGAGATGCAAATTTGTTGGGGGTTTTGGTTGGTAATGTTGTTATTTTCACACAAAGCATTTTCATTGAAGCTCAGTGACCCAGGCCCAAGATAGTTCCCTGTGTTTATATTTTGGGAAAAACTGTGAGTCTTAGTTGTAAAGGAAGAGAGGCATGCTGACTCACCTGGTTCCCTGCCCCCCAAATGCATCCATCTTGAACAGCTCTGGGATCAATCCAGGTCTTAGGTAATAGAAATAGAAAGACTCTTGGTTTCAGTTTGATTCAATTCAAAGAGCTTTTTAGAAAAAAAAAAAAAACCAAACTTCTATACTGTTCCAGGCACCATGCTAGGTGCTGGAGACACAAAGATGGTTCCTGCCCTTCTTAGTTTCATAGAATTACTCTTAGAACTGGATATTGCCTTAGATATTATCTAGTTCAGCCGCCCCGTTTTAAAATTGTGAGAACTAAGGCCCAGCCAGGTTAGCTTGTCTGAGTTTACACAGGTGACAGTTAGTGTGTAATTTTGACTTATTATTATTTATATTTTTCAGTCTTGTCATTTGGTATATTGTTTTCCTGGTTCTGCTTACTTCACTCTACATCAGTTCATTTAAACTTCCTCATGCTCCTCTGCCTTCTTCATCTCCATTAAAAAACAGTGACATCACTTATAGGTATTCCACCAAAACTTATTCAGCCATTTCCCAATTAATGGGTGCCTACTGTTTCCATTTAATTACTACAAAAAATGATGCTGTAAATATTTTGGTATTTATTGGACCTTTCTGTCCATCTTTGACTTCGTTGACTCTGAACCTAGTGTTTTGTCTTTTGTGTTATGCTTGATAGTTCAGCATTTTTATTTATTTATTTATTAATAATCCTAGGCAAGAACCTGGACTAGAGACTGGTATGGATGAGGGAATCATATGCTGATTGACCCTACCCATTTTATAGTCTTTGGAGATAAAACTAACAGGGAATTCCAATCCAGATAGAAGTCTGAATGTGATACAACCCACTGATTCCAACAATAGCAGGCATTTATGGAATGCCTCCTATAAATGGTTGGATTAGCTGAGTCTTAAAGGGACTTTCCAGCTCTAAACCTGTGTGCCTATGATCCTATGTGCCAGGTATTGTGCTAGTCATGAAGACAAAGATAAGATTCAAACAGTCCTTGACCTAAAAGTTTTTATTCTACTGGGACAGGACTTTCATTCTTCTGGAGTCACAAGTTTACTCATTGAAAGGAATCAGCAGTAGGAGATGAAATCAGGGCTGGAAGCAGGATATAAAGCAGGAGGGAGCAAGACGAGCGAGACGAGAGATGCTGAGAGGCAACGTGTGAATTTCAGGCTATAAGAATTCTATTCTAAGAGACAAATAAGAGGTCAAATGAGAAAAAAAAATAAGGATTTTATTGGGCATATTCCAAGGTTGCACAGCTGAAAAAAGTTTTAAGCCTGGCTATTTGCTGATAGACCCATTGTCTCAGGTCCAACAAACTGGGGCCAAGTTTCCTTTGTTAATTTCCTGGGCATCTACAAGGAAGTGGGTTTCCTCACACCCCTCTAATAGAGAGTAGGCTCTAAGAAGGGATGTGTTGGAGTCCTCAAACCAGGTCCCAAAGCCCACTGTTAAGTTTTCAATTCAAGAATTTATACCTTGGAAATAAGCAATGTTACATATCTGGGCATGATTTATTGCTTTGTTGATTTTTTAAGTCAAGAAAGTGATAGAGAAAATGTTAATAATAAGGTTGACCTTAAAAGTGATTTTAAGTACTTTTTTTGAGAGCCAAATGCTAAACATTAATCAGCACACCCCTGTCTACAGGTCACTCTTGGCTTCTCTAGTAAAACTACCTCCAGAAAAATTACTTGCTGATTTTTAGTTTTATTGATGCCTTTTGTTTTTCCTTTTTGTTTATTCATTTTTAAGCATGCCCCTTCCCCCATGATCCCATGAGCTTTCCCTTGTAACAAAGATTTTAAAAGAGAAGAAAAGAATTAGTTCAGTAAAATCAAACAATGCATTGATCTTGTCTGACAGCAAATGCAATATTCCATGACCTTAATCCCTCACCTCTGCAAAGAACAGGGGAAGATGTATTTCCCCAACTCTTTTCTGGAACCAAGCTTCAACAGTACAATAACAGTGTTCAGTTTTGACTTCTTATTATTTATAGTTACTGTCTTGTCATTTGGTATATTGTTTTTCTGGTTCTGCTTACTTCACTGTACATCAGTTCATTTAAGCTTTCCCATGCTCTTCTGCCTTCTTCATCTCCATTAAAGAACAGTGATATCACTTATAGACAGTAGTATTCCACCAAAATTTGCTCAGCCATTCCCCAATTAATGGGTGCCTGTTTCCATTTAATTACTACAAAAAGTGATGCTGTGGATACTTTGGTATTTATTAGACCTTTCTGTCCATCTTTGACTTCTTTGGGGTAGAAGTCTAAACAGGACTTTTGATTCAGGACCTCTGAGTCAAAGAATATGGACATTTTAATCACTTTTAAAGCATAATTCCAAGATTTCTTTTGTTGTTATACCATAGTCAGTTTTTAGTAGACAATTCTTTGGTCTTTTTTCCCACTGAGAGGAATCATTTTATTCTTTGTGAACAAGTTTGCCCCTGGTAGCCCAGTTCCACCGACTAGGTCCCTTCGACCTCTAGCCAGAACCTATCTGTCACCTGACACTTACCTCCCGAGATTTCTGCCTGTTGCTTCTGAAGTTTGGGCCCACCTCAATTATGCTACTCCCAAGTCCAAGGCACACTTTGGGTCAGTATCTATTCAAAACCACAGAGCATAAGTATCCATTGATACCAAACAAAATCAGAAAACTTATTAATTTATAGATATCATTTAATTAAACAAAATAAAGGAAAATTCTACTATATATATAGGAGCACAGTCTGCAAAGATGTCTAGTCACTTCTGATTCTGAGCATTTTCACTGTCTATGTTCCATGCTCTCCCTCCTGGCTTCCCTGGCTTCCTTTAAGTTTCATCTAAAGTCCTACATTCTGGAGAAAAAAAAAGTCCTTTTCCCATCCTCCTTAATCTTAGTGCCTCCCCTCTTCGACTACCTCCAACGTATGCTGCCTATCTCTTTTTTCTGTCAGTTGTTTGCATGTGGTCCTCTCTATGAGCTCCTTGAGGGCAAGGGCTCTTTTTGCCTTTCTTTTTTTGCCCAGCACTTAGCATAGTGCTTGGCACGTAGTAGGTGGTTAATAAGTTGGCCTATTAGCTGACTGACCAAGAGTGAATACATAATACATGAAAGAGGGAACACATGTAGGAAACATGTATATCCAGAGTAAGCCACATTCTTAAGGTTTCTGAAACTCTCGTCTCCCTCTGGAGTTATGGTAGATCTTATATGAATTTGGTATTTTATCTACTAGGCTACTATCTCAAATGAGCTCTAAACTACTTTCTTATTTTTTTTTTTTTTTGCTTTTTGGAGGGCAATTGGGGTTAAGTGACTTGTCCAAGGTCACACAGCTAGTTTTTGTGTTAAGTGTCTGAGGCCAGATTTGAAGTCAGGTCTTCCTGACTCCAGGGCTGTTTCTCTATTCACTGTGCCACCTGCTACCCCTCTAAACTACTTTCTTCACTAGTTTTCTGATGCTGATTCTCTGCCAAACTACCACCATCTGTTTGTCCTCTGTTGATTAGAGTTGCTATGCCACCTCTTTGCCATAAGAAGTGGTCACAGATTTTTTGTGTAGCTAGTCGATAGTTCAGGGCTTTGTTGTTGTTCAGTTGTGTCTGATTCTTCATAACCCCGTGGACCATATTGTCCATGGGGTTTTCTTGGCAAAGATACTGGAGTGGTTTGCCATTTTCTTCTGCAGTGGATTAAGACAAATAGAGCTTATGTGACTTGTCCAGGGTCACACAGATAGTAAGGGTCCAAGGACAGATTTGAACTCAGGTTTTTCTGACTCCAAGCCCAATACTCTATCCATTGACCCACCTAGTAGTCTAACAGTTTTGTGAGTTAAACTAAGTGTCTCAGACATCTAGCCAGCCAGCAAAAAAATCTTTACTCTATTAAGTATCCCATTTGGCCCTTTTTTATTCTTCCTCAGAGAACACTCTACACATATGACTATTATTTTGTTTGGAGTTTTAAAAAATTTAATTCCCATCATGCTGCTGGTATTATTTAAATCTTCACTGAACAAAACCGGATGAGGTAAGGGGAGTTGGTGACCTTCATCCTGTATTCCAGAAGCATTAAAAATCACTGATCTCTCTTCAACTGCTGCCAATAAAAAATAGACATTCCTGGCAAATAGTAGAGGAACATCATAAACATTCACCAAAAAGAATAATAGTCCCTACCTCGTGGGGTTGTTGTAAGGATCAAATGAGTCAGGTGCTTAGTGCGATACTGGCACCTAGGAATAACTTAATAAATGCTTCTATCCTTTCTTTGACTCAAAATGCAATATTTCTTCCACCGTGACATGCTGTCTCTCTTTCCTCATCTGCCAAAATATCTCTAAGATGCGAGACTTCCCTGATTTTGTAACCTTCCCTGATTTATAGATGTATAAGTTTTCCTCTATAACCAAGAGCTGTCCCTGCCCAGCAGTTCTGCCTTATCTCTTCATCATGAGGTCACCTTAGTGTGGTTCATCCTGCTTTCAACTGGTCATCAGTTCTGAGAGGGAAGGGAAAGAGAAGGAGCTTTTGCTTTTGTTTCAAATTCAATTTCTAAAGCCCTTCCTTGCTTACTACAGATATGACTTTAGAAGTTAAAGGTCAAGTACTTCCTTTCTTCCATGAAGTCAAGAGGTAATGGTGTTAAGACATTGGCTTTGAGAAATGCTGGATTTGGAGGTGAAGAGAGGGAGGGCTCATGCAGTAGCAGAGCCTTTGATCCTGGCTTATTTTCTAGTCCTGCTATGGAAGGAAGACACCATTCCAGTAGAGGCATACTAGTTTTCAGCAGCTTAATTTTTTCAGTATAGTAGAAATCCATTATACTCTGGTTTATTTTCTTTAAATTTATATTGATATCTTTTATTTCTACATTGTTCTTATTTCTACTTATATTCTTCCTCTTTGCTTTTTCCAGAAGGCCATCCCTTAAAACAAAGAATTTATTAAGAAAAGGGAATAAAAGCAGTTCAAAACTAATTAACACATAAATTAATTCTGACAATAAATGTAATGTTCATACCCACTTTTACAGAGAGTAGAGGAGGTAATGTTTTGTCCTTTGTTCTTCAAGGTCAGGTGTGGTCATTATAATTACCCAGTATATTCACTTCTATTGTTATTATTTCCATTTCTATTATTGTTGACACTGTCTATATTTTTCCTTGTTCTGATTACTTCTGATTAGCTTTGTATTGGTTCATACAAGTCTTTCTACTCTTCTCTGAATTTCTCATATCCAAATTCTTATGGCTCAAAGACATTCCATTACACTTATGTACCATAATTTGTTTAGTCACTTTGCAATCATTAGACATCTGCTTTCCATTTCTTTTCTACTATGAAAATATTGTAATAAATATTTGGATGAATATGGAGTCATTCTCTCTTTGACACATACTCACTAAATAAATGCTTATTGACTGATTGACATAGTTAATTTTCAAAGATGTAACATGGCATAAGGGAAAAAGTAATGAATTTGACATTAGAAGACATGATTTGAAATCTACATTTTGCCATTTACTACCTGTGAGTCAGGGTCAACTAGATGGTGCAGAACACCAGTCCTGGAGTCAGAAGACTCATCTTCTTGAGTACAAATCTAGTCTCAGACACTTACTAGCTATGTGACCCTGGGCAAGTCACTTAACCCTGTTTGCCTCAATTTCCTCATATGTAAGATGAGCTGGAGAAGGAAATGGCAGACCACTCCACTATTTCTGCCAATTGGGGCCACAAAAAGTTGGACATGACTGAAACAAATGAACAACAACAACCTGTGAGACCTGGGACAAACCACTTAACTTCTTGGTCTCCCCATCTGTAAAATGAAAATATGATTCTTGTACTGCATGTCTCACAAAGTGGCAGAAAGCGTTTTCTAAAGTTTAAAGCAATGGAGAAGCTATTATTATTATCATTCGACAGACTTGTTTAAATCATATGCATCAAATAATGTACCATAACCACCATATAGTCAAACACAGATGTAATAGCATTGCTTACTTGTGTTGCCCAAAGACTGGCTCTTTACATCTTTTCATTTTAAGTAGGATTTCATATTGCTTTTATGTATAACCCATATTAAATCTAAGGGATCACACAGACTGAGTTCTCACACAAACTGTCTGGCTCATCCTTCCACCAAGTGTTGCCTCTGGAAATGAAAAGTTTGCCTATTATGGTTATATGTGTGGCGACCATAAAAAAACTTGGTAAGCAGAGCCAAGGAAATAATATATACAGTAATTAGAAAGATGCAAATGGAAAGAACAGCTACACACCAGAAAAATCAAAAGTAAATGTTACAAAATTATAAAGGTCAAACAGGATTTGGATGAAGAGATATAGGACATTCCCAACCCACCCCTTCATGGACATAGGAAGTCCACAGGCATTATACATCACACATGTTTTTATTCTTTTTTAACATTAAATTATTTCTTTTTAGTTTTCAACAGTCACTTCCATAAATTTTAAATTGTCTCTTCCTTCCTCTTCCCTCCCTCCCCAAGACAGCTTGCAATCTGATATGGGCTCTACACATACATTCCTATTAAACACATTTTCACATTAGTTGTGTTCCATAGAAGAATTATAATAAATGGGAAAAACTATGAGAAAGAAAAACAAAACAAAATAAGAAAATAGTCTGCTTTGTTCTGCATTCCAACTCCATAGTTCTTTCTCTGCACGTGGCTGGCATTTTCCATTAGGTCCTTGCATTGCTGAGAAGGGTTAAGTCTATCCAAACCAGTCCTCGAACTCCCACTGCCTCACACTGTGGCTGTCACTCAGTATCCGTTCATATAAGTCTTTCTAGATTTCTCTAAAGTCTGCCTATTCATCATTTCTTATAGCACAATAGTATCCCATTACATTCCTATACCACAACTTGTTTAGCCATTCCCCATTTGATGGGCATCCCCTTGATTTCCAGTTCTTGGTCACCACAAAAAGAGCTGCTCTAAATATTTTTGTACCTGTGGGTCTTTTCCCCATTTTTAAGATCTCTTTGGGATACAGCCCTAGAAGTGTTATTGCTGGGTCAAAGGATATGTTTTTATTCTTTTGCAATGTATTATTAAAGTATTAAAGTATTATTTTCCTCTCCAAAATAATACCATTTGCCATATGAGATGGCTCCCTGGGAGGGGCAGGGGGGCAGGCAGAGGGATACTTGGGATAACTATAAGCAATATAAAAAAATATAGAAAATACCAATAAAAAAGAAAAAAATAGATGTTTCAATTAATCCATTTGCCTGTTGATTCCTCAAATATATAAGGCATTATAATGATTGACCAGCTCTGTTGAGTTCAAAGGAAAGTCAATAAATAAAAATAGCAAGTGTGTACATCAGGAGTTCTTCCAAATAGACCTGATCCAAGTTCTCCTGAAATAGAGGTGCTCACACAGGAGCTCTTCTGAATGAATCAAGCTCTCAGGTTTGGTTTTGGTTTAGTTTTTGTATTTTTTTCAATTATACGTAAAGACAGTTTTCAACATTCATTTTTTAATAAGATTTTGAATTCCAAATTTTTCTCCCTCTCCTCTCTCTAAGACCACAAGCATCCGATGTTGGTTATACGTGTACAATCATGTTTCAAAAGCTCTCAGGTCTTGAAGAAAGAGAAATTTACAAATAGAGGGTTGACCTTAAAGCCAGAAAGTGTGGGTTCATGTCCCACTTCTGCCACACACTGGCTGTGACTTGGGCCAAGTCACTTAACCTCTCAATACTCTAGGCCACTCTCTGAGACTATAAATTTAAAGAAAGTATCAACCTGCATCAGTAAACATAGTTTCCTCACCTAGGAATTCCCTCTACTAATGAAATGATAGGTACAATTCCTATCCCTATTCATTTAACTTCAGGCAAATTGAGACCGGATGCTCTTGAGAGGCATTAATCTCCAGCCCATTAATTATATAATTGAGTAACTATAGTTAGTTTCAATTATATAATTAGATGTCACCCCAAAAGTTAGCTGAAGTGTAATGTTCTAAAGCTTTTGGGGAACTAAAGGCAGAAATAACAAGGATAGATGAGAAATATGAAAAATGTAGGTTGTACATAAAACTGTAAGCTTTCCTCTTCCGAGGGAATACCAGGGATCTAGAAAAAAAAGACAGGCAGAAAATGCTAGCTGAAAAAATAATTATTTTGATATTACCTAAGCCATATTGTCTAATTGCATTTGGTAATTTGATCGTACTTCTTTGTGGTGTAAGTTGGAGGATTCTTCCAGGGGAAGGAGTCTAAATGAAAAATAATTTAGAATTACTTTAAAACATACTGCTTTGCACTGGAATTTTGTTCAAAGTTAAGCAATAGGGAGAAGTGAATGAATGAATAAAGCATTTATTAAGCACTAAAGTATACAAAGCACAGTGGTAGGAGTTGGAAATGCAAATAGAAAAGTCGGGCAGCCCTTGCTCTCAAGAGGTTCACATTCTAGTGGGGGAGACAAGGCATAAGGAAGGTTTCAGCTGTAAGTCAGGTGGTCCCATGGTCCTCAGGGTGCAGCAGTAAAGCAGTTAGTCAATAAACATTTATGTAATACCTACTATGTGACAGGCTCCATGCTAAGTAGATGTTAAATCCCTCTGGTTTAATATCATTTCCACTGGTGAAATGATATCAGTTTGTGATGTTGAACCACTGGACAATGCCAAGGATTTGGGAGGCAAAGACTTGCTTTTCTGAGTCTTCAGTAGCTGAAGTAGTTCATCCACAGGAGAGTTCTGGTCATCATCCCACCTCTACCACTTACTTGCTCTATAACCTCAAAAAAAAAATCTACTTCCACTCTCTAAACTTCCCTCAGTTTTCTGCTTTGTGAAATATTAGATTAGACTGCTGTGTCCCTTCCAGCTCTGACATTCTACGATCCTGTTAAAGGGCTGTGATCAGCATCTGCGAAGGCAGTACCAAGACATAGAATCATGGATCTTCTAAAATGTTAAAGTAACTAGTTACAAAACCATATAAACATTTAAGCTTGATTTAAGAAAATATTGTTTATCTCTGAATTCTAAGACATCCATGCCCACTAACCATGCCACCTTGCCTCTTACCCTTCTACTTTCCCTCTCTTTCTCCATGCCCAATCCTCACCCAACTTTTGTCCTCTGTTAAAATTAGACAGCTGGGTGTCACAGTGAATGGTGTGCTGGACTTGGAATGAGGAAGACCTGAGTTAAAGCCCGATCTCAGATATTTATTAGCTGTGTGACAATGGGCAAGTCATTTAATTACTGTCTGCCTCAGTTTTTTTTTTTGGAGTGGGTAGGGCAGGGCAATCGGGGTTAAGTGACTTGCCCAAGTTCACACGGCTAGTAAAGTGTTAAGTGTCTGATATCAGATTTGAACTCGGGTCCTCCTAACTCCATCCAGGGCCGGTACTCTATTCACTGCGCCACCTAGCCGCCCTTGCCTCAGTTTTCTTATCTGTAAAAATGATGATAATAATAACACCTACTCCCCAAAGTTGTGAGGGTAAAATTATTTAATATTTGTAAAGCACTTTGTGCTTTACATAGTTAAATAAGTTCTAGCTATCATCATCATTATTAATAAGATAAGGGAGAAAAGATCAGCTACATGTCATAGAGACGACATTTTGTGGGGATATAATGAGATAAGAGTTGTAAAGTACATTGCAAACCTTAAAGCTTTAAATAAATACTAGCTATTATTATTATTATTCATTATGCTACAGGAGAAAAGATCAACTATATGTCATAGGTATCCCTCTAGTGACAGAACAGAGTTACTGCCCTTACACTGAATCACAAGGCAACAACTGTATTACAAGTGCATCTATACATGACTTGTATTGCATAGTAGTGAGAGCATCAAGAGATAGGAACCATCAGGTCCTCTTATCCAACCCTCTCATTTCTTATAAGTGAGAAAAATGAGGTCTATATGCTTACATGATTTGTTTTGAGTCCCTACAAGGAGTCGACAGTGAAGCAGGCATTTCAGCCCAGGTCTTCTGATTGGGGAGCCATTGTTCTTCCTACCACATCATGCTGTCCGGTCAATGTGCTGAAATGTGACAGTGGAATAGAACCTATTCACATGGATACCTGAGGTAGAAGCAAGATCTTTGTAAAGACACCCCTCCACATGTAATAAGGCTTATCAAATCCAATCTGGGAGATTGGCTCTCTTGGCTGCTCCAAAATCTGAAATTTATAAACCCGAGCTAACAGAATTTCCCCTTGACCTATTATTTTGCTCTTTCCAGGATCTGGCTGATTGTATAAAGATAATAGAGTGATAACTACCTTAATTCTTAAGAAAAAAAAAAAGAATGAGCACAGGAAAAAATGGCAGATCAACAGATAATGCTGAAATCAGAACACTGTCAGAACAAAGGGAAATAAAAGTAAATTTGTTTTTCTTGAAGTAGCATGTCCTGGAAAAGTTGGTTTTGTTTTTTCATAGATGCATTTGTTTATACATCTTCATATATACATTTCTTTCTCATGCTTGAGCTAGTCCATCCTGGCACTTAGGAGTTTAGGGAGTTGAAAGTGGAAGAAATTAAGTTAAGGAGGTCCCCTAAGTGTGGTGGTGGTGTGCTCAGCAGAAAAAGGAAATTTAGAAGGAAAGGAGGGCTTGTGAAAAGGATAATGGGTTCTCTTTTGGACAGGTTGAGTTTGAAATACCTCTGAAACATCTGGCTAAACTGGCAAAAGACAACTGATGTGGGGCTAGAGCTCAAAAGAGAGAAAGAAACTAGGACTGGATATACATCTAGGAACGTACTTAGGAGGAAGAGGTGATAGACAGTGTCCTATTCCACAGAAGTCAAGAATGATGAGAATTAAGAAAAGGCCATAAGATTTGTGGACTAAGAGCTCATTGGTAATGATGAGGTCAGAACTCAGGCTGAAGAGGGTTTAAAAGCTTGCAAGGGCTGTGGTGGCTAGGTGGGGCAGTGAATAGAGCACCGGCCCTGGAGTCTGGAGGATGCAAGTTCAAATCCAGCTTCAGACACTTAGCACTTACTAGCTTGTGACCTTCAATTGCCCTTCCAAAGACCAAAAAAAAAGCTTGCAAGGGAAGTGGAGTCACTGATTACAAATTACTTTCTCAAGGAAGTTAGCCACAAAAGGGAGGAGAGTATTAGAAGATAGAGCAGAGATATGGGATGACAAGATAGTAGAAATGGTAGAATCAAGTGAAGGTTCTATAGGGATGGAGAAGGCATAGATGTGTCAGGGTGAAAAGCCAGTAGTTAGGGACAGATTGAAGATTAGCATAGGGATGATAGTGTAAACAATCTGCCAGAGGGGGTGTAATCAAGGGTGTATTAAAGGGGCTGACTTCAGCAAAGGGTCCCATTTTCATCTGAGACTAGAGTAAAGGAGGAGGGGAGAGATGTATGAGTGAAGTGAGATGGGGAAGAGGGAACTCAGTGAAATTTCTCAGTTTTGATGCTATGATTTGGTTAAAATATTAAAGTATGATTTGGAGCTGATTCTGTAAGAACCTTGAGGAAAGATAAGAAGGTCTGGAAAGACTGCTGTGGCTAGTGGAATAGGGAATGGATTAGTAAAGAGAGAAAGACTGTTTGGCTGCAATGAGGGCCCAGTTGATTAATCTAAAATTAATCTAAAATCTGTAGACAACCCAACCTGCGTGCATTCTTTGGTGATTTCTTCCAGCTCTGGACTGCAGCACATGAATAGAGAGAGGGATGAAGGAGGTAGATGGTGGGAATAACCCAAGGTTCCATGATTGACCACAAGACAAGGAGACAGAGGATTAAGGAGTAGAGAGTGGATCCAGTTCACCAAGGGATCTAGAAAGGGAAGGGAATAGAATCCAGTCAGTGCACTGGAGATAGCCTGGGAAAGAGCTGGGGAGAGAGGGAGTGGAGGTCATGGTACAAAGAAAAGGACTAGGAGTTATAAGGCATGGGGACAGACAGAATGATAACAGAGCGTGACAAAATAGATGAGAATTTCAGTATTCATGAGCATGAAAGTGGAACACTTGTCAGGGTTGACAAGATTAGGGGGTGACCATTTCTGCAGTAGGTATGGGAGAGTAGACTGATGAATTAATAATAAATTAGGGTGGTTGAGGAAACATTAATGTGCTTGTTGGAGTCCCTTAGTATAAGGGCAGGAGTTGAGGAAGAGAAAGAAAATGTCCAAAGTATTAACTGACAATAGCCACCAGAATCTGGTTTGGGGTCACAAATTTGAACAGCATGAGCCTCACAGGAGAAGGGGGTTCTGTGATGGTGCCATTGGGAATGGCAATGGAGAAAAAGGACAAGGAGTATTCTAACTGTCCCATTATGACTAGTGCGGATAAGGGGTGTAAGAGAAAATATTCTGGAAAGGTTCTGGAAAAGGGCACTGAATGAAGCATCATCACAGAAGGGGATGAGTGCCAGAGGATGGAAGGAGTGAGAAAGGAAAAAGGCTTAGGGTGAAGACAATTCATTACCTACGATGTAGGTATTCCAGAGGACACAGTGAACAGAGCCGCAGTGGGACATTGTAGGGAGACAAGCAGAGTTGAGGGGGATTAGGATGGAGTGTGAGGGAGCCAACAGCTGGGCATGGGGAGTGGGGTTTGTAATTCAGCAGGTAAGGGTTCAGAATCACTGAGATGGGGAGGGAATAAGGGGGTGGGAACCGTAACCTTTGAGAATTGAGTTTAAGTAGAGTATTGATGGTTATTGAAAAGTCCTTTGAGGGAGGCATGGTGGTTAAACTATGTTGATCCTCACGGCAGAAAGTATTGTTGTATCCTGTGAAGGCCTAGGCAGGCTGCCTCCTACCAGGTGGGAGGAGCAGGAGGAGGTATGGGAGACCAATTTGGAGGCTGTGGGGGAAGTGGGGGCAGGAGCCCTACATCTGTACTGGAGAATGCAAACAGCCTTGTTCCCAGCGTGGGGGGCTAGAGAAAGCCCTCAGCCTGCAGGAAGTGCTAGAGGGTCTTGTCCCCAGTTGGGCAGGAGCTGGAAAAAGTCCAGGAGAAGGAGGTGTAGGGGGTCTAGTCCCCAGGTGGTTAGGCATTTTTCTAAGGTGGTCACAGGGGATGGAATTGCAGGGAGGGAAGGGTCTGGGTCTTGGCCTGGGGTACAGTCTACAGAAGCTGGAAGGAAGAGCAGGGGATTGTTCCTATGTTGACTACCTATCTCTGGCAGTAGAGAATCCCCTGGTCCAAAGACAGATTTCACACAAATTTGAAGTCTAGAAAAGGCAGGGTGAGGTCAGGAAACAGGCGATTGAAGGTCTAGCTTCAATTTGGAGTACAAGGGAAGTAATATGAAATAAAGATGGGAAAGTATAATACAGCCAGACTCTAGTGGGTTTTAACTGTCAGGCTAAGGAGTTTGTATTAAGAAGTCATTTTTGTTCCAAACAGGCTGATAGGGACTGTCTTCTAGGGGGCACAGAACACCTTCCCAGCCCCAGTTTGCAGGCAACTTATTTATAGAATAATCAACCTCATCGAACCAGTGCTCAACCTTTAATGGGGCTGATTTTATTCCTTATAATAAAGATTTACTACTGAATCAGGGAAAATCATTAGGGCCAAAGTTGTAAATTCAAGACCATACCAGGTGTGCTATTTGTCAATGCTCACAAAAGCCCAAATTAAAACACATTAATTACTACTTGGGAAAACATTAAGGGCCTTCATTTAGTTTGAACCCAAAACTCCCAAACCCAGCTAATGAAGCAGTCTCTTTTCTCCCCGCTCCAGCACATGAGACCTAATATTAATAACATTTGGTTTCTAATCAACTCCATGATCAGCTTCTATGACAGATCTTATTAGCTATAGTAGCTGATTTAAGAGATTTTTTTTTATATTTTCAAAACCTTATTAAAACAAAATATTGACTTTTTTCTCTAAATTTTAACTTAATGTCTTCAGATAGGTCTTTGACTAATGCCAGAGTGGAGAAATGTCACATAGGTATCTTTCAACATACAGGAGAGCCAAAGAAACAATGGGCCAGATCTCCCTGGACAAGAAAAGTCTTATCACTGAGGCACCTTGGTTGTCTTTATGTTAGCAGGGTCCCAGTCAGTAAATCAAGACAAGGTGGAAGGAGACAAAAGCCAGCTACAGTGGAAAAAGCACTGACTAAGGAATCAGATGATGCCTTTGAGGCTTACATTCTGATTACTGAACTTTTCTGGGCCTCTATAAAATGAAGGGATTGGACTACATGGCCTCTGAGGGTCCCATTCACTTCTTATCCTTATGAGCAACTTAATTTGGTATCTTTATGTCTCTCCTTTTGATAGGGTGTTTCCTGAAGGCATCCAGTGAAAGTGGCCATATCCCCACTGAACTTAAACAAATACCCATTGAATTTGAACATATCCCTGCTGAACTTAGATAACACCATACTACCAATTCTTATCTCCCCTCTCAAGACCTCCAACATATCTCCACCCCTTTCCTACAATGTCCCCAAACAAAATCCACTTGAAGGCTCAACCTTTCTTAGAGCCATGGGATCATCAAATTGGAAGGGCTATTAGAGGTCATTAAGTCCAGCCCTGTGCCTGATGCAGAAATCTGCTCCACAAAAGCCTAGATAAGTGGTCCTCCAAGCTTTCTCTGAATACCTTATTAAAACAAAATAGAAGGGAGGTAAGAGGCCTAAACTTTTAGTGCTGTTTGGATACTCCTTGCTGAGGATTATTGATGCAGATATTGACAACAACAGATAATAATGTGCTTTTTTCCCTAATCAACAAGCATTTCATTTTTAAGTAATATTTTATATTTTTTCAAATTATAAGTAAAAACAATTTTAACTTTTTTTTTTTACAAGATTTAGAGCTCCAGGGGAAGAGTCAAGATGGTGGAGTAGAAACAGCTCATCCAAGCCACTCTGCCCCCAGATTCCCCCCAAACAATGTAAAAGGGGACTCTGAACAACTTCTGGAGCCCCAGCACCCACAGAACGACACAGAGAAGCTAACCTCCCGCTGAGGACAGCCCAGCAGCCCTGCAGGAAGGACCAGGTGAGCGGTCTGGGAGCTGGCAGCGCACAGCGCGCAGAGTGCAGGGAGCAGAGCCGAGCCAAGCCCAGGTCCGCATGAGCCGAGGTTGTAGCCCAAGTGCGGCAGGGCCAGCAGTCGGCTAGAGGAACCCCAGAACACCAGCAGCTGTGGCAACTCCAGAATTATCAACATAGACATGCCTAGGACAAAGTAAGAGGTTAGTGTCCTATGGACTTTGGGACCTGTATTTGGGGAATGCATCGGCTCCCTCCCCTGGGGTCTAGAAGCTGATGAGGAGACACTCCATTTTGTAGTTTTCAGAGGCAGCTCCAGCTCCCGGCCTGCAAACTGTAGGGAGATCCAGCGATCAGTCTTGGGGGGGTAATCGCTCTTGCTTTAACCTCCCTGGATCTGGATTGTGATCTAGGGTGGAAGTCCTGGGTGGGTTTACAGCTTGCCAGAAACGGAAGTTGCCCTCCACACGTTCGGGACGAAAATTCCTCTATCTGGCCTTAAAGCCATAGTGTGGCAACAAGCCCAAAAGTCAAGTAATTAAGTGGCAACATGCCAAGGCAAAGGAAACAGAAAAATGCAACCCTAGACTCCTATTTTGGGGGCATAGAGTGGGAAAAGGACTGTGAGGTCAGAAGTCCTGCTCCAAAAGCCCCAGGGGAAAACATGAGCGGGTTGCAGGCCATAGAGGACCTTAAGAAGGACTTTAAAAATCAAATAAGAGAAGTGGAGGAAAAATTGGAAAGAGAAATGAGAAGGATGCAGGAAAAGTATGAAATGAGGGTCAACAGCCTGACTGAGGAAAACAACACCTTAAAAAATAGACTAACTCAAATGGCAAAGGAGGCCCAAAAGGGCAATGAGGAGAAGAATGCCTTAAAAAGTCGAATTTGCCAGATGGAAAAAGAATCTCAAAAGTTCACTGAGGAGATTCATTCCTTCAGAGTTAGACTGGAGCAAATGGAAGCTAATGACTTTGTGAGAAATCAAGATGCTGTTAAGCAGATCCAAACAAATGAAAGATTAGAAGGCAATATGAAATATCTCATGGGAAAAACCACTGACCTGGAAAATAGATCCAGGAGAGACAATTTAAAAATTATTGGACTACCTGAAAGCCATGATCAAAGAAAGAACCTAGAAATCACCCTTCAAGAAATTCTCAAGGAAAACTGCCCTGATGTTTTAGATCCAGAGGGCAAAATAGAGGCTGAAAGAATCCACAGATCACCTCCTGAAAAAGATCCCAAAAAGAAAACTCCCAGGAATATTATAGCCAGGTTCCAGAATCCCCAGATCAAGGAGAAAATACTACAAGCAGCCAGGAAGAAACAATTTCAATATTGTGGAAACACAATCAGAATAGCCCAGGACCTGGCAGCTTCTACACTGAGGGATCAAAGGGTATGGAATATGATATTCCAGAGGGCAAAAGAACTGATAATGAACCCAAGGGTCACCTACCCAGCAAAACTGAGTATTTTGTTTCAGGGGAAAATATGGTCATTCAGTGGAATAGAGGACTTTCAAGCATTCTTGAGGAAAAAACCAGAATTGAATAGAAAATTTGACAGTCAGATGCAAGAAGGAAGAGATGCCTGAGAAGGTAATCAGGGAAAAGAAATCAAAAGGAACTTATCAAAGTTGAACTATTTACATTCCTATATGGAAAAGCAATAACTGTGACTGATGATATCTTTCTCACTATGAAAATAATGGAAGAAGGGTGTGTGGTCATATAAATACATATGTGAATGTGTGTGTATATGGTTACAGTTATATATGGATAGAGGGCATAGGTTGAATCTGTTGGGGAGGGAGAGTACTCAAGGGATGGAATTATGAGGTGAGAGAGGAAAGTGGCAAGAGGAGATGGGGAGAGACAGGGTAGGGTAAACTATCTCATGCAGAAGAAGCAAGGGGAAGTGGTTACAAGGGAGAGGGAGAATAGGAAGGAAAAAAAAAGGCAAAACCACATTCTCATTGAATTTGGTTCAGGGAGAGAATGACATATATACTAAATGGGATATCTCAAACTGCAGCAGAATAGGGGGAAGGGGGATGAGAGGAGGGATGATGGATGGGAGGGCATCCTTGGGGGGAGGGGTGGTTGGAAGTACCCACTATAGAAGAGGGACAGGATCATGTAGGGAATGGACCAGGTGGGGGGTGGGATGAGTGGGAGGGAATTATAAGAAGCCTTGTACAATATATCTACTATGATAATGTTTTGCATAGCTAGACATGTACAACATATACTGAATTACTTATCTCCCCAGAGGGAATGGGTGACAAGGGAGGAAGGAAATGGATCTGAAATTCGAGGTCTTAACATTAAATGTTTCAAATATATATAAATACTATTATTAATACTCTTTTGCTTATAATTGGGAGATATGATGTGCAGGCATTGGGACACAAAGATTCACCTTCCTCTAATGGAAAAGTCGAAGGGGGTATGGGAGAAGGTATGGGAGAGAGCCGATTGGAGGAAGCGATATCTTGTGGGACTGCTATTCTGGGAGGTTGGGTAGGGGAATAACGGGGGGGAAATGATTGTAACTCAAAATCTGGCGGAAATGTATGATGTAAAACAGAAGTTAATAAAGCATGTGTTTAAAAAAAAAGCTTTGGAGCTACAGAACCCACAAAAGGATACAGAGAAGCTAACCTCCCACTGACGACAGCCCAGCAGGTAGGCAGGAAGCTGCCAGCACAGCGCTCTAGGAGCTGAGCTGAGCCCTGAGAGAGCCCAAGTTTATAGACTCAGGGTGGCCTGACCAGCCCTGGGCTGGAGAGACTTCAGATCACCAGAGCTGTGGCAGTTTCCAGAATTATCAACACATAGATGCTAAGGACAAAGTGAGAGGTCAGTGCAGTGTGGACTTTGGGATCCAAAAGTTTTGGAGTGCAGTTGGCCTTTATCCCCTGAAAGGAGAAGCGGCTGTGGCGCCCCGACCAAGCAGCTGCCACAACGTGGCAGCTTTAGCTCCTGGCTTGCAGATTGTAGGAGGACCAAGCAACTAGTCTGAGGGGTAATTGCTCTTGCTTTAACCTGCTTGGATCTGGATTGCAGTCTAGGGTGGAGGTCCTGGGGTGTGTGAACAGCTTGCCAGAGCATGTTGAAGCTTCAGAGAGGGCACCCAACTAATAGCTCTAGCAACTGAGAAACCCCCAGCAATTTGGGACAAAACTCTCCTCCCTGGAAGCAGAGTCCTACTGTGGCAAAAAACCCAAAAGTCAAGTAATTGAGTGGCAACATGAGCAAACAAGGGAAGCAAAGCAAGCAGAGCAACCCAACTTTACTCTCCTATTTTGGGGACAAAAAGGATTAAAGCATGGAACAGGAGGAAGACAATGTGAAGTCAGAACTCCTGTACCAAAAGCTTCAAAGAAAAATACAAGCTGGTTACAGGCCATAGAGGAGCTTAAAAAGGATTTTGAAAACCAAATAAGAGAAGTGGAGGAAAAACTGGGAAGAGAAATGAAAACAATGCAAGAAAATTATGAAATGAGAGTCAACAACCTGACTGAAGAAAGTAACATCTTAAAAATAGACTAACTCAAATGGCAAAAGAGGCCCAAAAAGCCAATGAGGAGAAGAATGCCTTAAAAAGCCAAATTTGCCAGATGGAAAAAGAATCTCAAAAGCTCACTGAAGAGAATCACTCCTTCAGAATTAGAGTGGAGCAAATGGAAGCTAGTGACTTTATGAGAAATCAAGATACTATTAAACAGAACCAAACAAATGAGAAAATAGAAGGCAATGTGAAGTATCTCATTGGGAAAACCACTGACCTGGAAAATAGATCCAGGAGGGATAATTTAAAAATTATTGGACTACTTGAAAGCCATGATCAAAAAAAGAACCTAGAAATCATCCTTCAAGAAATTCTCCAGGAAAATTTCCCTGATGTTTTAGAACCAGAGGGCAAAATAGAGGTTGAAAGAATCTACCAACCACCTCCTGAAAAAGATCCCATAAAGATCCTAGGAATATTATAGCCAGGTTCTGGAATTCTCAGATCAAGGAGAAATACTACAAGCATCCAGGAAGAAACAATTTGAATACTGTGGAAATACAATCAGGATAGCACAGGATCTGGCAGCTTCTACACTGAGGGATCAAAGGGCCTGGAATATGATATTCTGGAGGGCAAAGGAGCTGCGATTAAAACCAAGAATCACCTACCCAGCAAAACTGAGTATCATGTTTCAGGGGAAAATATGGTCATTCAATGGAATAAAGGACTTTCAAGCATTCTTGATGAAAAAGCCAGAGTTGAATAGAAAATTTGACATTTAGATACAAGAAGCAAGAGAAGCATGAGAAGGCAAAGAGGGAAAAGAAATCAAGGAACTTATCAAAGTTGAACTATTTACATTCCTACATGGAAAAATGATAATTGTAACTTATGAAAGTTTTCTCAGTATAAGAATAGTTGAAGGGAATAGAAATGTACATACATATATATATATATATATATACACATATATATATGTACACACACATATATACACACACACACACATATATGTATGTATATTATGTATATATATGTATATATGTATACATACATATATGTCTATAGGAGGGTATATGGGTATATGAATACATATGTGAGTGTGTGTATATATGTGTACAGGTATACATAGATAGAGGGCACAGGACCAATTTAATAGGAAGGGATGATATTTAAAAGGTGAAATTAAGAAGTGAGAGAGGAATATAATGAGAGGAAATGGGGAGAGACAGAATGGGGTAAATTATCTCATACAGAAGAGGCAAGGGAAAATGGTTACAATGGAGGGCAAGAACAGGAAGGCAAAAAGGAATGGGTAAACATGGGAATGACATACACACTAAATAGGGTATCTTACCCTACAGAAGAGTAGGGGGGAAGGGGATGGGCAGGTTGGGGGGAAGCACCCACTTCTGAAAAGGGACAGGATCAAAGCAGAAAATTGAACAAGTGGGAGGTGGAATAGGATAGAGGAAATTATAGTCAGTCTTTTACAATATATCTACTATGGAAATGTTTTGCATAGTTATACATGTATAACCTATATTGAATTTCTTATCTTCCCACTAAGGATGGGTGACAAGGGAGGAATTCCAGATTCTGGAATTCAAAGCTTTAAAATCAAATGGTTTAAATATATATATACACACACACACATATACATACACACATATATATGTGTGTATGTATATGTATATGTATATGTATATATATATATATATATATATATATATATATATACTATTACTCATATTACTTTATATGTAACTGGGAAATAAGATATACAGGCACTGGGGCATAGAGATCCACCATGCCCTACTGGAAAACCAGAGAGGGGATGGGGGAAGATATGGGAGAGATCAGACTGGAGGATGGGATATCCAGTGGGATTACTATTTTGTGGTGGTGGGTATGGGAAAAATGGGGAGAGAATTTGTAACCCAAAATCTTGTGGAAATGAATGATGTAAACTAGAAATTAATAAAGCATTTGATAAAGGAAAAAAAAGATTTAGAGCTCCAAATTCTTTCCCTCCCTTTATCCCTTCCCTCTTCCCTGTCAAGGCAAGCAATTTGATATAAGATATACATGTGCAGTCGTGTTATAGGAAAAAAAAAAGAAAGAAAGTAAAAAATAGTATGCTTTCATATGCATTCAAACTCCATCAGTTCTTTATCTGGAGGTGGATAACATTTTTTATCATAAGCCTTTTGGAATTGTCTTGGATTTTGTATTGCTAAGAATAGCTAAGTCATTCACAGTTGATCATCATATGATATCGTTACTATATACAATGTTCTTCTGGTTCTATTCACTTCACTTTGCATCAGTTCATATAAGTTTTTCCAGGTTTTTCTGAAAGTATCATCAGATGCTTATCATTTTTTATGGCACAATTGTATTCCCACACAATCATATACCACAACTTGTTCAGTCATTCCTCAACAGATGGGCATCGCCTTGATTTCTAACACTTTGCCGCCACAAAAGAGCTGCTATAAATGTTTTTGTACATAAAGGCACTTTTCCTTTTTTGAAAAAAAAGTCTCTTTGGGATAGAGAACTACTAGTGGTATTGTCAGGTCAAAGGGTATGCAAAGTTTTGTAGACCTTTGGGTATAATTCCTAATTGTTCTCCAGACTAGTTGGATATTTACAACTCTACCAACAATTTATTAGTGCCCCGATTTCCCCATATCCCCTCCAACGTTTGTCATTTTCCTTTTTCTGTCATATTGGTGTTGGTGTTGTTAAGTCATTTCAGTCATGTCCGATTCTTTGTTACATCTTTTTTTTTTTTTGAGGGGAGAAGGTGGGGCATTTGGGGTTAAGTGATTTGCCCAAGGTCACATGGCTAGTGTGTCAAGCATCTGACACTGCATTTGAACTCAGGTCCTTCTGACTCCAGGGCAGGTGCTATATTCACTGTGCCACATAGCTGCCCCTTGTTACATCTTTTGGGGTTTTCTTGGGAAAGATACTGGAGTGGATTGTCATTTCCTCCTCCTGTTCATTTTACAGATGAGAAAACTGAAACAGAATTAAGTGATTTGCCCAAAGTCACACAGCTAGGAAGTGTCTGATGTCAGATTTGACCTAGGAAGATGAGTCTTCCTGATGAAAGCAGTACCATGGCATGGTACTCTAAGAATAGAGTCAAGAGCACTTAACTTTCTTGAGTCTGGGAGGAAACTCTAGGACAACAATAAGGTTTTCTTAAGCTGTATTATAGCAAAGAGACAGCTCAAAAAAAGGACAAGTCTTTTGCTCCAGGTGGATAGAGTGATGAAAAGGCTGCAGTTCTTCACTCCTATTGTTGTTGGAAGGTTTATATTGTGTAGGATTTAGACAAGTGTGCCTGTACACAAACCACATGTACACAATTAAGCAATTTTGACTGGAGAGCAACTTGACTGAAATACAAAGGAACTCAAAACACAAGCTTGGGTTGGTCCATTACATGTTCTTGGATGTGGTAACCCAAAATAAGAATGCTTTGGGTAGATCCAGAACCTGGAAGAATCCAAAATAACTTGTAACCTCCTCCAGCATTCATAGAGTTACTGGAGCCAGTTGACATTCTGGGTATGGAAAACCTTTAGTTACATAAGGTTGAATTTAATCAGTACAATAATTTCCCCCTATAATAAATCATTTCTCCTAAAACTGAAAACTGAAAATGACTCAACAGTGTGATATAATAGCTGTCAAACTAGATTGTGTCATCTTGGGCTTCACTGAGAGGAATGTGTCCAAAACCAGAGGAATGGAAGTCTCACTGTGCTCTACCCTGGTCAGATTCTAGAGGGTCCAGTATGGTGGTGGTGATGGGACACTATGTGGCAAAAGACCTGAAGATCATGTCAAAAATAGATAAATCAAAAGAAGTGGATAGAATACTGAGTCTGAACTCAGGAAGATTCATCTTCATGAGTTCAAATCTGACCTCACACATTTACTAGCTGTGTGACCCTGGGAAAGTCACTTAACTTTGTCTCCATTTCTTCATCTGTAAAATGAGTTAGAGAAGGAAGTGGCAAGCCATTAAAATATACTTTCCAAGAAAACCCCAAATGGGGTCCATTATCAAGAATTGGACATGACGGAAAAATGACTAAATAACAAAAGATCACTTACTAGCTGTGTGACTTTGGGCAAGTCACTTAACCCCAAATGCCCTGCCTTTCCCCTTCCAAAAAGAAAAAAAAAAAAACACCACCAAAAACAAAAGATGTTGAGCCTGGTGAAGGAAAGACTTTGAGGTAAGGCGATGGAACACAATACCTATTTTCAACCGTTTGAAGAAGTGATACAAAAATGAGAGATAAGATTAATTCAGTTTAGCTTCAGAGAGTAGAATAAGAAACAGTAAGTGCAATTTGCAAAGGGGCAAATGTGGGTTTGTTGTAAGGAAAGTTTCCTAACTGTTAATGCTACCCAAATGTGCAATGGACTTCTTTGGCAAATGGTAGATTGTTCTGATCTAGTCATTTTCAGAAAATGGATGAATGATTATTTGTCAAGTGATAGGGAAGATTCTTTTTCAGGTATAGATTACACTAGATGATCACTGAGATAGATCCCTTCCAACTCTGAAATACTGTGAAAATGATTACTTTACAAGGCAGTCTGTTCCATCTTGGCACCAGGGTCCTGCTGTTACCAGCAGTGGATTGATTTCTTTCTCTCCTTTCCTTCTTTCTCTCCTTCCTTCCTCTGTCCCTCCCTTCCTCCTTCCCTACCTCCTCCTTTCCCTTTTCCCTTTCCCCTTTCCTTTCTCCCTTCCTTCCTTTCTCTCTTCCTTCCTTCCTTCGTTTCTTCTTTCTTTCTCTTTCTTTCTTTCTTTCTTTCTTTCTTTCTTTCTTTCTTTCTTTCTTTCTTTCTTTCTTTCTTTTTCTTTCTTTCTTCCTCTCTCCCTTCCTTTCTTCCTCCTTTCCTCCCTCCCTTCTTTTCTGCCTTCCTTCCTTCTTTCCTTCCTCCCTCCCTTCTTTTCTTCCTTTCTTCTTTCCTTCCTTCCTTCTTTCTCTCTCTTCTTCCTCTCTTCTTTTTCTCTCTCTTTTCTCTTCCTTCCTTTCTTCCTTCCTTTCTCTCTCTCTCTTTCTTTCTTTCTTTCTTTCTTTCTTTCTTTCTTTCTCTCTCTCTCTCTCTCTCTCTCTCTCTCTCTCTCTCTCTCTCTCTCTCTCTCTCTCTTTCTCTTTCACCCTTCCTCCCTTCCTTTCTTCCTTCTTTTCCTTACCTTAACACAAGAAGACTAGTCTACTGATGGCCACATACTGCAATTACATTTCCCCAAATGAGCCCCAATGACACATTGTACTCCTTTCCTTTCCACCCTGCTGATGCAAAGCAGACACCACTGGCAGAACCATTAGAGCCTTTCTGATCTAGATTCTAAGCCACAATAAATAAAACCCATACAAGGGCCAAAGATAATCATGGTGATAAAAGGCCATCATTAGTGACCATCAGCAGTTACAAAACTACCCTTTCAGTAAGAATATATGTTTTCTTCACTTCTAAATGCCATAATCCACAATCAAGGGTACAATGAGCTTGTTGTGTCTTTTTGAATAATTGGGGTCACTGAAAGAGAATGAGATGTCTAATTAAGAGCTGATTAGATGAAAACCATGGAAACCAAAGGCTCCCACAGAATAGCAGACAAAATGAGATGAGGTAATGGGTACCAGAGCTGCCCCAAACAACTCCCACTGATATTGTAGTCACTAAATGAGATTATGCAGGCCAAATCATTCCCAATGTTTTGTTTTTCTCCTTCTGGACCTGCAAATAGGATAATTCCAGGTTCTTTTGTGAATAATAACCTCTTGCCCAAAAGGCCATGAAACCTTGCAAAGAACTCCTTTCCTTCTTGCCCATTCAATTCAATTCAACTAGCATTTATTAAGTCTCATGTGTCAGACACTGTGGTAGGTGATGGGAATATAAAGTATAAAAAAAAGTTCCTTCCCTCAGGGAGCTTATGTTCTACTGTTTCACCTCAGGCTCCTGAGCCTGTGGTGGGCACAGCTACTAATCAAGTCAGGGATCTGAGCTGCCAGGCTAGCTGAGTGATGAAAACACCAAGTCCCAGGAGAAGACAAAGGCAAGACCTAGCAAGCATCAGCCACTGGGTCTTCAGGCAGGATTGGTGTTGATACTCAGTCTGCCAGGTTCTTGTTGCTCTGTCTCACTCTACCTGGGCTGCTGGATCAATTTAGAAAAGGAAGTTACAGAGCAAAAAAGTGCTTTCTAAGGCTGGGAAGCAAAGAAAAGGGTTAGGAGGCCAGGCAGGCTCTGATCAACAGGGAAACCACATACAAAGCAGCTGCCGTGGGTATATTTGGGACTAGAAGCTTTTTGCACCTTGGTCAAGAATTATCCTTAGTGGGGAGGAGGGACCAGAGACCACAAGATGGACACAAGGGTGAGGGAAGAGCACATGCCTGAAGGTCATCTGGTAGCTTACAATTTAATTCAAAGGAATTTGATTAGCATTTATTAAATGTCTATTACAGGGATGGGGAACCTGTGACCTTGAGATCACATGTGATCCTCTAGGTCCTCAAGCCCAGCCCTTGAAGTTTGGGTTCAGTCAAAGGGCTGGGCTTGAGGACCTAGAGGGCCACATGTGGCCTAGAGGCTGCAGGTTCCTCACCCCTGCATTAGGTATAGGACATGTTGTACCAAATGCTAGGGATGCAAAGGCAAAATAAAAATCCATCCCTTTCCTGAAGAAGCCAATATTCTATTGTGGAATACAACTTGTGAACAAGCAAGTATATACCTGATAATTTGAGGAAGGAGAGATACCACTAACAACTAAGGGAGGTAAGACAATGCTTCCCATAAAGAAGTGGCTACATAAGCTGAGCCTTAAAAGGAGCTATGCATTCTAAGAGGCAGAGATGAAGTGGGCGGGGGGGGGGTGGCATTTCAAGCACAGGGGACAATCTATGCAAAGGCAAAAAAAAAACAAAACCCAAAACAAAACAGGGGAAGGAAAAACAAGTCCAGGAAAGAGCAAATGGACCAGTCTGGCAGAAACGCAGGATAACTGAAGGGGAGTTATGTAAAATGTATGGGAAGAAAGGATGGAATCAGATTATAAAAGGCTGTAAATGCCAAGCTAAATTGTTTGTATTTTATTAAGATTATTGAGCAGGAGAGTAGCATTGTCAGACTTTTTACTTAGGAAGATTCTTTTGGTAGGAGAAGGGAGACTCTGAAAGTCAGGAATCCCATTTGGAGGCTGTTTACAATAGTTAAGGCAAGAGGTGATACCCTGAATTAGGGCTGTGAGTGCAAAGAAGGGGTCTGGTGTGAAAAAAAGGTTGTAGAGGTAGAATTGACGAGGTTTGGCGATTGATTGGATATAGCCGGTGATGGAGAAGAATGACTTGAGCCCCAAGGTTGCAAACCTGAATGACTGAAAGAGTTATGATGCCATTAATGAAAGTCAGGGAGTTTGGTTAGGCATTTTGGTTGTGGTTGAGAAGTCAGTAAAGCATCGAGGGGGCAGCTGTCTAGCATGCAGATGAAGATGAATATAATTCCCTTGAGAAAAGGGGCTGTTGAGTTTAGAGCAGCCACCTTTGAGATCTGACTTACTGGTATGCCCCACCCACCACTGCTTAATCTGCAAAAATGTCTGACAAACCAGATGTGGCTGAGATTCAGAAATTCGCTAAATCTAAATTGAAGAAGACAGAAACACAAGAGAAAAACCCACTGCCTTCAAAAGAAACAACTGAACAGGAGAAGCAAGCGGGTGAATCGTAATGAAATCTGCCCTACTGATATGCACTATATATTCCACAAGCATTGCCTTCTTAATTTTACTTCTTTTAGCTGTTTAACTTTGTAAGACACAAAGAGGATGGATAAAGTTTAAATGACTGTGCTGTCCCTTTCAACATCAAAAGAATAAAGAACTACTGACATTGAATTGAATGAAGGCTGAGTCAGCTGTCTCTTTCCATCTGCCTGTCCTGGCTAGTTTGGGTCCTGGTGGCATTAAAAAAATTTTTTTTAAAAGAGCTTGCATGTTGCTAAAAAGAAGTCTTGGTGGGATTACAGTAAATCTAGTTAACATTAAAATGAGAAGCTATATGTACCAAGGTCCTGGCAAGCTGTAAAATGCAGTTAATCAGATTGCCATTTTTTTTTTGTTCAAATGATTTTAATTATTGGAATGCACAATTTTTAAAATATGCAAATAAAGTTTTAAAAATTTTTTTAAAAAGAGAAGAGGGGCCATTTAATCTTTTAAACTTTGTATTTCCAATGTGTAGCACAGTATAGATGTTTAATGAATGTGTTATGATTGATTGATCAATTGATGAAAGACTGGGGCCTAAAATAGGGACTAATGCAGGATATATAGATCTGGTACTCATCTTCAAAGATAAATGAACCTTCATAAAAAAGGATGAGGCAGGTAGTGGTGCAAAGAATAGAGCACTGGGCTGGGAATCAGAAAGATTCTTCTTCCTGAGTTCATATCTGGCCTCAGACACTTACTAGCTGTATGACCCTGGGCAAGTCACTTAACTGTTTGCCTCAATTCCTCTGTAAAATGAGCTGAAGAATGAAATAGCAAACTACTCTGGTATCTTTGCCAAGAAAACCCCAAATGGGGTCATGAAGAGTAGGACATGTCTGAAGGACAACTAAACAATAACAAAAAAAGAGGATTCCTCAAAGTAGAAAATATGCCTTAGGAAAGAGGACATCCACTATTAGAAGGAGGGACAAGGATGATGATTATGTTGCCCAGCAAATACAGCACCGAACTTGGGGTCTAGAAGAGCTGAGTTCAAATTAGCTGTGTGATTCAGCCTCTTTATGCCTCAGTTTCCTTATCTGCAAAATAGAGCTGTTGTAAAGACCAGATAAAATAATATATGTAACACACTTCATACATTTTACATCATAAAATACATGCTAGCTCTTACATGATTATTATCTAGCAAAACACACATCATCATTAATAATATTTTTATAGCACATTAAGGTCCACGAAGCATTTTTCCTCACAATAACTCTGTGTGAAAAGCAGCATATTATTATATTTGTAGTTCTAGAAACAGGCTCACGTTAGCTAGTTTTGTTGTTTTTTTCAGGCACTTCAGTCATGTCCAAATCTTCATGACCACATTTAGGCTTTTCTTGACAAAGATACTGAAGTGGCTTGCCATTTCTTTCTTCAGTTCACTTTACAGATGAGGCAAACTCAGGCAAACAGGGTTAAGTGATTTGCCTAGTTTCACACACCTAGTAAGTGTCTGAGGCCCCATTTGAACTCAGGAAAACAAGTCTTCCTGACTCCAGGCTCAGCTCTCTATCTGCTGTGCCACCTAACTGCAAATACATTCCCCAGCAAAAGTGTTCAAAAGATATGAACAGGGAGTTCTTTAATAGAGAAATGAAAGTTATCAACAATGATATGGAAAATGTTCTGTGTCACTAAAAATAAGGAAAATATAAGTCAAAACAACCCTGAGATTCCACCTCACAATCAAGAGATTGGCATAGATGAGAAAAGAAAAGCAAAGTGGCAGTTGCTGGAGGGTAAATGCACTGGTTATAGATTTATGAATTGATCCAGACATTCTGGAAATCAAACTGGAACTATGTCCAAAAAATTAACTTACCTGTATATGCCGTTTGATCCAATTATTAGGTATATAGCACCTCCCTTGAGGTCAAGGACAGAAGGAAAGGACCCATCAGTACAAGAATATTTATAGCAGTACTTTTTCATTGTGGCAAAGAACTGAAACAAAATGTATCCATACACTGGAAATTGGCTGGGAATATTGTGGCATATGAATACAATGGAATTTTTTTACACCCTAAGAAATGAAGATTATGAAAAATTCAAAGAAACGGGGAAAGATTTATATGAATTAATGCAGAGTGAAATGAGTTAGCAGAACTAAAACAATTTATGTGATGAGCCCAATGATGTGAAGAGAAACAACAAAGTTTGACTAAAATAGCAATCTAATCACGACTTCAAAAGATGATCCACCCCTTGATAGAAAGGGAATGGACTAGAGGTACAGAGCCAGGTGTGCATTCTCAGCTATGGTCAATATCTTGATGTGTTTTGCTTGCACTGGGAATCATAGTCCTTTAAGTCCTGGCTCTATTGCTATCTAGCTGTGTGACCTTGGGGAAATCACAACTGCCACTTCATATCTAAAATGGGGTAATAATACTTATACTATTTATCTCATGGGGCTGTGAAGAAATCACCTTGTAAACCTTGAAGTGAATTTAATATAGGTAGTTATAAATGCTAAGGATTCTATGTGGAGAGAGGGAATGTGCCTATTAGTGTTGCTAATTACTAGGAGTGAAATTACAGCTGTCCCTTCCTCGTTCCTATACTTCAGTATAAAATGTTATACCCTTTGCAAATGAGTTGATGTATTCATTTATCGATGTAACAAATCTTTTGTTTCACTGGGTAATGAATCTTAATGAGAATCACAATGACTTTACCAGTGATTGAGTTAAATCAATGCTTCTGTTTGGTCATGTGGTCAGGTCATAAAATAAATATTTGGTGGAGAAAGTGGATGGCAGTCAGAAAAGCAAGGACAATTGAAATATGCTACTCTTTGATGCCAATAAGCACAGCATTCATTTTTCTCATAAGCCATCAGACAGGTACCATTTTAAAATGGTTAATGGTTTCTTTCAGAGAACTGGTAACCTCTGAGCCAGCTGTGTCTTTCTGTTTCACAGAGACACAGCTAAAGGTTGCATATTTATATCAACTGATCCTATTTCCAATGGCTCTATGCTAAGGGGCACTCTACTCCAAGCATACCCCTGGCTTTAGGAAATCTGTAAGCCTTAGTTTTGACTTGTCTATGTTTCCTTTAAAAGCCAAGATCCAGTCGTTCTCTGTTACCCATCTCCATGTAGATGGCTCTGCAGTATACTGAGCTCCTTGAGGTTAATAACTTGAATTCTGACACCCCCCCCCACTCCCCATCGAGATCTTGCTGTGTTTTCATATCAAGTCAGAAAATTCTTTTGAGGCTCTGAATTGCTCCAAGGCAAAACTAGCTAAAAATGTACCAGAATTGGAGGGTACCCAACATTAAGTTCAAAGCACATGTTAAAGCAGAAAAGTATCATTCGATCTTCAAATAGCCCAGAGTTTAAAGGAAGTTTGGTTACATATAGGGATTGTTTTCCTCCCCCTCCTCAGCCTCGCACTTATCCCTCATGGTAAATCAATAAATCCAAATGATGTCCATGCCAACAAACTCTAGTCAAACATTTCTGATTCAGGATTATCTTGACTTCACCAGGATGTTAGTATACAGATGCCTTATCAGATCAGGACATTAAACCTTCTCCTGTTGTGTTACTATTAGTAAAACAATATTGATTTAAGACTCTTTATTGTGTCCTAAGGAAAGTAAGATAGAACTTCCGTTCAGTAACTAAGATAGCAGAGAAGTGTTGATGATGATGATGGATGATGATGATGATGATTGATGATAAAATCATTTAACTTCTAAAAGCCTCAATTTCCAATGTAATATGAATGGAGATAAATACCTCTAGAACCTATGATAAAGGGTGATTGTGAGGCTCAAATAACATCAAGGAGGCAAAGCATCTTGCAAACCTTAAAAAAAGTTGATTTTCATTTTTAAAGAAAGTGGCCCAGGGGTGGCTAGGTGGCACAGTGAGTAGAGCGTCGGCCCCAGAGTCAGAAGGACCTGAGTTCGGATTCGGCCTCAGACATTTAATGCCTACACAAACAAAAACCTAGCTGTGTGACCCTGGGCAGGTTACTTAACCCCAATTGCCCTCCAAAAAGCAAAAAAAAAAAAAAAAAGTGGCCCAGTCCCAGACATTTTTGGTCTAAGCTAGAGAAGGAAAAGAAGGCATACTTAACCAATGATAAAAACTCCTGTTTTTTGGATGTTCTATAGTTCACATTACTTTGTATCCCAAAATGCTTTACATATATTATTATTTGATTTGCTTAATAACCCTTTGAGGTAGGTATTAAAAGTGTTCCCTTTTTTTACAGATTAAGAAACTAGGCTTAGAGAGAAGCAGTGACTTGCCCAAAGTTACACAACTACTGAGTTCCAAGATTAGAATTCCGATTATCCAATTCCAAATCCAGTGTGTAAATTTCATTAGTGCAGGGAATTCCTGGTGAGGAACTTTCTCTATTAATAGAGATATGGGGTAATGGGAAATCAAAGAACTTGCCCAGGGTTATTGAGTCAGCACAAGTTATTGGTTTAGTACACTTTTTACTATGCCTCTCCAACACCAGACCATCATGATATCATTTGTGATTGTTATTAAAAGAAAAATTATCCTAAATGGTAACTAAATGAGGTCTGAGTTGGTCCACATTGATATTTGCTTTTAGGATATGTTTCATACAAAAATATAAAAAATAAACTATCTGTGTGACCTTGGGCAAGTCACTTAACCCCAATTGCCTTGCCTTCCCCCCTCAAAAAAAAATAAAAATAATGTTGAGATTTTGATTTTAATCATGTGCTTTGAATTTAATGTTGGGTACCCTCTAATTCTTGTACATTTTTAAGCTAGTTTTGCCTTGTAGCAATTCAGAACGTCAAAAGAATTTTCTGACTTGATATGAAAACACAGCAAGATCTTGATGGGGAGGGGTGGTGGTGTCAGAATTCAAGTTATTAACCTCAAGGAGCTCAGTATACTGCAGAGCCATCTACATGGAGATGGGTAACAGAGAACGACTGGATCTTGGCTTGAATATTGCCTTCATTACTAGTCACTAGGACCTCGGAGAATAAGATGCCTTTTCTTAAAAGCCTAAATGTCTTCTGTCCTCTCAATCTGTTTTAAATGAATAATGGACTATATTTGAGTCACTGACTTTGCACAGTACGTGAAGATACAGGAATCAGGCTTCAGAAATGAGGCTGGGAATGTTTCATTGCTAAAGCAGATCAATCAATCAAATCAGTATATTTAAAACACTTTCTATGGGCTTGGTACTATACGTGATACAGATGATAGAGAGCTTACCTTCAAAGAGCTTACAGCTTAGTTGAGGAGGTAAGACTAACACATGTAAGGGGCAGGTAGGTGGAGCAGTGAATAGAGCATCAGCCCTTGAGTCAGGAGGACCTGAATTCAAATCCAGCCTCAGACAAACCCTTACTAGCTGTGAGACCTTGGGCAAGTCACTTAACCCCAATTCCCCTGCCTTCCCCCTCCAAAAAGACAAAAAAAAAAAATTAAATAAAAGACTAACACAAATGAAGAGAGAAAACATTAGAAGATAAGAAAAAAAAAAGGTAAGTCTACAGCTAGGAATTCAATTGTACAGTGCAACCAACAAATGCTCTAGAAGTCTGATTGAAAGTGAGCTCAGCTAGGGCTGGAATTGATATGGAAAGTGTCAAATATTTGAGTGGAAAGAGATGAAAAGGCATTCCAGGTAAAGGAATCCGCTTAAGTGAAGGCATTCTGGTGTGAAGGGAGAGGGCTATGTTTGGGGGACAGGGAGATCAACCTGGGTAGGTTAGAGGGAAATAGGAAATAGGATTGGATCCAGGTAAATGGAGCCAAGATTCCGGAGGGCCTTGAAAATCAAGCTGAATGTATACTAGATGTGGTAACATGGAATCAGGGGACTTTGGGCTTTAATACTAATATTAGCAAAGCCAGTTCTCTTGCCCATTATTAGAGGTCACCAAGGTTGATTCAAGGACTTCTTCACAGTATCAGTAACTCTACTTCAAAGCCAACCACTCTTTTAGTTGTTCTCCCCTGCCCCAAACAATATAACAAAGAGGGAAATTACTTTAAAAACTAAATTCAAAGGGACAGCTAGATGGCAAAGTGAATGGCCCTGCAGTCAGAAGGACCTGAGTGCAAGTCTGACCTCAGACACTTAACACTTACTAGCTATGTGACCTTGGGCAAGTCACTTAACCCCAATTGCCCTGCCTTCCCCCCTCCAAAAAAGACCCCCCCAAACTCCCCAAAAGCAAAAACAAAAAAATATTAAATTAAAAAAACAAAACTAAATCCTTACAATTTTCTGAGGGTGGGTTTCAGGCAACATCATAGAAAACATAGACAAAAGCAAGCCGACATGCTCTTTGGTGTACTCTGCAACATATCTTCTAAACAAATAGTTTGGGCTTAATGGCTTCACTATCCCCATTTATAGCAATGTTTTAATTAAGCTTCTTCCCCACCCCCTTGAAGCCCACTTTTTGAATACCAAGATTTCATTCTGCTTTTAATTGACTTTGCCAGGAAGGTATTTTCAGACTCATTACATGGAAGTGTATTCCCAATAGTGATGTCAAGAGCCTCTGGCAAAAACAATTGGAAGGCCTTGTATTTTAATTTTTGAAAAGCCACATTTGACTGACTGCCGCTTTATCTTCTATGGCTTCATAATATGCGACAGTGTGGTATAATGGGTAGAAGACCTGGCTTTGAATACTGCCTTTGTCACTAGTCGTGTGACCCCAGACCTCAATTTCCTCATCTGTAAAATGAAGGGGCTGGTTATTATGACTTCTAAAATTCCTTCCAGTTCTATTACTCTATGAACATTCATCCATCTGAATTAATTTCCACAAACTCTCTCATAGAATCAATGCACTGAGCACGTAGAACTAACCCCTACATATCATTAAACTATGTTATATCAATCATTTACTATATGGAATTATGATTAGGAGATATGAACTGACATTAAGCAAACTGTATAATGACATACCTTGTGTTATAACAAGGTTCTACTGAACTTCACATCAAAAAAATTTAAGGATAACATTATCCTCAATCAAAACCAGATGTCTAGTATAACATATGAGAAATTAAGTAACAGACCTGTGGATGTTAACAATGCCCATTTTAAAAGCGACCATAAAACAGACAATTACAATGGGATCGAGAATCATTAATAGGCTGTAAACATGGTATCTTTTAATTTACAAAATGTCACTATTTTTATTTTGTTATCATAAAGAGGCATATTTTAAACTGGATTATAACAAAATTACCACAGCTTATTTCAAAAGAAATATTTAATACAAGGTGGTTTTTTTTAGAAAATTAAATACATTTGTTTAAAAATTCTATCATGTAAACCATAACAGAAGAGGGGTTAAAATAATACTACATATTCCAGTACATAAATGCATAATCTGTATGCCTTATATACACACACTACTTCAGAATGAAAATGATCTTTCTTACCACTGACATTCCCCTAATGAGCACAACCAACAGGTAACCCTAGCTTGGCCAACTGCCTGCAGATTTGGGCCCAGACCAACGAAAATCCTCTCCTATTGCACTCAACAATCAGCCCTCCTTGGGATTTATCCTTTTCAAACTGATACTTTTTAGAGTACCCTCTTCACGTGCCTGCCTGAGGAGTTAGGCAAAATTTACTATTCAAGGGATAGTTCCAGTGATGGCTAATCTATTGATGCATAGGTGAACAAATTCTTTCCAAGAAGAACTCTAGCTAATGAGAATACTCACTAGGCATTTTTGTTTTGCAGGAATGCATGTTAGAGCTTTCACTTTTCTTTAGCTGTTAGCAACTCTGATTGCCTCTCTGGAAGTTGTCATTTCTGACCCTATGTCACCATGATTCTCCTGAGTGCTCCATGTTTGTGAATTATGTTCCCCCACCCAATTTAATTTTTCCAAGGTGAACCTGGAGCAATGGTGCTTTCCATTCTGTTCATGCAGATTGGAGGCAGGATTAATGAAAATCAAAGAAAACATGTCCCAAGGTGGCTGGATACGACCAAGATAGTGGTTTTCCAAACACAATAAACTAATATTAAAATTCTAGTGCTTCTCCTTGAGTATCTGAATCAGTTGAAAGGTCTAAGCACAGGACCTTAGAACAACTACTAATTACCTTTTTAGACAATAATTCTGTTCATATACACTACTAGACCAATCATTTGTTAATCATATTGGATTGTTTCTTTAAAAAAAAGATTTAAAAAATGATTAGATTGTTTGGGAAATTATTCCTTTTGGTTATTGATGGGCAAAACTCAAGAATTTCCATTTTTGGCATTGTTCCAAAATAAGCCCACATGTCAGATTTTAGAGATGTCAGACTGACATTTGTCTGTAACAGAGCACTTATTATGGAGTAAATGGATACTGCCCCCAAGGACATTACAATCACATGTATTTAAGTAAGATTGGGGAGAATATAACTTAGTAACCCACCTCCCCTTTCCCCTTAAAAAAAAAAAAAAACATCAGTTCTATACTTTACACATTCATTCCTATTGATACATTAACTGATGTTTTGTTTTAGGAATATAATCAAGATCATATGCTATGGAAACATAAAATGAACTTTTTGGCACAGAAACGTTAGATAAAATATACAGTGCTACAATTGTGCAAAAATAGAACAGAGCAAAATTTGGAAAAAAGCAAACATTTAATGTTAAGTTTAATGAAACAATACATAATATTTTGAAAAGTGTTAATTACAATAGATTTTGTTGAGTATGAAAATGCATATTTTCCTGGAACCTTCTTTAGCTCTAAAGGTACAAGACCATGAAAATGGCTGAAAAGATCTAAAACTGTAGAAGAGAGTAATGGGAAAGAAGGGATGCAACAATTCAAAAGGAAACATGAGGTAGCCCCTTGGCTCTGGGGGCTAAGCAACTTTCAATGCTCTGGGAGTGGGACTCAATGAGTGAAGCTTTGGCAGAAGACTGCTTGTGTCAATTTTCAAAGAGCCCATACATTGAGACCCAGTTTCACAGGTTGTCCATAGATTTCTGACTAGATATGCCAATTGCTAAGTTGCACGACATTAATAGTTTGTCTTATGACAGAGGTGAGGAAAGAATGGACATAGTGGCAGAAAATCACCTTCTCTGAAAAGTGGCAAAATCATTGCTATTGAATAAAGGCCCTACTATTTGCCCAAGAGTGAGTGATGGGGTGGGGTTTCAACTATGGACTGAAATTCATTCCCACAGGAGCGTTCTCCATGCCTCTACTATTGGCTATAAGTTTGCAGTAACTTTTTAAAAGATCACAGCAAGGAAAATGCATTCATGTGCTAAAGGTAATGACTGAAAAGTTGAATTCACCAGAAGTTGTTTGTCAGTGAGAAATCAAGCAAAGGAATCTGGGAGACTGATCCTATGCTGTGAGTAAGGGTATGGCTGATTTATATGAAGAATGTCTTTATGCTTTAAATAACTCCTGAAATGTTTGCCATCTATAGTTGGGGCACAGGGGCTGAAAGGAAGGGAATGTAACAAGTCATAATGGCTGAGTCCCAACACAAAGCTTGAGAGCGTGGAAAGAGAAATGGGACTAGCCTGTGACTAGCTAGTTGGGATTAGCCCAACTCTACCTTTCATCTGCTACCTTGAAGACTATGACAGAATTCATTGCTAGAAAGGCTAAAGCCTATCCCCACCCCCTATCCATTTGACATTTCAAAGGTAACACAACTGAATTCTCAGGTCTCTCTGGATAGACCAATTCTACCTAAGCTGAAGGAGAATCAAACTAATTAATTTGACTAACCATGGGTCTCCATTTTGCTTTGTACATGGACTTCTGGGTAAAGAAATGGGACTTTCCAAGAAGGTAATTTTATTTCATTTAACTTGTTAGTGAATATTCATCAGTGTCCACAGTATTCACTCTTGTCCCAAGGCCTGTTAACTAACTGTGGCTCCTTCTGAATCATAATAATAGCCTATTTACAAATTTCACCTGCATAAACCAATCAGGATTAATTTACAATATGCACACACACACACACACACACACACACACACACACACACACACACACCCCCTAAAAAATCCCTCAGTAAAATTTGCTCTCGTGCTGCAATTGGCCATGGGTAAGAACTCATTTTAATAAAGTTGCAGTCTATGGAATTATGCCAAGCTTCCCATAATTGTGCCTTGCCTCCAAATACTTGCCAATATTAATTCCCTCTCCATGATTTATGCCTTGCATTAGATTGTAGAAGACGATATCATTTGTTTACAACATGTTCTAGCAATCTTTTTTTGTAAATAAAAACCTAAATTTGACTGGCCTAGTTATCAGCCCATCTAACAACATGAAACTTAATAGCCTTGTCAAGTCAAGCCTTCTTTACCAGTTTATTATCTTATTGTGTACAAAGCTGGTGCTATTATGTGTATGTATGTATGTGTGTTTCTCTAAATAGTAGATTTGCTTTATATTGATGCAGAGAACACGTGCCTGGCAATGATAACTAGAATGAGCTCCCCATAGATGATATTCTTAGAAACTGTGGCCAAGGATGCCTACTAATATTGATGATAATATTGATAATTTCAGCTACATAGATTCAGTTATGTTGGGCTGTAGCTTGTTCAATTAAGTGAAAACCCAGTAAGATTGACAATAATTGACCCTAATCACACCCTGGATTGCTTTTACTAAATCAGCCCATAAATCATATTTTCCTCATTGAGAATGAATAAAACATTATTCAGGACAGTACTGACATTCTTTTCAGAAAGTCTTAATTTCTTTGAATTAAAGATTAATGTGCTGAGAGGGCCAACCTTGAAGGGTCCATAGCAGGGGTGGTAACCTGTGATCTTGAGGCTACATGTGGCCTTCTAGGTCCTTGGGTGCAGTCTTTTGACTGACCTTTACAGAACAAATCCTTTTATTAAGGGGATTTGTTCTGTGAAGTTTGAATTCACAGGGCCGTACTTGAGGACCTAGAAGGCCACATGTGGCTTTAAGGTGGCAGGTTTCCCATGCCTGTCCAGAGTCTCTCTATTAAACTCAAGGTAGACAATGCCCTTAACTTTCTCTTTTCAGTATATCTCTAACCTAGATCGCAGAAACAATATTCTTTTCAAAAGGGAATTTGTTCTTAAAAAGCCAACTTGCTGCTTGTTTAAGGCTGCCCATAACATTAAACAATTACTAATTGTTCATACCTACTATCCCTGAACAAAGAACTGTAAAGATGGCTGCCTTTGAGTGCCTGGGAAAAATGAAGTGGGGGGGATGCTCCTTTAAAAAAAAAAACACTTTTTGTTTTTATTTTTCAATTAACAAGCATTTATTTTCTCTCCTTCTCTTTTCTCTGAGATGTTTATTCTAAAAGAGATGACACTCTAACTGGCTTATATATTCTATAGATTCTGGCAAGGCAGAACTTAAAATATTCTCAGTGTAGTTTTATCCACCTGTCCAGGAGAATAGATATGACCATCTATCAGTGAATTGTAAAAAGAACATTAATTTTGTCTTCTCCAGAACTAGCCAACACTTTTCTGAACCTCACATATGCCATTGGGATCTCACATAAAAGTCTCCCTCCCTCCCTCCCTTCCTTCCTTCAATGATTAGCAGCTACTCACAACATAGACTACAGCATCAGAGAAAGATGACATGGGGGGGGGGGGTCGGAAATGAACTGATTGGCTCAAAAACTGGGCTTGTGTTTTAGGGAGGGAAGGACACAGAGCCTCATGACCTTAGGTTCTAAAGTGCCATTACCACTCTCATGATTTGTGACCAGTGACCACTGTGACTTATGTTTTAACTCTGCTGCTTTAGAAATCTATTGATTCTGTTCCTATTTACCCCATTTTCTCATAGTTTACCCAACCTCATAGGAAGCAATGGGTGAGAAAATTCTGAAGTGTTAAATGGATTGATAATTGCAGTGCATTATACATGATTCCAAAGTTAAGGCTGTCTGTAGTTGCTGCAATTTTTGTGTCACATGTGCCTTTGAGCTAAAATTAGCAGAGGACGATCTGTACACTAAAGATGATTCCAGGATTTTTACATGATCTTGAAACAGGGAGTTGAATGCTAATAGGCAGAGCAAGTGCAGTTTGTAACCCTAATGTTTTCCTCAGGGTCATCAAGTAAATGATTAAAAAAAAAAAAAAACCTAAATATGGGAAGAGCAGAAAAAAAACCACCCAGTGAATAGTGAAGTTAAAAAAGAACAGTGATTTTAAAATTATGGGCAACGTGCGTAATTCTTTCCTCATTTAGCTTTTGACTATCTGGGTTCCTTGTGCTCCTTGACGATGGGCAGATTTTCTTAGTTGGGGAGAACTTTGGTGAGATGTTTCGAGAAGATGAACACAGAATCACAGTGTACGAAAATTTTAAGTCAACCATTCCACCAAAAACAAGAAAAAAGAAAGACTTGTCAGTCTACATTTGGGTTTCTATGTCTATTTTAGCCACTAGAGGTAATATTAGATATGGGAACTAGAGACAGATATTCGATCCTTCCTGTTGGCACCTGGACTTTTCTGAGATGCTAATTCTTAACCACTTCAAAGTGGAGTTTCTGAACACATTCATCAATTTTTAACAGAGAAAAACTTCAAAATAACCAGTATATAACAAACCAAATACAAGGCATAGAAGTGCAGGGTCACTTTGGCTTTTAAACTTTCTCTGTTTATTTAACTTGTAGATATATATTCAAGGCTAGATGTTTAAAGCAACCTTCCACAGAGTACTATTGATAAATATTCCTATGACTGGCTATTCAGACACTCCTGGCATTCTTGATAAGTGGTCCCTCGGGCTCTCCTGCTATGATGTGCTTCGGATATTGCCAGGGAAGATAAGATGGTGGGAAATTGAGACAATATTTTGTTTCAAGAATAGTCTTGGGATTTCTTTCCCTCTCCTTCCCCTCTCCCCATTTCCCTCCTTCTTTAACATCTGTCTTTTCTTCACAGGTTCTGGGTTTTGTTTTTTTTTTTTGACTTATTAATTAAATCTAAGTCTTAATTTCTTCCCTATACTTTAATTCATCCCTATGTGAATAACTTGAATGGAGGGTTCCTATCATTGTTATTTAGACCCTGCTTCTATCCAGGGCAACAATAAAACTATCCCAAATGACTACTTCTTTTAAAATTATGGAGGAAAGAGGCCCAATATGCCACCTGGGAAATACTTGTATTGACACAAAGAAAGAACCTCTTTGAGCAGGTGGAGGTTTTTCTTAGATCTTGCCTTCTGGCACATACTAGAAGCTTAATAAAAGTTTATTGACTGACTGACTACAGTTCAAACTGGCTACAGACTGAATGCAGTCCTAGTCTTTTAATAATTACTATCCCCATATTTTTACATGATTATGATACTTCCTGTTGGTGTTTTCTATCTCAGAACCCCAAATCCATTCACCTTTCTTTATACAATGTTTTCCAGCCCTGTTCTGTTCTTCTGGGCCATCTTTAATTTCTGAAATTTCCAGCTTAAAATTGATCTCAGTGGCTATAGAAGGCAGTGGGAGGATCACTTCATGATTTTGTTAGGATGTACTGACTTTTTCCTTGTGTATTTTGGCATCACCTTAACTCACAGCATTATGAGGCTGTCTCACTTAAGTACAGAGCACCATGACATTAAATTATGTTTGGTTGATGGAGTTACATTTCCTTGTTTTTGGTCCTTTTTCCAAACTGTTTAGGTCATATGAAATTTTTATCTTTCTTCCCAAATTCCAGGTAGGTGATATCACTTTAGAACTGATGCCCCCTCTCCCTAATCTGATATCTAAACTTAATGTTCCAATGATGGGGAAACAAGGAGGCTCTCCAAATGAAAATATGGCAGCAGAAAACCCACCATAAACATCTACATTTAGGAAAAGGGGTAAAAAAAACATTATTGGCGGGGAGGGGAGAAGGGTGAATAATAAGGGTCAAAAATATTTAGGTCAGAACTCATGAGATGAGCAGCACAGCAAGCAAACCTAGGAACTCAACCCCTAACTGATTTTTTCAGCCTCTTAGTTACCCTAAGGCACAAGACATTCTTTTTTTACAAAGGTAAGGACTAGTAGGTCTTTTTGCTACTTCTAACCCATTTTATATGTTGAATGACAAAAGAATGCCCAAACAGCCTCCAGTTTTAATATAGGGGATTTCTATAACAGCCAAGTTGACAACCTGTCATGGGGCCTAACAAAAGGCTCAGAATTCCATTCAAGACTGGATTACCTTGGTATTAACTTTCTTATTAAACTGTTCAGTCTTATTTAGGAAAAGACCTGTATTTAGTGCTGTCCACCCTCCTGTGGCAAAAAACAAAGGAATTGCTTTAAGAATAAAAAGCCAACAAAATCTTGGACATACTAGGCTCTTCCCCAAAGGAGTCATGGGCAACATACCATTAGGAAAGAGATGCCTGGAAATAGCTATTTAGGTCACTTGTACCATACTGCTTGCTGTATTTTTTAACATACATAGAAAGCCCCCAAATGATAGATAAGAGTCTATGGGTAGTAGCAGATAGTTACATAGAAAAAACAAAATAACAGTCATCCTATTTCCCCCCAAAGGAAAAAGTCAGAGGTTGTTTTCAATCATAGCTTTCTGAAGAAGCGGAAAAACCTCAGTTGTGTGCCTCAAAAACAAAGGCATCTGGTCTCTTAACCTGGTGCTCCTGGCACCTCCCCACCGGCTGCATCAGGTGTCTCCTGCAAGAGGCCAACGGCAGTGAATCTCAGACTGCCTTAAGACACAGCTGGGAAAATCTGAATGTAAAAAGGCAGCAGCCAAGGGGAAATCAGTTACCAAGCTACCACATCTCCAGGTGAGGAGCCTTTTTCTTTAGGACAATGAGCATGTGCTGCCTTCTGGGTGACCTGTTTAATCAGAGTGAGAAACCGTGGTGTGGAAGGTGTCCTTTTTCCAGGGTTAATGTAGCATGACTGATTTTTCCTCTGAGGCTAAGGAGCCAGCTGCCTCAGACAGGTCAGAAGCAGTGGGCCAGGTGGAAAAGTACACAGCACCAGCATCTGAGAGCCTGCAAAAGGTCAGAGGTCACCACTCTGCGGTTCCACATTGCGGGGCTCTCTCTGATGGTTCCGGGATAACTTGGGGAAGCGGGAAGCCACTTTGGTCCGACTGCTTTTGCTTACTGGTTCTCCAGGAGGTGTAATGTCACTGTAACACAGAAAGAGAATGAGTGTGTATTTACAGAGAATTAGTCATTCATTCCAGTTCTTCCTGGATTCTGATTGCCTGGTGTGGAAATGTGTTACAGCCCCAAACCAGATACCAAGACAATGACAATAACTCATAACTGAATGGTTCTTTAAAGATTTTCAAAAACAATTTCCTCACAAAAACTCTATGAACTATGTAATGGACATGTGATTCCCAATTTATAGAAGAGACATCCTCAGATGGGTGAGGTGCACAGCTAGAACAGTGTGCTAGAATTCAGATTTAAGTTGCTTCTGACTCAAAATCTAATCCTTGCTCCACTCTGCCATATTGTCTCTCTACTTACCAGCCCAAATGCACCTTAACCTTTATCTAAAGCACATTCAAGGTTTCTGAAAAACATTATTTGATTTGTTAAACAAGCTCTGTACAAATGGAGCCTTACTTCAAGAAAATACATCCAACTTTACAAAACAGATAAAAAATATTCACATTCATAAAGGATTTTTCATGTCTCAAAATTAATGTAGTCTTTACAAAAAAAATTAAATGTGCTGTGATATCTAAAAATAATCTAACTTACATGCTTTTCAGAAGAACAGTTATTGTCTATACTTTTTTATTGTCTATATGGTAGGGAAGGAGTCTGGCCGTCAGGTCATAAAACTTGGGTTCAATGCTCCTCTCTTAAACTTATGGTGTGACTAAGGGAAAACCTGAGTCTGTTTAACCTGAGTCTGTTAACCTGAGTCTGTTTCCTTATGTGTAAAATGCACTCCTGCACTCCCTACCCCACAGGATTGCTGTGAGGAAAATTGCTTTGAAAATCATGAAATGTGCTAAATTATTACTATTATACTTTTATTTTAATTATTATTGTAGGCTGGCAGAAAAACCAACCCCACTGAAGCAGTATGGCACCATAGAGGGAGAGGAAGCAGCCATTTGACTACCAACTTTCTTCTCACTCTAGTGGAGGAAGCCCAGAACCCTGTGTCCAGGCCTGAGAACAGCAGTGACCTCTAGCCACAGAAACTGCTTCAAGACAAACCTTATGGTATAAGGGACCTCTCATTTTTGCCACCGCCAATACTAACCCCCTACCAACTGCAGGGAATGGGCAGGGAAGACCAAGAGCTTTGGAAACAGCAGAATCTCCCCTCACTGTCCCTGGTTCTAGCCCAGTCCCTGAAGCATTTTTGTTTTTGTAACCCTAACACCGAGCAGATGCTTGATACATAAAAGGTTCATAATAAATGTTTATTAATTGATTAATGTAGGGTTAGTTTTTTAAAAAATACCCTTTGATTTTTGTTCTCTAGGGTGTGCATACCTGATCTAAGTGTCAGGACCCTTTCCTAGATCAATCAATCAAACCTAGAATCAATGCCATTGCATCCCAATTTCCTATGGCAGGGGGGTTTTTGGAAGAAGGATTATTAGAGAAAGAATTAGGAATTGCAGAAGGCAGAATAACACTGGGACTAAAAGGGCAACTTACAATAGTATAGGGGCAGTTATGTGGAATAGTGGATAGAAAGCCTAACTTGGAATCAGTAAGACCTGAGTTCAAATATGACCTCAGACACTTTCTAGCTATGCAAGCCTGGGAAAGTCACTTAATCTTTGTTTGCCTCAGTTTCTTCATCTGTAAATGAGCTGGAGAAGAAAATGGCAAACCACTTCAGTATCTTTGCCAAGAAAACCCCAAATGGGATCCAAAAGAGTTAGACACAACAGAAATGCCTGAATGACAATGAAAGGAACACCCTGGGGGGCAATGGAAGTGGTGGGGGAGGAGAAAGAAAAGGGAAAAGGGCACTGTGACCTCAGAAAGAACTACTAATACCCAGACTATAACTTTCTACAGGGCTATTCCTATTCTCTGGCCCTGAGGGAAATTATATGTCTATTGGTAGATGAAACCTGAGGAATTTAAATTCAATAATTATCTCCTACCCCAAACCAGCTTATCATATAGGGTTTCCTATGTCCAGGATTGCTTTTACTCTGGATATAAGAAAAGGTGGCTGAGGATTCTATCCTTAGGTCACCACCCCTACAAACCCAAACATCAGTGAAATTGAGAAGTTGGAAAAGATGAGCTTTTTAGGTCTAGGTTAGCAGATGCTGACATTTTATTATTCTGTTGAGAACTATTTGCCTTCTAGGCTATGAATACATCACAATCAAGGACACTTCAGTGGCCAGGCTTTTGGTTTCCACTAAGGGCTGTGCGACAGCTAAAATTCAAAGTTAATAAAACCTGGACACTTGCCTCTTCTCCTCAGAGGCTGCTTTCAAAAGGAAGCCAATCTGGGATTTGTTTGTTTTTTCCTGCCTGCAGTCACCATTAACTTTAAAACACTGAAATAATCACAGCTTCTAAACCTTCTGCCTTTAAAACCAAAGGTAGGAGGAAACATGTCGGAAACACTGTTGGAAAGTCAGCATTTACACATTTAAAAATCTGGCAGTAAAGAACACGTTGCTGAGGCACTGTGGAGTTTGGTGGCTGTGTGGTTCTTTTCACAGAGTAGTACCTCATTTAAAATGACAGCCTTAAATAAGGGACATTGATTTTTAACTAAAGGCCCCCAAACAGCACTAACTCTTCCTTATTTAAGCAGCACGTGTACATCCTCCACATGAAATTCTCATCCTTCTCAACACTTGTTAGCCACAGCTGTGCTGCTGTTATGCTGCAGTGACACTCTGAAATGACAGTGCCATTCTATAGTTCTCTTTGTCGATACAAATCATGCCACCGAAAAAGAGCCCCTTATCATGGCTGCGTGCCGGGGCTCTCAGAGCTGATTCGGAGGCTTCTTAGCTCAATATTTTCTTAAAAACAGCTTTGCAGCCCAAGTACCTTTGGAGGAGATAGTCTGATTAACAAGGTCAAATGGTGTAAAGTCCCAAACACCAGTTCCATTTAAATGTTAGCTCTGCATTTTGTTCTGATAGCGGGGTGCTCTGCTTCAGGAAAAGGGATTAGCTATCGATAGTAGCACAATCTCCACAAGAAGTGTTTTCTGTTTCTACAAATCCACCTCCAACCAGTCTCAACCCCTGACTGGAGCCAGTATTGTTCCCACTCAGCGGCAAGGGGATGTGGGAGGGAAGGGGAAAACAGACACTAAGTATGCTTGCGATGTAAAGGTCCCAGAGAATAAATGTCCATCCTTTCTCAGCAGCTCCCCAGTGGAAGTGGCAATGTAACTAAAAACCAGTTTTTCTGACTGAGGCTTGATCTTGAAATTATGCAGTTAGGTGGTTCCCAGAGAATGGTGTGGTTTGAGGCCCACCCGGGAGGCTCCACCTGAAAACATCCCACCACCACTGACTCATAGGGTCAAGAATCTTAAAAATCATGTTGAATTCCCAATTTTATAAACAAGAACACTAAGGTTTACAGACATGGTATGCCTTCTTTTACCCAAGTTTTATGATCTTAATTCAAGACTCCTTTCCTATTTTCTCTCCTCTATGTGAAGTATTGATTTCCCTGAATATGCAAATAATTGAGATGCATACTATTTTATGTCACAAATTCTAGAGTATGAATGAGTTTACCTGGTCATTTTCCCCCTAGCCTAAGAAACCTGAACAACGTGAAAAACACCAAGTGCTTTAAGACAGGGAGCCATCAAAGGGCTGTGGGAAATGCCACAAAAGAAGGTTTTAGCAGGGGTTGGGAGTGGAGGATGGTTGAATATAAACTTTGCCAAAGGATATTGCCATTTGGCTGGTTTCACCCATAAGAAAAGTGTCCCTAAGATGAAGGTCCAGGTAATTCATTCTTTGTACTTGTATTGCCAGCACCCAGCACAGTGCCTGGTACATAGTAGGCTACTGATAAACAAGTTCCTACTCAAAAAATAGATTCCGGAGGATCCAGACAGATGGTGAAGTCCAACAGCATTGAACAGGTAAGGATAATTCTTGGCTTGTTGGTTTTAGATGTTGTCTTCTGAGCCAAAAAGTGGTTGCGAAAAAGTCTTATTTGTAATATAATTTCTTGGATGTGTTCCCTAAATGTGATGAGTTTCCTGCACTTTCTCCTAGACCCTTGCATCTGTTGGAGCTGCAGTATTACACTATGGCATCTGGCACATAGTAAGCCCTTAACAAATGTTTACTGATTGGTTAGAGATGCCCAGGGATGTCTTTTACTCCTCTGGTGTGCATCCTACACTGGGCCTCCATTCTCTTTGGAATTTCTTTAAGAACCCTGTCTGGAAGGTAGTTTCTGCACCAGTCCCTGGCATCCATGCTCCCAAGGAGACTATTCAAACGTCATTCTTCCATGTCCTTCTCTCCTCTCTTACCACAAGTTGAATGAATCAAGCTGTGACAATCAATTCTTTCTTCCCATCAGGTCAGTGCTCAGTCTGTAAGCATTCTTGCATTACTTGGCCCTGCATCCATTTTAGAAACCTATTCAGTTTCATTGATCTTTTTTTCCTCCTTGCAACCACCAGGGTCCCACAGTGTCTATGTTTGTCTGAGTGGCAACTACAGAGAGCACTTGATGGTGATTGCTCTTTTTAATAAGCTTTGGGTCCTTACCCCCTGTCATTGCCATGTGTGTGAAACTGATCCAAATGATCTGAATTGCCTGACAGTGAGGCTCGAGAAAATGAACTGGGATTTGAGAGGCGGTCAATTTTCTATTCAACAGAAGAGTTTCCTTAGCTTGCAGGGCTACTGTTTATCACACGGACTCATCATTTTCCCTCATTGGAATATGATCTTTGTTCTAGAGAAGCCTCATACAAACCCCTACAATGTCTACCACTGACTCAGGAGCCCTGCTTCCAATTCCACATGTTTGCAAACACTTCTCACAGGTCGAATATTTTGGCAAGTGCAAGTCAAAAGTAATCTTGAATTGAGTCTTTTTAGGGGAAAAATGACCTTCTATATGGCTTAGCAGTAAATGGGAAGACTCTGGGACTGTAGATGTGGTATTCAACTAATCAACCAACAAAAATGTATTAACTGCTTACTATTAAGCATACTATGAATGTATTAATTACTTGGCCCAGGTGCACACACACACACGCACTAAAATCAATCCTTATTCTCAAAGAGCTTATATTGCACTAGGGAAACATACCATGTACCCACAAAAGTCTATGCAGAATAAATACAAAACAAATACAAAGAAGATAGGGAGGGCAGAGCAGCTGGCAAGGGGAATCAGGAAAGACTTTGTGTTCAACAAACAAGTATCAAGTGTTCACTATGTGTTAGGTACTGGGAATACACAGTTGAAAATGCAATAATCCTTGCCTGCAAAGAACTAATATTCTATTGGGGGAATAGGAAGAGGAAACAATATGCACCCAACTAGCAACAGGAGGATTAGAAAACGCATCCTCTGAGAGGTGGCACTTGATTTAAATTTGTTTTTTTTTTCTTGTTTATATCTCCTTTATTTTTTACACAATTATGTTTTTTTTCTTTTCAAAATAAATTTATTTTTTAGTTTTCAACATTCATTTCCACAAGGTTTTAAGTTACAATCTCTCCCCTACCCCCACCCCAAGATAGTGAGCCTACTGAATACCTCTTCCCCCAATCTGCTCTCTCTTCTGTCCTCCCTCATCCCTCCCCTTACTTTCTTATAGAACAAGATGGATTTCTCTACCCCATTGCCTGTATATCTTATTTCCCAGTTGCATGTAAAAAACAATTTTTAACATTTGTTTTTAAAACTTTGAATTCCAGATTCTTTCCCTTCTTCCCTCCTTACTCACCCCCACTGGGAAGACAATCAATTCAATATAGGTTGTACATGTGTAGTTATGCAAAACATCTCCATAGCAGTTATATTGTGAAACATTAACTATATTTCCCTCTATACTATCTTGACCCCCCATTTATTCTATTTTCTCCTTTGACTGTGTCCCTTTTCAAAAGTGTTTGCTTCTAACTACCCTCTCCCCTAATCTGTCCTCCGATCCATCATCCTCCCTCTTATCCCCTTTTCCCTTACTTTCCTGAAGGGTAAAATACCCAACTGAGTATGTATTTGATTTGAACTTTGAAAGAAGCCAGAGATACCATAAAGCAGGATAGGAGAGAGTATGTTTCAGGCTTGGGTAGCAGCTTTTTCCAAGGTATGGAGATGGAGATGGAAGGTCATGTGTGAGGGGCAGCCAGTGGAGCTGTTTGGCTGCAGGCTAGGGTGTGTGAAGAGGAGTGATGTGTAATGTGCTGGAAAGGTAGGCTGCATCCAGGCAGTGAAGGGCTTTAATCACTAATCAGAGGAGTTTGTATTTTATTCTAGCTAGGGCCACAGGAACTCTATGGGCTAAGGCATGATGGCTGTGGTCAGACTTGTGCTTTAGGGCAGTGGTGTCCCATTCAAGTAGAAACATCCCTGCCAAAGGCAAACTGACCTAGAAAACCTCAAATTAACATTCTCTATGTTGTCTTTTTGTTTATTTTGTTTTTTATTCATCTTAATCTGGTTCCAGCTGCACTCAGGAGTTTTGCATGTTGCTGCTGCCATTTTGATACCTTTGCTTTAGGGATATCACTTTGACAGCTATGGGGAGGAAGAACCGAAGAGGAGGCTTTGGAGGGCGAGACCAATCAGGAGGCTGCTGCAGTGATCCAGGGAAGAAGTGAGGAGGCTGTGACTGTGGGTGGTGGCTACTTAAGAGGAGAGATACAAGCACTGTGATTTCATTGCTCCCTGGGCACAAGGGCATATCGTGTTTGATATATCCTGTCCAACGAAAAATTAGAGCCCACAACCTGCAGGTGCTGTGGTGGCTATAGCTTTGTGACCCTTAATGATAATTCAGGAGAGCTGAAATACTCAGGGGCTCCCTACAGAGGGGGGCTTGGAATTCAGCTCCTTTTCTTCGAAGACAGAATTCTCCATTTTGACAGGGAGGCTGAAATTAATGGCTCAAAATGAGGTTGGGGATTACCTGGAGATTTAGCTTCCCTCTATCCCAGGTTTATGAGACACTGCTTATGAGAACTTGGGCAAGTCACCATCTCTCTCTGAGACTCAGTTTCCTTGTATACAACGTGGTGGGAAGAAACAATGATTTCTCAACTTCCTTCAAGCTCTAAATCCTGATATCCTAACTTGTTTTTCCTATAACCAAATGCCAGAGAGAGTGGGGCTGGCCAAACAACATAGGATTTGGGCAGGAGGCCTGTTCACAGCTGGTCATTATATGAACTGTGTTTTGGGGCTGGCCACAAAAGTAAAAAAACAAAACAAAAAACAACTGAGTTGTGTGTTCTGCTTAGAGCCTTTGATGCTGTTTTTTCCTGTGACCCTAGTAATGCCTACTTCCCCAAGCTAACCAGTAATCTTTTTAATAGTTTCTACAATGGTTTTTAAAAGAAAGTTTTATTCCACAAAGGGCTGTTGTCTTTGGAAATATTTATCTTTAGTACCATTTTGGAGTTCCTTGGGTCATTTCATAAATACACACAGAGGGAACAGAGCAATATTCTGCAGCCACCCATCAAAGGTTAATAGCCAATGGGGAAGAAAACAACAACATGGAAACAGGAAAGAAATATTGGAGTGCCTTAATGGCCCTGCTACTTAGAACAATCTGACATATGATTCATTCTAATCTGCCTCGATGACTATTGAGGTTCAGAACTTTAACACATTCTTACCATCTGTAACCTGCCAAGACTTTATATTGACTGTGTAGCTCTATGACAAGTAGAGTTTCCATTGGCCTTGTAACCTGTTCCAGTAGTTTATTAAAGACACTTGAAAGGATAACCTGCTTCAAAATGCTGCTGTCTAATAAGGGGGGCTCAGTGTTGAAAACAAACAGTATTCACATTAGACCCAGGAGTCATTATTCTTCTTTCTTCTGCGTTGCTGCTAAAAAAAGTGGGGGGGGGTGTGCAGTTCCAATAAACTTTCTGCAATTTGGCAATCTATTTACTGGCATGCCAACAATAAAAAGATAATTGATATTCATAATGATGATGACCATGAACCATGGCAAAGATCTTTAGGCTGCTTCTGAATCACTGAAGGGAAATTAAATGATGTTTATTCTATTTTAATTTTAAGTGTTTTTAATTTTACTCAAATTCTTTGCAAATTAGTAATCTATGTAGAATATCTATAGTAATTCCATCAGCAAGAAGATTTAAATAAAATTTGAACTCCTTAGCATGCCATTTAAGATCATCCCCAATCAGGGGCGGCTAGGTGGCGCAGTGAGTAGAGCGTCAGCCCTGGTGTCAGAAGGACCTGAGTTTGGATGCGGCCTCAGACACTTAACACACACACAAATACAAACCTAGCCGTGTGGCCTTGGGCAAGTTACTTAACCCCAATTGCCCTCCAAAAAGCAAAAAAAAAAAAAAAAAAGATCCTCCCCAATCTGGTTTATCCTAATATAAAATCTTTTTTTGTTTCCTATTAATTTTAGTTCTATTTAAGAACTAAATCAGTTCTTAACCTTGGGTCCAGAGATCCCTAAGGGGACCCTGGCTAGATTTTAGGAGCTCTATGAAATTGGATGGTATAACAACATCTGCAACAACAACCACCACCAACAACATCTTTATCACTAACCTGTAACTGAAATTTACTATTTCCTTCAATTATGAAATTTGCAAAAAAAGCTATTCAGAGGTTTCACTGGACTGCTAAAAAGGTCTATGTCATAAAAAAAGGTTAAAACCCTTTGTTCCAAGGAAATCATTTACTATTTTTTTCAACAAATGCTGAGTACCTTACAGTGAATGCTCTGTTCTTCTCAGCAATACAATGATTCAAGACACCTCCAAATCATGTTGGAAAATGCTATCCATATTCAGAGAAAGAACTATGGAGTCTGAATATAGACTGATGCACACAATTTTCACTTCTTTTTTTTTTTGTGGTTTTCCCCTTTTATTCTGTTTCTTTTCTTATGTGATTAATATGGAAATACATTTAACATGATTGTACATGTATATAAGATTGCTTGCTATTTGGAAGGGAGAAAGGGAGAAAAATCTAGAACTCAAAATTTTATAAAAAACGAATGTTGGTAATTATTTTTACATGTAATTGAAAAATATAAAATACAATTTATAAATAATAATGAGAATTTCTATAGTGAGTGATTTAGTTTAGATACACGAAAAGACAAATGGTGGACAAAATACACAGGAAAAAGGAATGGAAGGAGAGAGATCTAGCAGAGAAACAAATGAAAAAACATTTGTTATCATAGACTTTTGTTTTTATTTCACAGTCAACCACCTAATGTTCCCCCACCAATTCATACATGAAAAGACAAATGGTGGACAAAATACACAGGAAAAAACAAGGTGTGTTTCCTTAACAACTTGAGAAAACAGAATTTCAGTCTAAGAGAAAATATAGGTTGTATTTATGGCAAGGCAGTTCTAAGTCCAAAATCCAATCCTCTAGTATTTCTTTTCTCTAATTCCATAAGTTTTAGTCATACCTAAGCACCATTCTTTAGAAATCTATAGTCAAATAACATAATTTATATTGACTTAATGCTTTGTAGTTACAAAGTACTTTACTTATATTGTCTCATTTGATCCTCTCAACAATCTTATGAGGTTGGTGATGGCAAAATTCTTAGCCCCATTTTGCATATGTGGAAATTCAGGCACAGAGAAGTTACATATCTTGTCCAATGTGATCTAGCTGATATACAGTGGCTAAGTCAGGACTCAGTTTTTGATCTCCCAACTCCCAGATCTGGTATTCTTTCCACTGTACCAGGCTGCCTCCTATGACAGCAAGGCAGCTCTGCTCCTCCTCTCCAGCCCCCCACCTCCCATCATCCCCACCAGTATTCCTGAAACAATACTGACTTCAGTGACACAGAAGCTGCTAGTACATAGGCAGAGAAGTTTCCTACTCAACAAAAACAGGGCTCAGTATATGCTGCCAAATCTCAGCGGCATCCTGATGAAGCCCTGTTTGGTTTTCACAGAAAACAGTGATGACCAGAATATTTTCTGATGTAGTTCAAGAGATGATAAGGAAGTACACATTTTTCTTTTGCTAAGCTCATCAGTAAGGCACAAACAGAGTTGTCCTGGATACAGCCTCGCACACATACATAAACAGAGAAAGTACCTACTCTTCAAAAACAGCATTAGCTTGATAAGTCTGGGGGAATACCCAGATGCTTGGGTGTTTAGTGCCACACAATCCTACATAGAGACAACAATGGTTAGATGCATAGGGTAATAGGTAGAATTTACTTGGTGTGATTCGGTAACAAAAGGTCAGCAGTTCAAAAAATTCTCCTCACCCCCTCATTGGCCCTGCAGCCACAGTTGCTATTATTTCCTAATTACACACACATTTGGGTGAGAGCTCCTGTTAAAATACAATTAGATTCTAGGGAAGGATAACACACCGAATAATTACCAGCCATTAATTACTCTAATCTTAATTTATCAGATTAGTTGTATCAGAGAGTAGGACACTGAGATGTGTTCAATGGAGGTAGAGCAAATTGGAAAGGAAAAATCAAGTAAAGTGGTACTTTTGCCAGCACAACCAAGGGACAGTATGAAACTCATGTATTATTGGGATGGGGAAAAAAACAAGAAGAAAGGGGCACAAATAACAGGATGGAGGAGGTTACAAAACAGAGTTATTCTACTTCATCAATTTTGCCTATGTCCAACTACTGCATACAAATTTTAGAAAATGACATTTAATGCTTCATAAGTGTATCTGTACATGTCTAATGTGAATACATGTTTTTCTGAATTTACTAAGATGCTTGGTCTAGACACTCAAAGCACTTCTTGGATCTCAATATATTAATTAACATATTAATTTTTTATACTGCTGGTTTTGAGAATTACCTTCTAAGACAGAAGAGGAAATGAAAGCTTTTAAAAACACAAGGATGAGTAAAGGGGCAGCTAAGTGGTGCAGTGGATAAAGTGCTAAGCTGGGTATCAGGAAGACTCATCTTCTTGAGTTCAAATCTGGCCTTAGACACTTACCAGCTGTGCGACCCTGAGGAAGTCACTTAAGCCTATTTGCCTTGGTTTCCTCATCCATAAAATGAGCTGGAGAAGAAAATGGCAAACCACTCCAGTATTTTTGCCAAGAAATCTCCAAAATGGGGTCATGAAGGGTCAGACATGACTGAAAGACTGAACAAGAATAAGGATGAGAAAAAAAGGCAAAAGGAATGAATAAATTCATCCTTCAGAAGGTGAGGGAAATGACATGGAGACTTTTTATTCTAGACCTGATTTGGACTGCCATGAGGAACTTGTTGCTGAAGTCCAAATGAAGAAATCCTTAGAGGCACAGGATAACTTAATCATAAGATTTGTGGTAGAAAAGAAGAAAGCCATGCATAGCTGAGTATACACACTGGATTTTTAGATAAACACACTTCAAATAGTTCAGAGAAAAGAGAAGTGGGATTTGGTAGCTAAATACTATGAAAGGGAGGGCAGCCCTAAGATAGGAAGCTCTTGTGACTTAAACTCTGAAAACACAAGTAAGAAATGATTCCCACAAGGGAGAAAAGATCAATGTGGATGCACAAAGAATTCCTCCACAGTCAGAATGAGCATCCTTAGAACATGGAAGCAAAGGCAAAAACTGGAAATAGACACCAAAGGTTAGTATGGTCCTGTAAGAATATGTCAAGAGTGCTAAAACCCAGAATGAGCTGAGGCTAGTGCTAAATGTCATAAGAAGAAAATGAGATATACTGGGGGCAGAAGAAAGATCAAAGAAAGGATGACTGGCATGATGATGATGGGGCATAGGAAGTTTTGCTTCTGTTTTTCCCAATGAGAACACTCTTTGAAATGGAGACAGCAAAACAAAACTGGTCAGTAGAAAGCAAAAACCCAAGAGAAATCACTAAGCAGCCTCTAAAGCAAGTCTGATAAAGACTATGCTATACCATACTACTGAGCACTGAAAGAGCGGGTAGAGAGAGTCTTTGACACACCTTGGAAACTGGGCTTTGCCTGTCATTGAGACGAATCTTTTTGCCTTTTATGACAAATTTTGTAGATGGAGCATACTTAGATTCCAGCTAAATATTTAACAAAATTTCTCATGTGATGCTTGTGGATAAGATGAAGAGATACAGGTTAACTGATAGCAGATTTAGGGGATTTGGGAGCTGATTCAAGGACTGGATTGAAAATATAATCATTAATAGGTCAATGTCAACTTGGAAAGAATACTCAAGAGCTCTATCCTTGGCCCTATCCTATTAGAAGACTCTAAATTCCCTTATTATTTTAAGTCTTGTTTTCCTGATATCTGGATAAGTTATCCTTGAGAAGAGAAGACAAAGCAGGTGTTCTTAGCCCGGAGTCTACGCATTTATTCTCATGAACATTTTGATAAATATATTTCAATACAATTGGTTTCTTTTAAATTTTTTTTCCTGAGGAGTTTATAAGGCTTTCAGACTGCAAGAGGGGCCCAATGACACAAAAAGGTGAAGAGTCCCTGACTTCAAGGAAATATGACTCTTCGAGTAACTGACAAACTTTCCTGGGGAAGAAGGACTAGATTTGTTCCACTTGGCTTCAGAGGACAGAAACAGGAGTGGTACATGGGAGATAAAGAGAGGAAAATTTAGGTTTGAGGTAAAGAAAAAATTCCTAGTAATTAGAGCTATCCAAATGTGGAACAGGCTACCCAGAGTAGAATGAACTGCCCCTTAGGAGGTAGTGGGTTCCCTCTTACTCAAAGTTCTTAAAAAAAAAAAAAACCACACAGGCTGGGGGTGGCTAGGTGGCCCAGTGAATAGAGCACCGGTCCTGGACTGAGGAGGACCTGAGTTGAAATCTGGCCTCAGACACTTAACACTTACTATGTGACCTTGGGCATGTCACTTAACTCCAATTGCCCTGCCCTCCCCCTCCAAAAAACCCCCCAAAATCCTCCCTAAAACACAGGCTGGATGACAACTTGTTGAAAATACTGAAAGAGTATTACTGCACTGTTACTGCTGTGACTTCTTGGTCTCTGAGATCCCAGCTACCTGTTAAATTCTGAGACTCATCAAGATCTGCATGACCTTCATGTCCTCTGTTGTCTCTGTCTCTGTGTTTCCTCTGTGGGGTGTCATGCCACTGCTCTTACTGATGGGATGAATGTTCTGTTATTTACTATTATGCATTAGGTGCTTTTTCTGCCAGTTACTACATATAAAGGGGGATTCTAATGCACTGCTCCCCTAGAGTGTGGAGGGGATGTCTGAAAACTCTCAATCTAAAACAGGGAGATGGAAAGAGCACAGGCTAAGGCAGGTAAAGAATAGCACCTTGTGACTCCCCTTATCTACGCTTTGCCAATTATTAATCAGGTAAGTTTAGAGAATCCAAGAAAGAGGAATTTGGTATGAAATTCACCCAGGGCTATGTAGATCTCAAGGAAGAAAAAGGCAACTCAGTCCAGAAGGTATTTGTACAGGGAGCAGCAAGGAGACTCAAGGTTTATAAATGGTACCCTGGACGTGGTCTTCAGAAAAGGGAAGGGGCGATGATGGAGTAAAGGCAGGGACTCACCTGAGCTCTCCCCAAAACACCCTTAAAAATGACTCTAAACAAATTCTAGAGCAGAATAACCCACATAAAGATGGAGTGAAATAAATTTCCAGCCCAAGACAACTTGGAAGGTAAGCAGGAAAGGTCTGTTGCACCAGGGTGAGAGAAGAGTACAGTCTAGTGCAGTCTCCAGCACAAACTGGAGCCTGGAAAACTGGGAGCAGGCTCAGGGCAACTGAATCACAGGTAGCAGCGGGGGTTTCCAGACACCAAAGACAACTTAGAAGGTCAGGTCTGTCACACCTGGGTGAGAGTGGAGTACATTCCAAAGCAGGCCACACTAGCACAGCCTGAGCCCCAGGAAGCCAGGAGTAGGCCTAGGGAGTGACTCAATCAGCAGTGACAGTGCAGAGGCTGCTTCTGGAGCTCTTAGCCCACAGACGGTAAGGGGGTGAACAATTGGTCAGAAGGATATTACAGGGGTCTCTTCGCTAGCACTGAAGCAGGACTCTGTTGCTTTGCCTATACTCAGATCCAGGTCGCAGTCCTGGGAGACAGACCCAGGGTGAGGAGGAGTACTAGCGCAGTGAAGCTTGTGGCCATAGTGGAAGGGGGGATCCTCCTCACAGTTCCAGGACAGAAAAGAGTGTTTGTGGTCACTCTCAGACCAGAGCACAGGCCAGGGGAGTAGTAAACACCTCTCCTTAGATCATACCACCTTGGAAAAACTGAAAATTTACAGGTTCCTAGAAGTATGTCTGAAAACAACTACACAAAACCCCTGACGCTTAGGACAGTGTGCCCTCCACCCTGGAAGCAGAGCCTTACTTTAACAAACAGTTAAAAGTCAAGCAATAAGCTGGGGAAATGAGCAAACAACAGAAAAAAATTCTGACTATAGAAAGTTATTAATTATGGTGACAAGGAAGATCAAAACATACACTTAAAAGAAGACAACAAAGTCAAAGCTCCTTCATCCGAAGCCTCCAAGAAAAATAAAAATTGGTCTCAGGCCATGGGAGAACTCAAAGAGGGTTTTGAAAATCAAGTAAGAGAGGTGAAAGAAAATTTGGGAAGAGAAATGAGAGTGATGAAAGAAAACATGAAAAATGAGTCAACAGCTTGGTAAAGGAGATACAGAAAAATGCTGAAGAAAATAAAACCTTAAAAAATAGATTAGGCCAAATGGCAAAAGAGGTCCAAAAAGCCAACAAGGAAAAGAATACCTTATAAAGCAGAATTGGCCAAATGGAAAGGAAGCTCCAAAAGCTCATCAAAGGAAATAATTCTTTAACAATTAGAATGGAACAAATGGAAGCTAATGACTTTGTGAGAAATCAAGAAACAATAAAACAAAACCAAAAAAATGAAAAAATAAAAGACAATGTGAAATATCTCATTGGAAAAAAACTGACCTGGAAAATAGATCCAGGAGAGATAATTTAAAAATTATTGGACTACCTGAAAGCCATGATAAAAAAAAAATAGAACCTTGACATCATCTCTCAAGAAATTATCAAGGAAAACTGCTCTGATATTCTAGAACCAGTAGAAAGTAGAAATTGAAAGACTCCATTGATCACCTCCTAAAAGAGATCCCAAAATAAAAACTCCCAGGAATATTATAGTCAAATTCCAGAATTCCCAGGTCAAGGAGAAAATATTGCAAACAGCCAAAAAGAAACAATTCAAGTATGGTGCAGCCACAGTCAGGATAATACAAGAGCTAGCAACTTCTACATTAAAGGATCAGAGGGCTCGGAATGTGATATTCCAGAGGGCAAAGGAGTTAGGATTATAACCAAGAATTATTTACCTAGAAAAACCGAGTATAATCCTTTCAGGTAAAAAATGGACATTCAGTGAGATAGAGGACTTCTGAGCACTCTTGAAGAAAAGATCAGAGTATTAGGGAAGTTAGAAGGAGTATATATAGACAGAGGGTAAAGCTGTAAGTTGAATATGAAGGGATGATTTCTAAAAAATAAAATTAAGGGTTGAGAGAGAGGAATGTACTAAGAGAAAGGGAGATGTACATTGGGGGTAAATTATCTCATATAAAATAGGCAAGAAAAAACTTTCACAGCAGAGGGGGACAGGGGGAGATGTGAAAGGGAGTGAGTGAACCTTACTTTCATCCAAATTGGCTCAAAGAGGGAATAATATACACACACAATTGGGTATAGGAATCTATCTTACCCTACAGTTAAGTAGGAGGAGAAGGGCATAAGGGAAAGGGGGGCATGATAGAAGGGAGGACAGATTGGGGGAAGGGGTAGTCAGAAGCAAAACAATTTTGAGGGAGGACAGTTTTGAAAGGAGAGAGAAAATAGAAGGAACAGAGGTGGCAGAGAGGACAGAAAAGGATGGAGGGAATACAGTTCAATGTTTTTCCCTTTTGTTCTGATTCTTTCTTCACAACATGACTAATGTGGAAATTCATCTAATAGGATTGAACATGTATAGCCTATATCAGATTGCAAGCGCTCTTGGGGAGGGGTAATGGGAGAGATTGAGAAAAAATGTGGAACTCAAAAATGTTATAAAAGTCTGTGTTGAAAAATATCTTTATGTGCAATTGAAAAAAATAAAATACTATTAATTGGGGGGGGGAGGAAGAAAAGAAAAGGCTTCAGAAGGGGGAAAGAGGGGGGCGGCTAGGTGGCGCAGTGAGTAGAGTGTCGGCCCTGGAGTCAGAAGGTCCTGAGTTCAGATCTGGCCTCAGACACTTAACACACACACAAATAAAAACCTAGCCGTGTAGCCTTGGGCAAGTTACTTAACCCCAATTGCCCTCCAAAAAAAACAAACAAACAAACAAACAGAAGGGGGAAAGAGATGACAGTTTATGCCAACAGGCAGAGAAGTCAACTACTCCATAAGTGCTGAACCTGTTGTTATATTTGGCTGGGGAATCTGTATTCATCGAATCAACCAGGTCCAAGAGCATAAAGAGAACTTCCAGATAACTTCATGGAACTGAAAGAGTTAACTATTGGGTCAGTGAAAACAGGTCTTTATTCTAAGGGAAGACATTTTTAAAGGCTAGATAATAAACTATCTCTGCCACTTAGAAAGCATGGGCAAGACTTCCACATGGTTTGTAGCCAAAAAGGAACAAAAAAGTGACTGCAAGGTCTTTGCAGACCTGAAAAATGTGGTGGAGGACTCAATGAAGGATATACTGAGTTCTCCTGGTCTGCTGCAAGCTTGAGGCTCCCATACCCACTGCTGGTGTTAGAGGAACAAATTCTTAAAGGGTTGACAATCTCAATAAATTAAAATTATTTACTAGAAACCTAGGGTCTGAACTAGCATTCAGCCCAGACAGCAATGGGCAGGTCAGCTAACTCCAAGTACAAGATCTGGAAGAAGGGCTTCATGGTCAAGTAAAATCCGAAACTAAGGAATATTAAAGTCTATTTCCCTGGACATTTGTATGTAGGGACGAATGTACTTTTAAGAGCTTATAAAGTGTCCCTCTTGCTTATAATTTTAACTCTTTGTATTTTCCCTGTAATGTTTTATGGTAAAACACAGGGAGTAACAAAGGAAGGTTTATATGCTGCTGACAGGAAACAATTTAAGAAATGAGGCAAAAGCCAATACCCTTTCCACATCTATCCCTGCAAAGCTGGTGGAGAAATCAAGAGAAGAGGTGCTAAGAGTAAGAAATCAGTAGGGGGTACCAGCAGACCAGGCTGTGGACCCCTGAGGGCTGAAAAGTGGCAGCCATAATTCATTTTAGTTTGTTGCAATAATAATTAAAAGAAACTATAAAATCGTCAAAGTTAAATGCTCCCAAAGAATCAATAAGTACTCATCCAGAATATATTTACAATCAATTTATCCACTTTTTTTTTTTCCAGCAACAACTATGAGATCCCAGAATTGGACACTTAAAGGGGCATGCAAAATAAATCAAGAAAGTTTCTACCCTAAAAGAGCTTTCAATCTGCAGAGATAGTTAAAACTTAGAGAGATTCTTATTAAGTGTTAACAAAAGCACGCATCAACAGCAAAAGTAAATTTAAAATGTAAAAGGTGACTGGATGTAGAACAAATGTGACTGTTTAGCTTTATCTAGCTCACTTACCTCTAGCTCTATCTCTGCACCTGGATGGGGTTTGTTCATTCAGAAAATCTTTATTAAGCCCCTGGTATGTACAATCAATAAGCATTTATTAAATGCGAAATAAATTTCAGACATTGTGCTAGGTTCTGGGAATACACAGATAAAAAAGAAAGAGTTACTGCCCTCAAGAATGCATTATGCCAAGCACCAGGAATGTAGAGAGGTTCACTATGTCAGACCCATCTAGTAGGTCCCTTCTAATTTATTAATAATTGTTTGAGTTCCACTGTACCTAAGAGAAACACTATAATAATAACTCAGACTTCTATAGTTCTTTCAATTTTACGATATATATTTTCTTTACAATGACCCCCTGAGGCAAATAGTACAACATTATTATTCACATTTTTAAAAAGGGTAAGATACTTGCCCACAGACAGTGCTAGTAAGCATTAGAGCCAGGCTTTGAACCCAAGCCAAGTGTAGACTCCAAGTGTACTGTTTTTTTCTATTATATACACATATCTCAGAAATCTGACTATTGAGCCAGTAACTCCCAAATCAAAAGAAACAAAGTAGATAAAATACAAAAGTCTTTTGTCCAGAAGGCTCCGGACATGAGGCATTCAGGTTTATTGAATGTTCTGATATGAAGCTAGGTCCTCTGAATCCAAAGTCAGTATTCTTTCTAATCCACCATCACATTTCTCCAAAGGTAGTCCTTGTTTGATTTTCTTCTTCTTAGTTTAATAGTAAAAAGGGAAAGACACCCTGCTACTAGTTAAGAGACTCTCTGGGTCACAGTACTGAATTTAATAAATAGAAAAGTAAAGATGTGTCTTCTTTTGGTTTGATTTTCCAAGAAATAATCCAAAATTAAACTCACTGCAGAAAACACTGCCCTGTTACTACTGAAGATAGATTCTAACGATATAATGAATTCCACCAATTAATTATTATATAAAGATCACTTTCGGGGAGATGCTGATAATTACAAATTACAGTGGCTAAGATTAGCTGATGGAGCTGTTCCACTTAACCCACTTCAAATAACCTCTCAGTACATGCCATGAACATATTCCTCGAGGGCACATGTTGCTGACATTTTGGAAGTTCAGTAGCAAAGAAACTCTGTTTGGGGGCTTTGTCTGGAGGAGTTTTCTGAGGACAGTTAAGTCAAAAAAGAGGGCCCAAAGTGTTTAGCTTCTTCGAAATCAAGTTTGTTCAGAGAACCCTGGAACATCATAAGCATTTTCCAGTCACTTCTTTACCAAAGCTTTTGGATATACTAAACCACCTTCTAACAACTCGATCAATTAATAATCAATAAGCATTTCTTAAATGTCAAATAAGTTTCAGGCATTATGCTAGGTTTTGGAAATACAAAGATAAAAAATAATAGTTCCTGTCCCCAAGAAGTGTACAAATGTACTAATGCACATTTTAGGAGACCAAGTATACATAACAACAAGCAGTTATTAAACACTTACCATGGGCCAGGCACCAGGGATATAAACACAAGCAAAAAGAAAGTCCATGATCTTAAGCATCTTTCTTTATGACTTGCTTCAGGCCACACAGGTGGAATTTGAATCTAGGACTACTGACTAAAAATTCAGTGCTCTCTACTGACTAAGTTGCTTCCTCCTCTTCCCTCCATATTTTCTATCAGCTATGAATTAGAATTCACCTGATTCTAATAAGGGAAGACAACACCTAAAAGGGAACTGAAAAGCAGGGGCTGGGAGCATGGTGACAAAGTGCAGTCAGACTTGGAGCCAGGAGGGGACCTCTGGGTGGGTGGGCTGGTGTGGCCCATTCCTTAAAATAAAGGGTTAGGGGAGAACTCACTGGTAAGAGAAGGGGCCAGGGAGGGATGTTTCAAGAGAAGAAGGGAAATGAGACATGGTGATGAAGTCAGAGAGTCAAAAGCAAAGCCCAGAGAGAAACAGATTTGGTAATGGATAGAAAGCACTAGTAAGCTAGGGGAATCAGGAAAAGTTTCATGTAAAAGTGTGACTTAAGGAAACTAGGGATTTTAAGAGGTAGAAGTGAGGAAGAGGTATATTCCAGGCATAGTGATCAGGCAAATGCATGGAAATAGGAGTGTTGAGGATAAAGAACAGTAAGAAAACCAATTTGGCTGGACTACAGTGAACATTAAAGGGAGTAATGTGAAATAAAGCTGGAAAGGTAGGCAAGATCCAAGTCATGAAAGGCTTTAAAGGTCAAATGGGGAAGTTTCTGTTTTCAATCTTAGAGATCTCTAGAAGCCCAGGGAAGGGATGGGTCAAAGTAAAAGGAATTGAAATTTGACTCCAGGTTCTCTGACAAAAAAGCCAGTGCTATCTCTACCTCACCAAGCTGCCTCCTTTTCTCCACCAATATTTTCTATTAGCTATTAGTCAGAATTCTTTGATTTTGCAAGGGTAGTGCCAAAAAACTCCAAAATACAAAGGAACCAATAAAGAATTATATTTCTGGCTCCCCTTTTGAAAGGTGTCATGTTTCTGACTATACAGAGCTACGGTTTAGAGGCCACAGTGATTCAGGCCCAGAGTGTTCCCTAATGATATTGGTCTTAATTACCTGGTTGCCCTCACGCATGTCCTTAGAGATGACTTTCCTTTCTCTTCAAGGGTGAAAAGAACTTTCTGATTTTTACCATTTTATGGTGATGGCAAAGGTCAGCATTGTTGAAAAGGAGAAAAACAGCCTTTGGAGGATGTCTTTTTATCAATTCTGAGAGAAATCTGGCTTTCAAAAGTGACACAGCACTGAATTGACCCAATTGGAGAACCAATTAGCTTCCTCTATTTTCTCAAGAGTTAGGTGCTCCTGTGGGATATTAAGGAAGACAGCTCAGTTGGGCAAGAATTTGATTATGTTTGCTAGATTGATGGGATGGGATGGTAGGCCTCTTTGTTTCAAAGTTGACTCCTTTGCTAACAGAACATAAAATGTTAGACATAAGATACTACTTCACACTCTGTGATGAACAGGCTTGGATACTAATAAAAAGACTTGTGACCTGATTTGACAAGAAGGGATAGGCAGGACTTCAGATGGGTCTTTTGGAGTCTCCACCTGATCTTACACTGCCCTAGTTGGCTCCTGATGGACAAAGCAAAGTAGAGCACTTTTGCAGGTAAAGGCAGATAAACGATATTCTTTCTGGCAGTTAGAGGTGTGAGCAGCAGGTTTAAAAATTTTTTATTTCTTTTTTTTCTTCTCTCTGTGGCAGGAGTTGGGAAAACTATGTGTCTTCCTATCACATATGTATGAGCCCAGGACAGGCATTAATCATTCATCCATAATCACCCTCTTTTTAGGAATAAATAACAGCATGTCATATTTTTATCAAAATAGAATTCTGAATAATAACAACCGAATTTATATATTATTTAGGATTGGAAATCATTTTACAGCAGTCCAGAGAGGCAAAGAGTATGCGTATTCTCATCTCCATTCTACAGATTGATTTACCTTGCCTAAGGGGGGATTCAAATCCATGCTTTTCTGACTCCAAACCCAACTCTCTATTCACAATGTTATGTTTCCTCTGCAGTGAATCATATTAGCTAGAGACCTTACTCATTTCTTACTATAAAATGGATCTCATTAACTCTCTAAGGCACAGTTAGGTCCATAGGAATGGTGAAATATACAAAAGAGTGGGCATGAAAGAACCGAGTCTCTGTCCTTGGAAATTAAATTTCTATTGGTGTTGAAAAGTGTCATTTTATAAACTCTTTTCAGCAGAAATAATCATTCAAGCTAAATCATGTTCTGCATGAATTTGGGTCATCTGTCAAGTTCTTCACCCTTTTGTCGATACATAAAATGCCTTTCCTTCTATATGATCTCAATTTTACTTATGACTATGGGATATCTGGCTAACGGTGTGTAATGTTGGGTATATCTATTCCCCAGATTATCCTCAGGGTATGAACTCTAAAATGTGGTCATAGCTAGAGGGAAAAGCAATATGTGCATAAGATTCATTCTAGGAGAGGTAGTATAGTATACTAGAAAGAGTCCTCAATATAGAGTCCAGGGATCTAGATTTGAATTCTAGCTCTACTACTTAGTGCATCCACATGACCCTGGACAAATAAAATTGCTTCTAGTCCCTTCCAGCTTTAAGTGCTAATGAATCCTAGAAAAAGAAATCCAAAGAAATTGCAATTGCTGCTGCCTGTCAGTACAACTCCTAAAGTCTACGGATGAGTTCAATCCATCTAGTTTGTGATTGCTTAACTTATGATAATATCAAAAAATACAGGCCACTAAAGGAGGTTTTTGTGGCCAGCAAAAGTGGGCTCAATGTGCCTTCCTTCTATTTCCTATGGCCCATGATAACAGGCAACTGACACAGTTTGACAAAACAAAGTCTATAGGAAGCTGTAGTGCCAACAATACATTCACAACACTGACAGTGACTATGAATATGCTGGCATAGTTCTCAATTACAAAATATAGCAAACTCTCCATATAGAAGACAGAAGGATAACATTTATTCAGATACCAGACAGTCAAATCCCCACACCAGGAAACTGAATCCATTATAGCAACAAAGAAGTTAATATATCATAGCACAGCAGGGAGCCACACCATCCTTTAGCCTTCCCATAAATAAACACTCACAAACCTAGCTGTCTCCTTGCCTGCATGTCCTCTTTCTCCCACCATCTATTTGCTCTGACTCCCAGCTTCCTGTGGGCTCTGCTCCACCCTTCAGCAAATTCCTCTGACTACAGGTTCCATGTGATTATATTTGACCTATTAGGGGGCAGGGAAGATCTTCAAATTACCATGACCATTACAGAAGCCCGAGATGGGGTGTTTGCTTAGAAAACAATCTGAGTATTTGGCAGGGAAATATATCAGTAAGTTATCAAAAACATAAAAGAGAAAGCAAGAGGAGAGAAGGAAAAGGAAACTAGACATTCCATTAATGCCAAAGAGACTCGTTGTATTGGCAGGGAGTTAACTGCACTTTAATTCCATAATTTTAACCCAAATTTTAGTCAGGTAGATTTCGTTTGCTTTTGGGTAGTTTAGGGTTGATCATGACTTTTGTCCCTACTCTTGTTCCTGTCATAGATGAGAACACCAGGAGATATCCTGATGGTCTGACAAAGAGGTTTGCACACAGGAACTAGCTTCAGTTTCCTCATCTGTAAAATCAGAAGACTGAACTACATGACCTCTAAATTCCCTCCTAACTCTGAATCTATGATTCTAAGCAGCAATTTTTAGAAAACAACCCAAAGCAATGTCTTAACACCTAATAGGTGCGTCATCTGCTCTTTAGCCTTACTAAACTCCAATGAATTTTGCCATAGGATCATAGGATTTAGAAGACATGACCCTGGAAATCATCTAGACTTAGACTTGTTTGAATCAATGGGAGTAAAAAAAACCCCAACATTTATTTCTTACCCTCCCTTTCCATTAATTTTCACAACTCTTTTCTTTTGGTCCCAAAACAACTTTTACATTTAATCTGGCAAATTCATCAAGAATTAGGGGAAAAAAACACCCCTTTCACCATATACAAACATTATACATTGACTACCTAATAACAACTCATTTCCATAGCATTTTTAAGGTTTATAAATTGTTTACTATTTTCTAATTTAACATCTTATTAAATTCACCAATATATAACCCAGAGTTATGATAGTCCTTTGGCCAATAAAGATATAAGAAAGTATATATCAGAGAATTTTTCTTTCTCTCTTCCTAAGCATACATCTCATATCTGAGGTAAAAATGACGAAAGAAATTGCTTCTTCCTCCCCAAGACTTAAGTGCTTCCAACAGAGAGGAAAGTTTTGTGTAGCAGAAACATTACTGGATTTAATGTCAAGAGATCTATATTTAAAATCCTATTTGCAACTATAACTATAGCTGTATGTCAACTCTAGAAATGCAGCAATGTGATCTTCTTTGAGCCTCAGTTTCCTTCATTTGCAAAATAGAAATGATGATAGTACTTCAAAGAGCTGTGAAGAAAGTTACTTTGTAAAGTAAAAACCATTTGCCAGAGGCTGACATCTTTCCTTACAAATTTAACTGGTCTGTGATGATTTTTGGAGAGAGTAGGCTGACAACCCTGCATGACTCTGCTTCACCTAAATCCAAGTCATGCACATGTCAATACATCACCCTTACGATGTCATTGGTTCCTCTGAAACAAAGGACGAACAACAACAACGGCAAATAATAATAACAACAATGACAATTTTGCATATATAAACTGTGACTGTTGATTGATCATGACCCTAATCTTCTGATTTACTGAAGTATGATTTTTTTTTGCTAGATTCCGCATGGTATCATGGTAAGATTCAACTTGACATCAAAAGACCTAACCCAGACAACTCACTCTACTACTTACAAAGTGTGTGTGAGACCTTGTGCAAATTCTTTAACTTCTCTTAATCTCAGTTTCTTTAATCTGTAAAATGTTGGTAATGATCATTACACCAGCTACCTAAGTTGTTGTGAAGGAAATGCTTTGTTAACTGTAGTGTGTGCCCTTTTGTTTGCATGGTAAAGTGGAATTAACCCTACATTTAGGGTCCAAGGACTTAGGTTCAAATCCTGGCTCTGTGAGGATTTCTCCCTAGCTCTGTGACCTTGAATAAGTCATTGAATCTACTCACTAGCTCTGACCTTGGTTTAGGTTAGTTTCCTCATCTAGAAAATGAAAGGATTGTACTAAATGACTTCTAAATTCCCTTCTAATTCCAAATCTACGATCCTAAAAAGACATTATTAGAAAACTACTGGGGCGGGGGGGCGGCGCGGCTAGTGGTGCAGTTCACATGGTTGAGCTGTCAATATTACCAAACATCTAGTGAGAAGTTAAACGTAGAAACACAGAGCATCCTTCACTGGGCATTCATTAAAAATTGGACAAGTGATTTCCAAATAGAATTTCTTGATGAACTTGAGAAGGTATGGAAGCAATAACACCTAGCAAAAAAGGTTTGCTTCCTCCAAAAGAGTTCCTGGTGTTTATTTTGGGAGTGAAGAGAACATCTCTGAAGTGGTTATATACTATGCTAGGAAATTATGCAACTTTAAATACTAGTTAAAAGGAAAATTAGATACTTCTTATGATGATTTTATGCATCTCTGAAGTCAAAGATAGCTTTTGGGTTGGAGAACAAATTGGCCTTAGCATTATACAACCACCCTGAACTCTGAAGAAACTAATTTAAACCATTCAAAGATCATGTCTGAAGGAATATTGCAGATCTTAGTACACTCTGTTCACAGTTCTTTAACTCTGAGGTCCTTTAGAGATTATCTTTGAGCACATACTAAAAAGTTTTCCATACTTTTCTCAGTGACTGTGTCTAAATTAAGGCTCACTGCAACTATCAGGTAGGAAAAGTCACAGGTAAGATTAAAACTTTTAAATTTAATTTAATTTAAATTTTTAAATTTAAAGCCTTTCTTACCAAAATGATGTTTCACTAAGAGACAAGATGCATTATGGGTAGAATTACAAAAAACTTAGGTCAAAAATATATTTTCTATTATGCCCCAAATCTTTTCCATATATGCTGGAAATTTATTTTCCATTAAATATAATCTACAATTTCGGGCTCCTCTCATGGGTTTCTGTCCAGGAAAAACTTTCTTCTTGGGAAATGTCTTACCTATAAAATAAAACTTAGATTATAATAATCATAAAAGCAATATTAAAAGCTACATACATAGCTCTCAGAATTAATGGATCACAGGTCATAGATTTAGAGGATCCCAGCAGGGATCTTATTTGTCACCATCGATTCTAACCCTCTCATTTTACTAATTAAAGATGAGAAACTTTAGGTTACTACCTGCCAAGGTCATCCAGGTAGTAACCCAGGTCTTCTGACTCCAAATCTAGTGCCCTTTCCACTATTCTTGCTTTTAAAAAAGTAATAATGAAAGGAGAGCTAACCTGAAAAAATAGTTCTTCCTTTCAAAAGGTTTATACTTCCTAACAAATACTTTAATCTAAACTGATTACAGCTGTGTAATTCCAATTGTATCTTTTAATGACCATGACAATATAACGAAGTGGCATCAATAATGCTCTGAAGTCTTAGGACCATTAACTAGTCTTTCCTCTAGGAAAAATGTTGGGACATTACTGCAATTTCAAAACATCAATCTGCTTGGAACCCAGCAGACTTTAGGAGAAATGCTGGAATGCATCTTGTTCAGTGATTAAATGGGCCCCTTGAGTGTAATACATGAATATCAGCATGCCAGGCCTTGAGACAGTTAAAGCTGGTCCAGTTAGCACTGCTTTCTTTTCCAAAATTAATTCTACAGTTGATAGTATCCAAGAGGTAGCTGGTACAGTGGAAAATCTGCTGGTCTTAAAGACAAACAATCTAAGCTTGAATCTTTACTCTAATACTTACTACCTGTCTTTTTAGACCCCTTTGACCTCAAGTTTCTTTATTTGTAAAATGAATGGGTTAGACTGAATTGACTCTGAGGTTCCTTCTAGCTCTAAAGGTATAGTGGATGGAGTCCTGGGCCTGGAATCAAGAAGACTCATCTTCCAGAGTTCAAATCTGGTCTCAGACACACTAGCTGTGTTACCCTGGGAAAGTCACTTAACCCTGCTTGCTTCAGTTTCTTCATATGTAAAATGAGCTGGAGAAGGAAATGGCAAACCACTCCAGTATCTTTGCCAAGAAAACCCCAAATGGGGTCATGAACAGTTGAACACAACTGAAAAATGCCTAAATGAAATTCCAAAAAAGCTCCTATACATCTTGTTGATTTTGAGGGGGAAGGAAAAGGGGAGCAGTAGAGTTGATGGAAGTCATTTCTTCCCATAATCCCAAAATAAAGCCATAGGATTTAGAGTTGGAAGGCATTTTAAAGATGACCTAGTCCAGATCCATGATAATAATAATTTTGCTTATTATTAATTAATAAATAAAAATATTTATGTGGTACTTTAAAGTTTGCAAAGTACTTTGCAAATATTATCTCATTTTATCCTCACAATAACCTTTGGGAGGTAGATGCTATTATCCTCACTTTATGGATGAAGAAACTGAGACAGACAGAGGTTAAGTGACTTGCCTAGGGTCACACAGCTACTAAGTATCTGAGACTGGATTTGAACTCAGGTCTTCCTGAATCCAGGTCCAGCACCCTAACCACTAAGCCATCCCTGTACTACCTCGCTTGCCTTTTATAAACAAGAAAATTGAGTGATATCATTCTGTCTTACCAATTATTTGAAAATCAATCAGAATGAATCCTACAATTTTAGGTCTACACAGTAATGTTACCTATTGCCTTTAGTAGCAGTACTAAACTCAGCCAATCCATGATAGATCACAGGATCACAGATTTTAGGATTGTCTATCTTAATCATCAACTCAGTTCATCTCAACAAACATTTAGTAGATGTCCTACTAAGTACAGGGCACCATGCTAGGCACTATGGTTACAAAGATGAAAAACGATGCAGTCTTTATCATTAAGGAGTTAAAAAATTGATATACATGAATCACTGTAAGACAAGTTTGAATGTGATCCTGTCTCTGAAGCTTACTGTTGTGTGACCTTGGACAAAGTCTCTTACCCATCCTGGGTCAAAGTTTTCCCCTCTGTAAGTTGAGTTGATGGCTTCTGTGGTTCCCCCCGCCACTTTTTTTTTTTTTTTTTGCTTTTTGGAGGGCATTTGGGGTTAAGTAACTTGCCCAAGGTCACACGGCTAGGTTTTTGTTTGTGTGTGCGTTAAGTGTCTGAGGCCTGATCTGAACTCAGGTCCTTCTGACTCCAGGGCCAGCGCTCTATTCACTGCGCCACCTAGCCACCCCTGTGGTCCCTTTTTAACCTAGAATAATACTATGTGATCATTGTAGGTCAATGGCAATAGGAAGGTCAAACAGAGAAGGATGAAAGAGTAGGGAGGAATTCTTGTAATTGGGGATATCCAAGATGGTTTTGTGAAAGAGGTGGCACCTGGGTTGGGTCTTGAAGGAAGAAATAGATCAACAAGCATAGTTGTTTTGGAAACGTGTTCTAAGAGTGGGGAACGGCATACAGAAATGCATAGAAGTAAGAAAGAACAAGATGAAGCCAGAGATTAGCTCATAGTCCAACCTGAATGGAACATAGAATATTCAAAGATAAGAGCAGTAAAATGAATCTGGAACGATGTTGTAGCACATAGGACTGAAGAGGACTAAGGAGGTTCTTAACCAATCAGTGAACATGTATTACAGGTTGAATATGTGACCGGCACTCTGCTCAGTACTGGGTATATAGAGACAAAAGTGAAACCATCCCTGCCCTCAAGTAGCTCACATTCTAATGAGGGAGGTACTGAACGACAGAAAAAAGAATAAACAGTGACCAGAGATCATGGAGAGCCCCTTGGTTACCTATTCTGTTGTTTTCTCATGCGAATACACCATCCCCTTCAGTCTGATGCTCAGAACAATTGGTCAGCATCCTATCCCTTCATGCATGTTTCAGACACTCACGAAACAGCCTTCTTCCCTCTAAATGGGGCTTGTATAAAAATGACGCCTATTTTTTAAACTTTTCCTCGAGGTCATTCCCGTCCACTTTTGTGACCCCTATTGCTCTTCCCTAGATCATCTTTAGTCTCCCTGCTTTGTTCTCCATCGATAGGTGAAAACTGTCTAGAAGAATTTGACTAGTCCTTCATCCACAGAGGAATTATAGAACATATCTACTAAATTATGCTTGTTTTCAATTTCATCATCTAAGAAGCCTAAAACAACCTTAAAACTTTATCTATAGAGGGGGGCGGAGCCAAGATGGCGGAGTAGAAACAGCTCGTCCAAGCCTCTCTGCCCCCAGATTCTCCACAAACTATGTAAAAAAGGACTCTGAAAATCTTCTGGAGCCCCAACACCCACAGAACGACACAGAGAAGCTAACCTCCCGCTGAGGACAGCCCAGCACCCTGCAGGAAGGACCAGCGCAGTAGTCTGGGAGCCGGCAGAGCGCAGGAGCCGAGCCGAGCCCAGGTCCACGTGAGCCGAGGTTTTAGCCCCAGGGCGGCAGGGCCAGCAGCCGGCTGGAGGAACCCCAGAACACCAGGAACTGTGGAGACCCCAGAATTATCAACATAGACATGCCTAGGACAAAGTAAGAGGTTAGTGTCCTATGGACTTTGGGACCTGTATTTGGGGAATGCGTCAGCTCCCTCCCCTGGGGGCTAGAAGCTGCTGAGGAGACACGCCACTGTGTAGTTTTCAGAGGCATTTCCGGCTCCCAGCCTACAAATCGTGGGGAGATCCAGCGATCAGTCTTGGGGGGTAATCGCTCTTGCTTTAACCTCCCTGGATCTGGATTGTGATCTAGGGTGGAAGTTGTGGGCGGGTTTACAGCTTGCCAGAAACGGAAGTTGCCCCCCCACACGTTCGGGACGAAAATTCCTCTAGCTGGCCTTAAAGCCATAGTGTGGCAACAAGCCCAAAAGTCAAGCAATTAAGTGGCAACATGCCAAGGCAAAGGAAACAGAAAAAGGCAACCCTAGACTCCTATTTTGGGGGCATAGAGCGGGAAAAGGACTGTGAGGTCAGAAGTCCTGCTCCAAAAGCCCCAGGGGAAAACATGACTGGGTTGCAGGCCATAGAGGACCTTAAGGAGGACTTTAAAAATCAAATAAGAGAAGTGGAGGAAAAATTGGAAAGAGAAATGAGAAGGATGCAGGAAAAGTATGAAATGAGGGTCAACAGCCTGACTGAGGAAAACAACACCTTAAAAAATAGACTAGCTCATATGGCAAAGGAGGCCCAAAAGGGCAATGAGGAGAAGAATGCCTTAAAAAGTCGAATTTGCCAGATGGAAAAAGAATCTCAAAAGTTCACTGAGGAGATTCATTCCTTCAGAGTTAGACTGGAGCAAATGGAAGCTAGTGACTTTATGAGAAATCAAGATGCTGTTAAGCAGATCCAAACAAATGAAAGATTAGAAGGCAATGTGAAATATCTCATGGGAAAAACCACTGACCTGGAGAATAGATCCAGGAGAGACAATTTAAAAATTATTGGACTACCTGAAAGCCATGATCAAGGAAAGAACCTAGAAACCACCCTTCAAGAAATTCTCAAGGAAAACTGCCCTGATGTTTTAGATCCAGAGGGCAAAATAGAGGTGGAAAGAATCCACAGATCACCTCCTGAAAAAGATCCCAAAAAGAAAACTCCCAGAAAACTTTATCTATAATAACTCTAAGGTTTGATAATGCCCTACAAACTGACATTGAACTGCCAGTCCGCAGGACTCTCCGTGTGGCCCTGCACGTCCTTTTTTCCCCCTATAATATCTTGACATAAAGCAGCACTAAATGACATGATTATTCTTCAGGCATCAGACTGATTACATATTAACTGACTGCTTGGCTCTTGTATGAAAAGAGGTTTTAAGAACATCTGGGCAGTTGTTGAAATGGACTAGTCACACACTGTGGGACAGAGAAAATGCCAGCCATTTAACAAGGTACCCCACACTGGTTTCACTCAGGGAAGAGTAATGTCATATCAGAGATGATGTTTCTGTGATAGAAATACACCCACTCCCACACCAATGTGGCATGGGAATCTGCCACCAGAATGTTTAAACCATTCTTGCTATAACTGCTTTGGGTTCTTGCTAAAGTAGGATTGGACAAAGAAGTGCCTTTGATTGATTCTTAGTTCAGTGTAACTTACTTCTTGGGTTGTATTCAAGTCAGTGCTCCTAGGTAGAGGAATGGAATGATCTGGATATCTATTCCATCTGACTCTGTAGAATATTTTTCCTATGTAGGATTTTTTCTTTGATATTTTCTTTCATATACAATATTTTCATATGTTCTAAATAACATACCTCAGAGAAATCGGGCCCTATATGACATTGCCTTAGATTAGAACCATGACCCAACTCTACTCAAGAGGGATGAAGTATTCGAAAAATGGTTTGGGAAAATAGAGCTGGCAGCCCTGGCTAGCTAGGGAGACAGCTAAAGCATAGGTTTGAATAAGAAAGCCCTAGTTATCAAATGCTCTGCTAGTTATCAAATGCTAGGGCTGTTCAAACATCAGCTCATCTTTATGTCCCTTGGAGGAGCACCCAAAGCAATTCCTGGCTATCAGAGACCCCAGATGCCTGCTTTGTAGGTTTTCCAAGATTCAGTGGTCCTGATAAGAAAGTTCATGCTTCTTCCCAAAGCTAAAACTGTGTGAGTAGGTAGTACGAAGGCTGGTTACAGGTATCAGATGACTTCTCTCCATAAGGGATCTTGCCACCCGAGTCATAAAAAGCCAGAGTTTGGGAATAGCAAACAATTAAGTGGGCGCCATTTGAGCTACACCCATTGTGCCACTCTCCCTCTTCTATCAGCTGCTCTGTCTCATTGCCTCCACCTTCACTCTCTCCAGGCCCCGTCCCTCCCCCATCTATGGAACAGACCAGCAGTCCTCACCCTCAGAGACCCTGCCTTTTCCTCTATGATTCACTTGCCTCCCTATCAGTCAAGCATCCCAGATCGCTTCTATTTCTGCCCAGCCTGGGAATGCATTTGTCAATATTCTTGGTTGTGAGATTGCGTTCTTGGCAATACACTTCATTACTACAGCAGAGCATCATAAACAGGGAGAAGGAGAACATATCCCCAGTGGAAGCTAAGAATAGGACAACCGAAAGCAGCCCTCCGAGGGGAGAGGGGAATGGAGTCAGAGTCTAAAGATAACCCTTCAGCAGGGAGTGGATTCAAGTTTGTCTAAGTCATAATCACATCACTTTCTCTCCTGTTGCCTCCTCTTTCTCTCATTCCTTCCCTCCCCCTTCTCCCCAGGCCTACCCTCTCTCTCCTTCCTTTACAGGTAACACAGCCAACTCCCAATTTAGTAGTGTAATTTCAGAGACACCTGCAGCAGCACAAGCCTGACTAAATGTCTGAAGAGTGCCTCTACCAATGGGAAAGTGCATGTCAGTCCCTTGTTACCAAGGAGACAGGAGCGCTGCTGTAATGACCCCGAACTTTAACGGGTTGCATGTTCTATTTTTGAGAAGAGCATTAATCTGTTCCTAAGCTATTGGAGAGCTGACCAGGCTGGTTCCAAGAAGCTGTTTTTATTGCCCAGGACAGGATGTGTGGTGCTGGTACACTTGGCAATAGAGGGGAAAGGACAAAGGGGGAGAAACAAGTTGGCTTGAGTGTGGGGGTGGGGGGGACACATCCCTCAGCCTTTTATCACTAAGGTTGGATACCCGGGAGGCAGAGTCTATGAAGGAAATGACCAATGTGGATGGAGCTCACATACAGACACCCCCCCCCAAGTAAACAACAATTTAATCATGTGTACTGGCCTTATATAATGACTTCACACAGTTCTGCACGAGCTTGTAGGAGGAAAAGTGTCATGGGGAGCAAGATACTGACACTAGAGAAACTGGTAGGCAGGCTTGTTAAGCAGCCCACCCAGAGTGTCACCAAGCAGTACTGCATGTCGCTCATTAAAGGGGGAGGGAAGTTTAGGTGATTAATTGAGGCTTATTTTCCCTCCCTGCAGACAAACACTCTCCTGATGGCTTCAAAGTACAGCAGGCAGCAGGATTTAAACACGCGTGCACACACACACACACACACACACACACACACACTCACGCACGGTGAGGGAAGCTTGCCACCTCCTTTCTACTCCTGTATCGCCTTACACTCCCCAAAAACTAGAAGTGAAAATATCCGCTGTTTCCAAATCTTCACCTGCTTTTTGGAGATCCCTGTAGGAAGCTTGTAGTAGAGTGATCTCATTTCTCTTGATTGCTGGGGGACAGTGGTAACAGAAAGTAAGCCATAGAAGGGAGTCTTGCTCTAAGTATGTCACTGCCAACAGGTCTTGGAGTGGAACAGTAGGCATACCTTTGTTCTGGGAGTTGGGAGGTGTTCCATCTGCCCTAGCACCCTTCCACCCTGGACTAAATCCAAGGTTTATGTAGGTTCAAAATGTGACCCCCCCAAAAAACAAACAAACAAACAAACAAACATGTATTTAGCTGATCTTCAGTGACAACTCCACAAACCCGACCAGTCCTCACGTGTTTGCTGCTTTCTTTGACTACAGCCCATTCAGTTCAAATGTTACTCAAGTTAGGCATGATGTTATTGTGAGGCCAGAAAAGTAACTCCATATACAAGGGATCTCCACACAGAATGCCGCTAATAAAAAATCTTATTTTATCTATTTGTGAAAACTGTTAGGCAAAATTTGGCAATTAACAGCTGAGTTCTAATTTCAACAAGACAATTACAGCGAGAATCCTACCGTTCAAAGAGGTTGTTGTGTTTAGGTTTTGGATTAACATCAAGGTTTCTTTTGGTCACAGGCTTTTCCAAGGCACATTTCATAGACACATTGAGGGAGAAGGACACAACAGAGTCTGAGAATCTCACCCAGGAGAAGGCAACACATGAGGAGGGACCATACCATCTCCTGAGGTGTCTCCAAATGAAAACTGGCAGGTTAGGTGTTTCATTAGGGCTGGGTGTGGGAAACTGATGGAGGAGCTTTAAAAACAGGAACAAAAAAGAAATCAATTGGGCTTTAATTCATCTGTTTTTCTGTTGTTTTTTTGGAGTGGGGAAGGCAAGGCAATTGGGGATAAGTGACTCACCCAAGGTCACACAGCTAGTAAATGTGTCAAGTGTCTGAGGCTGGATTTGAACTCAGGTCCTCCTGACTCCAGGGCTGGTGCTCTATTCACTGCACCACCGAGCTGCCCCGCTTTAATTCATTTGGAATGAATAATATTTCTTTTCCAGGAAAAACTACTTCATTGTAGACTGAATAAAATGAAAAGCATAGTTTTTTCAGTTCCTCATAACCTCAAGACACTGAGGATATACTCTCTGTACATGGTGCTGAATTAAATATAAATGTCCAGAACCAGCCCTGTCCTAGAGAAACTTACAGTTTAGGAAATACTGCTGTATCTAATAGAACAAGATACCTCCATAAATCCTTGACTCTCCTCAATTCTTTAATCAGAGGGCAGTATTTCACCTCTCTCACACAAGCATGTATTAAGATTTCTCAGCATTTTAAAATATTCTTTTAAGGTTCTAGATTCAGTTCACTTCAACCAATATTAATTATAGTCTTACTATATGCAAGACTGTGTTAAGCCTTGAGAGACACAACTAAGATGTCTCCTACCCTTGAGGAGTTTACAATCTAGCAGATTTAACATTGTAAATATGTAAGCCACACTAATTATGATTAGTGTTGTGTCTTTAAGAAGAAAATAAGGTAGATTTTTACTCTGAAACTAGAGGCCCTGACTAAAAAGACCTCAACCTACTACATGTTTTAACTTTGAAAGTTCACCAAACCACACATACTCTTAACTATGTGTGTGTGTGTATGTATATATATATATATATATATATATATATATATATATATATATATATATATATGTATGTCTGTATGTATAAGCTAAACTATGGGCATTAAAAAATTCCCAAATATACAAACTATGAAGGCATTATGGTTTTCATACAGAATGGGGAAAAAAAGATATAGTAAGTTGTATAACTGGCCTTTGTGAGTCCATTTCCAATTCAGCTTTCATTACAGAGACCATGTCATGTTAGGATAAAAGTGGTTTAGCAGGTGGCTTCCCCTCCTCCACATGTGAAGCTGTGAGGCTGTAGAAAGGGGCTCATACAACCCGAGTTCATACCCCAGCTGTCCCACAGTCTCTGTGTGGCCTTGGATTATCACTTCATGTCTCTGGGCCTCAGTTTCCTCCTGTGTAAAATGAAGGAGTTGGACCAGATGACCTTTAAGGTCCCTTCCAGTTCTGAATCCAAAAATCTGAAAACTGGAGCCATCTTCTTCCTGAAACCTCACTTACGTATTCCTTTTGCCCCCAGCCTCAGTCGTATTCCTTTTGCCCCCAGCCTCAGTCAGAAGTGACTTCTCCTTCCTCCAAATGACCATAATACTCTTTAAAGCTACAATTACATTTTCACATTCTTCCTTGTTCTTTCCAACATCTTAAACTGCCTGAGAGTAGAAACCATAGCTTAAACTATCTTGTGTTACCCACAGTGCCTAGCACAGTTCTAGAAACAACATTCACTGAGAAGGAAATCTTATATACACCCTGAATTGGCACTAAAAAACCTGGGTTCAAACCCTGTTTCTGTCACTTTGGAACCTTAAGCAAGTCATTTAGCCTCCCTAGATCTCAACTTCCTCATCTATAAAATCTGGGGTGACTAGATGACTTTTGAGATATCTTCCAGGTCTAAATCTATGACTATGATTTTTCTTTTTTTTTAATAATATTTTAAGCAACGTATTACTTATCAGGGGTAAAATAACCTTTCCTATCACATATCTATAGAAAAAAAGTGTACAAAATTAGGAGTCTATGATCTTGGGTGTTAAATTTGCTAGGAAACAGAAAATCATATCTTCCAGGTAATGAAAATAAGAGGCCCCATCATTTGCTTGGGAAATTTGCCTTTTACTTTTTAAAAAGACAAAACCATGACTGGCTAGAGTTAGGATGATTTCTTTCACTGAAGGTGTGTGGCTAGTTAGAGAATTTTTAGGCTTAGACTCACTGGAAACATAAAAAACACCAAAGAAAAACAACTTTGCTAATAGGGGAAAGAAAATATGACGTGTGATTTTTGACACCTTTTGTATTAAGTACCTGATATTCCAACACTTTCTAGGTCAGTGATAATATAACTGGATTTATCTGCTAGGATTTATCCACACTCGTGTCTTATAAATAGAACACACATTTCTGCAGCAAGAATGCTACTTTTAGCCTTGTTAAGGAGAGGAAGTGAAGCCTCAAATAAAAGAGTACAGCTTCACCACACTTTTTAGAAGTATTCCTATTGTTCTAGTTGGTAAATAAGCAACCATTTAGGGTTTTGTCTAGAACCTCCAAGCTGATCCAGAGTGCTTTATGGTAATTACAAATATTTCCAGTGCTGCAAAATATCCTACCTACACCATAGAGAAATAACTGTTTGGGGCACCTTCTCAGAATCCCTAGGAATGGCTAAAATGATAAAAAAAAAAAAATAGAGATGGAAGGGCCCTGAGAGACCACCTAGTCCACACCCCCTCCCATATGCACACATTTTCTACACAGAAAAACTGAACTCATTAAAGTTGATTCACCCAGGAGTTGAGAATGATAAGCAGAACAGTAAGCCTCCAGTGGTAGGTAACAAAGTATACTGGACTGGGGTTTGGGAGTCTTCAGCCATAGACACAGTTGTTTCACCAACTAGCTGTGTGAACTTAACATCTCTTGGTCTCACTTTCTTCAACTGTAAAACAGAGAGCCTGAACTAGATGGCCTCTATGGTCTCTTGGAATTCTAAGCTACTATGATTCTTAGTGCCAATTTCTCATCTCTTCAAATGAGATCTTTACTTTCTTGAGCCTGAGCTCCAAAATATGGATGTTTTCATACTGATTTCCTCCTTTTCCCTTCCAATGTTTATTGGACCTTAGATCCCTATTCTATACTAGGGATGCTTTTCTTTGCCTCTATATGTGGAGGATTTTACCCCTTGGAAGGGCAATGAGGAGAAGAATGCCTTAAAAAGTCGAATTTGCCAGACGGAAAAAGAATCTCAAAAGTACATTGAGGAGATTCATTCCTTCAGAGTTAGACTGGAGCAAATGGAAGCTAATGACTTTATGAGAAATCAAGATGCTGTTAAGCAGATCCAAACAAATGAAAGATTAGAAGGCAATGTGAAATATCTCATGGGAAACCACTGACCTGGAAAATAGATCCAGGAGAGACAATTTAAAAATTATTGGACTACCTGAAAGCCATGATCAAAGAAAGAACCTAGAAATCACCCTTCAAGAAATTCTCAAGGAAAATTGCCCTGATGTTTTAGATCCAGAGGGCAAAATAGAGGTTGAAAGAATCCACAGATCACCTCCTGAAAAAGATCCCAAAAAGAAAACTCCCAGGAATATTATAGCCAGGTTCCAGAATCCCCAGATCAAGGAGAAAATACTACAAGCAGCCAGGAAGAAACAATTTCAATATTGCGGAAACACAATCAGAATAGCCCAGGACCTGGCAGCTTCTACACTGAGGGATAGAAGGGCATGGAATATGATATTCCAGAGGGCAAAAGAATTGGGAATGAACACAAGGGTCACCTACCCAGCAAAACTGAGTATTTTGTTTCAGGGGAAAATATGGTCATTCAGTGGAATAGAGGACTTTCAAGCATTCTTGAGGAAAAAACCAGAATTGAATAGAAAATTTGACATCCAGACACAAGAAGCAAGAGATGCCTGAGAAGGTAATCAGGGAAAAGAAATCAAGAGGAACTTATCAAAGTTGAACTATTTACATTCCTATATGGAAAAGCAATAACTGTGACTGATGATTATCTTTCTCACTATGAACATAATGGAAGAGGGGTGTGTGGCCATATGAATACATATGTGAATGTGTGTGTATATGGTTACAGTTATATATGGATAGAGAGCATAGGTTGAATTTGTTGGGAAGGGAGAATACTCAAGGGATGAAATTATGAGGTGAGAGAGGAAAGTGGCAAGAGGAGATGGGGAGAGACAGGGTAGGGTAAACTACCTCATGTAGAAGAAGCAAGGGAGGGGAAGAATAGGAAGGCAAAAAAGGCAAAACCACATTCTCATTGAATTTGTTTCAGAGAGAGAATGACATACATACTAAATGGGATATCTTAACCTGCAGCAGAATAGGGGGAAGGGGGATGAGAGGAGGGATGATGGATGGGAGGGCATCCTTGGGGTGAGGGGAGGTTGGAAGTACCCACTATAGAAGAGGGACAGGATCATGTAGGGAATGGACCAGCTGGGGGGTGGGATGAGTGGGAGGGAATTATAAGCAGCCTTGTACAATATATCTACTATGATAATGTTTTGCATAGCTAGACATGTACAACATATACTGAATTACTTATCTCCCCAGAGGGAATGGGTGACAAGGAGGAAGGAAATGGATCTGAAATTCGAGGTCTTAACATTAAATGTTTCAAATATATATAAATACTATTATTAATACTCTTTTGCTTATAATTGGGAGATAAGATGTGCAGGCATTGGGACACAAAGATTCACCTTCCTCTAATGGAAAAGTCGAAGGGGGTATGGGAGAAGGTATGGGAGAGAGCAGACTGGAGGAAGCGATATCTTGTGGGACTGCTATTCTGGGAGGTTGGGTAGCAGAATAACGGGGGGGAAATGAGTGTAACTCAAAATCTGGCGGAAATGAATGATGTAAAACAGAAGTTAATAAAGCATTTGTTTAAAATAAATAAATAAATAAATAATAAAAAAACAAAAAATAAAAAATAAAAAAATAAAATTCTAGAACCTCAAAATGGTAGAGGTGTATGTGTGTGTTTGTGTGCACATGTGTGTGTGCATATGTGTGTGTGTGTGTGTGATGACTATGCTCTGTGAGCTAAACTGGAATGTTGACATGTAGCCTGTCCAATGATGCTACAAGCAGTATCCATGCAGAAGGACACATTCCAACTTTCTCCATGCTACCTTATGTCGTGCCTGCCCTACCTCTTGTAGCTACTGATTGAGTTTTGGTCAAGGGTGGGTTCTATTTCCTGCAGTCATGGTTATATTCTAGAAGGCATACTTTTTAACTCAGAGTTGCCTCTTTCCTTTTTCCTCATCCCACAGCACCACAGGAGCCAGAGAGCTGCAGCCAAAACGGCCTGGGGGCCAAGGATAATGAGGTGGGACCTGCTAGCTAGTGTTCCTGATTTACACAGAGAATGAGGATAGTAATCCTTGGCTCTAGCTATGCTCAATAAACAAGGAGATTAAAAATACCAAATGCTGCCCAGCAGCAGGAGAAGAGCAAACTCATCTGTGGTATTAGTGAGCTGGGTTAGTGACTAGATATTTCCAGGGGGGCCAGCCCACTCAGTTGGGAAAGTGAGCGCTGAGAGTCATTACAAATGAATTGGCTATAAATGTTCCCTAAACTGCTAGGGCCAGGCAAAGAAAACATTTATTTAATGAATGTGGAAGCAGTAGTCTAGCTTGTATTCTGGACTCTGCCCCCTTCCTCAATCTGAACTTCTTTTTCCATTAAATTCTGGGCCCAACTAAAGTAAGCTTGGTATAGCACATTGGTCAAGTACATTATGGTGCAGAGGCTTAGAGGTAAGCACAATTCATGTATATCTATATCTATATAGATATAGATATATAATCAATCTACAAACAGTATTTGTTTCACTGTGACTTATTTTCAAGGACCATTTTCAGGACTTTGTTTTTTAACCACTTGCCTCAAATGAGAGGCTAAAAATGCTTAGTAGGTTAAGTAGCCAATTACTCTACACTTGAAAAATAAAGTCTGCTCCCTGCAGCACCCCTTTCTTCTATGCCAGACTTTCCTCCCAAACACACCTGCTTTATTGTCTCACCTAATTCCTGAGAACTGGACAGCTAGGTGGTGCAGTGGATAGAGTGCTGGGCCTGGAGTCAGGAAGACTTCCTAGCTGTGTGAGCTTGGGCTCTGTGACATGTTTGCCTTCTCTGTAAAATGGGTCAGAGAAGGAAATGGAAATGGAAAAATCACTTCAGTACCTCTACCAAGAAAATCCCAAATGGAGTCACAAAGAGTCAAGAATAACTAAAAAATGGCTGAACAATAAAAAAAATCCCTGAGAAGTAGGGAAGGAAAAGATATTGTTCTGTTGCTGAGGGGAAAACCAGGACACAGATGTAAAATAGTTGGTTAGAGGAAACATAAGTGGCAAAAGTGGAACCTGAACCCAGATTTCCTGACTCCCAAGCAGGACGTCCTTTTCATTGGGATACAGGAACTTTTTCCTATAGCATTTGTTCTGGAGGCTAAAGGCCAACTGGACTAAATAACAAAGGGAAGAAAGAGAAAGCTCCAGCAGGCCTAAGCACACTGAAGAGAAACCTTTTTGGTGAACAATGGAGGTGAAATGGTGTGAATGAGGTATATGGATGTTCAGGAACTGAAGAAACAAAAGAGAAAGGAAGTGTAATTAGCCTGTCTCTACAGGTACAGGAATTAGAGCCTGACTTCTTTTTTCCAAAGGGGAAATTAACATATCCTCATCCAAGCAGCCACACTACCATCTCCACCTGGGTGACCTGACTTCATTTTAAACTCAACATGGGTTTTTAAATATAATTCAGTAAACATTTATTAAGCATCCACTAGATTTAAATAACTGTGAGAGGTATTAAAGATACAAAGAAGTCATAATGCCTATTCTTAAGGAAATTATAATTCAGTAGGTGAAGGAAAACATTTAAAAATAATTGAAGTAAATCAGAAATGGTAAATTCAAAATGAGAGATCCAAAGTGGTATAAGAAATAGGAGGAAGGTGAGATCATAAACAGCTGAGTAAGGAGGGGGTGGTTTAAGGAAAGCTTCATGGATAAGGGAGTGCCTGTGGGTAGGCTGAGACAATAGAATAAAACATAATAACAACATAATAATAATGTATAATAACATTATAATAATACCTAACTTATCAAACTACCCAAGGATTACTTTACAGAGATGGGAAAAAATAAAATTCAGTTGTAGTATCAAAAGATCAAGAATCTTGAGGGAAATAATGAAAAAAAATGGAAAGAAGGAAGCCTAGCAGATCTCAAACTATACCACAAAGCAGTACAGTAATCATTAAATTTAGCACTGGTTAAAAAACAGAGGCTGATCAGTGGAAGAGATTTAGTAAAAAATATAGAAAAAACAAACAAAGAGTAGCATAGATTTCCACAAACCCAAAGACCTCAGCTGCTAGAGTAAGTGTTGAGGTTTAAGGTTTAGGGGTGTGCAAGACCCCAAAATACCAACATGCCAGGTCCTGCTGAATGAATTTGACTCAAGTCTTCTCTCAGCCAAAGTAAAGCAAAGTTTATTAGAGATTCACCATAATGGGTATACTCTTAAAGAGCCTAAGTATCTGTGACACTTGTATTGGCAAGCAGGCTGGAATAATCTGACACAGAAAGAGTCTGTTCTAGATTGAATTCTCGGCCCCTTCATGGAGGCAAGATGGATCTTATATATAGAAAGAGTGTCCGGAAGATTTAGGGGTGGTCTAGAGGAGGAGTTTGGGGAGGGTCTTAAGGAGGAGTCTAAGGATTAAGGGTGGGAAGTAGATGAAGGCTAGCTGGAGATGACAGACAATGGAGGGCTAGGCTAGTTTAAGGGTAACAGATTTGGCTACAGATATTTTGGGAGGATCAAGGGTGGGAAGTAGCTGGACAATGGAGGGCTAGGTTAGTAACAGAGATCTGGGTCTAATGATAATGAAAGGCTTATGACCTCAGGTAAATTCCTCATCAAGTGAGAAGATTCAAGGAGAGTTCAAGGGGGTTCCCAGAGCCTGTACCCCACCATTAGGACTCACTATTTGACAAAAACTGCTAGGAAAAGCACTCAAGAAGAAAGTATGTATAAACCAACATTTCATAGTGTATACCAAGATAAATTGCAAATGCAGACGTGACAGTTACGAAAAATCATAAATAAGAGTGCAGAAGAAAGTATCTTTTCTAAACTATGGATGGGGAAGAATTCATGACCAAATAAGGGATAGAGAGGATCAAAGAAGATAAAATAGATGATTTTGATTATATAAAATTCCAAAAGTGTTTGTACAAATATAGCTGAAATCGGAAGAGAAATAGTTAACTGAAAAAAAGTTTGCAGTAAATTTCTCTGATAAAGACCTCATCTTATATAAAACACATGTACAAACATGTATATGTGTGCACGTATATAAATATATGTATATATACACATGTGTGTATATGGGTATGTACATATACACATATGGGGTTATTTATACACACACATACACATGCACACACAGGCACACAGAACTGATTTTAATTTCCAAGAACAAGAGCCATTTCCTAACAGATAATTAGATAAATTCAAATGAAAGCAATTCTGAAGTTCTACCTCATACCCATCTGATTGGCAAAAATCACAAAAAAAGAAGATGACACATATTGAAATGGTTACAGGAAAGCAGGAACACTAATGAATTCTTTTTTTTTTTTTTTTGGAGAGGGGCATGGCAATTGGGGTTAAGTGACTTTCCCAAGGTCACACAGCTACTAAGTGTCTGAGTCTGGATTTCAACTTAAGTCCTCCTGACTCCATGGTTGGTGCTCTATCCACTGCACCACCTAGCTGCTTGCTGAATCTATGAATTGGTGTAGTTATTCTGGAAAGCAATTTGGAGCTGTTCCTCCCAAATCACTATATTGTTGCATACCCTTTGACTTACTGATATCACCATTTGACCTTTATCCTAAAGAGCTCAACAAAAAAAGAGAGAAAGAAAAAGGCCATCTATGCCTGAAAATATTTATAATCAGTCACTCAATAAGAATTTATTAAACACTAGGCACTGTGTGAGGGCTGGGATTGTAAAATAAGACCAAAGATAGTCTTGCACTCTAGGAGCACATAATCTAATATGGGAGACAATATGTAAATAACTATATACAAGTAGGCTATATAGAGGACAAATAGGAAACAACAGAAAGAAAATACTAAAATTAAGAGGGGTTGGGAAAAGCTTCCTGTGGAATGTAAGAATTTAGCTGGGATTTGAAGGAAGCCAGGGAAGTCAAAAGGCAGACATGATAAGGGAGAGCATTCCAGGCATGAGGGACAGTCAGTTAAAATGTCCAGATCCAAGAAAGATGGAATGCCTTGTTTAAGGAACAGCAAGGAAGTCAGGGTCATTGGATCAAAGGGTATTGGGGGAGATTTTTTTGGGGGGAAGAGAAATGGAGTAAGGTGTAATGGAGTAAGACTGGAAAAAAGGCAGGGAGGCACTAGGTTATCAAGGTTTTGAACACCAAACAAAGATTGTGGCAAAAGGGGAATTAAAGGGATGTCCATGAACTGGGGAATGTTTAAACAAATTATGGCATATGAATTGGTAATTGATTATTATTGTGCTGTGAAAATGAAGAAATAGTTTAGGAATAATTTAGAAATACTTTTCTATCATTTGTTGCAGAGTAAAATGAACAGAACCAGAAGAACAATTTATATAATGACAAAACTGTAGATACAAACAACTTTGAAGGAATTATGAACTATGCATATTATGAACTATGAATTATGACCAATGCAATAATCAACCATGATTCCAGAGGAGTGATGATGATGTATGATGCACACTTCTGGAAAAAAAGACAACAAACTACAATTTGGAGAAAAGGCATACATTTTTGGATACAGCAAATGTAGGAATTTGTTTTGCTTGACTATGCATATTTGTTCCAAAGGTTATCTTTATTCTGGGATGGGATGGGTAGAAATGTCAAAGAGAGAGGTATTGGGGATAAAGTTTCCCTCCAAAAAGAGAAAAGAGCAGAAGGGAGGCCAAAATGAATCACAGATAAGCAAAATACACCTTTGAAAGTTACACACTGAATTTATTATATACTTGTAAAGCAAATTCTTTATAAGAGACTCACATTTTCATATGTAACCTGTTTCTGTTCAATGCTGAATATGAAATGCTCATTTTGTTTGGTGTTTTAGTTTAGAGTAAGATACATTTTGAAAAACCATTGAAAGGGCAAAAGAGGGAAAGAGGAGGAGGGCACCTGAATTTCCTGTGAAAGGATATCAATAGGTGAAGCAAGTGGGGTGGAGTTGTGAAGAAGCCAAGACACCACAACAGGAGAAAGCAGAATAAGAATGAAGTATATTCAATGGGTCTGTTTGGCTGGAAAATAATATACATAAAGGGAGAAGTGTGATATATGGTTATAAAGATAGGTTGAAGATAAAACGTATAGGGAGGGCCTTTAATACCAGGATAAAAGGCTTATGACATAATGAGATTGCTACATTATAAATATTAATTCTAGCCTCTGGGGCTAGCAGGACAAATCTAATCCTTCTTCCATGGGGTAGCCCTTCAAAGACTAGAGGACAGCAATCGTGTTTCCTCCAAACATTTACTTCTTGAGGCTAAACACACCCAATTCCTCCAATTGATCCTCATAGGGCATCATTTCAAGGCCCTTCACCATGCTGGTCACCCTATTCTGAACACCTGATAATGTCTTTCCTAAAATGTGGTGCCTGATATTGAACTTCGTCCTCCAAATGAAGCCTGACAATAGAAGACTACAACAGAATTACAAATTCCCGTGGTCTCTCCTAATGTAGCTTAAGATCACATCTGCTTTTCTGCAGGTCATATCACACTGCTGACTTATTTTGAACTTGCAGCTCATTAAAACCTACAAGGTCGTTTAGATGAATTGCTCTCTAGTTAGCCCTTGTCCCTCCCATTTGGAACTTATGAAGCTGTTTTTTGCAACACAAATATCAGACTATATTTACCTCCATTAAACTTCATGTTAATAGCTTCAGCCCAACATTATAATTTTTAAAAATCTTTTTTGGTTCCTGTTGTCCAATACATTACTGATTCTTCCCAGTTTTGCATCATCTTTGTATAATACTAAACCAAGTTTTCAAGTCATTGATAAAAATGTTAAACATCACAGGGTCAAGCAATAAATCCCCAGAGGTACTCTACTAGAGATCAATTTCCAAGTAGACACCTAGCCATGACTTTTTTTTCAGACCTTTTAACCAGTCTTGAATCCACTAAAATGTACTATTGTAAAATCCGTATTTCTCTCATCCTTTCCCAAAAGAATTACATGAGAAAATGTGTCAAATGCTTTTCTAAAATCCAGGCAGACTATACCTAAAGCATGCCCTTCCCCAAAAGGAAATGGGTTTAGTCTGGCTTTGTTTATTCTTGATGAAGTCATACTAAATCTCTATGATCCTCTTTTCCTTTTTTATATGTTCCCTAATCATTCCTTTAAAAATACATTTAAGAATTTTGTCAAGAATCCAAGTCAAACACATTGGTCTAAAGTTTGAATGCCTTTCCTTCTCTCTCTCTCTCTCTCTCTCTCTCTCTCTCTCTCTCTCTCCTTTCCTTCCTTCTTTCTTTTTTCCTTTTTCCTTTCTTTCTCTTTCTTTCTTTCATTCTCTTTCTGAAAATCACCTTATTTACCCTTCTTTTTTCTTGCATAATCTTTTAAAGCCAGCAGCTCAGTAATCACAACTTCAGGTATTTTCCAATACCCTGGACCTGGTGACCTAAATGCCTCAAAAGAGCATTTAGGCATTCTATTATCATTTTATTTTTTAACTTCCTATGAATCATTTTTGTTCTGCCCTTTCTTGTCCAAAGAGCAATCTCTTTAGTAGAGAAGTTTGAAGCTAAAAAAGAAAAATCAATAAGAAATTCTGCCTCCATTCCATTGGTAATGAATTTATGGAAAGACAGGTAAAAATCACAACAAAATAAGGATGGTATGGACAGGCTATAATCTGCATGGATTGAAGAGTTATGATGCAGGAAACCATGGCTCCAAAGCATCTTACACCTCCTACCTTCCTACTTAGGTAAATCCTCACAGTCACAACACAGTACATTGTGTCTGTTTGTGATACTGAATGAATTTAATGAAATGATGAGGAGTATGGATGACAGTAGAAAAAAGCAGATACAAGTCATTAGTTAAGAATGTCAAATACTGGGGACTTGGAAGAAAGACAACTATTTTGGAGGGGATGGAAAAAGAAAAAGAAAAATGCTAGAAAAATGTTCACACAATCTTAAGATATGAAAGGACCTTAGAGGTCACTGAAGTCCAATTTCCTGTCTAGTATAGGAATCTCACCCACAGCATCCCTAAAACATGATTATCCATTCTATTTCTTTTCTTTTGGTTTTTTTTTTGTTTTTTTGCTTTTTGGAGGGCAATTGGGGTTAAGTAACTTGCCCAAGGTCACACAGCTAGGTTTTTGTTTGTGTGGGTTAAGTGTCTGAGGCCGGATCCAAACTCAGGTCCTTCTGACTCCAGGGCCAGCTTTCTACTTACTGCACCACCTAGCCGCCCCCATTCTATTTCTTAAAATTTTCCCCTGGTTTTCAAAATGAGGTTTCTTTTTTTATTCATTGATTACTGTTGGAATTTCATGCTGAAATAACTTCATGCTAAGCTGAAATTCTGACAGATACTAAAGAGATGCAGTTTAGTTTTATCTTACATTTTAGTATTTCAACTAATTTTAAATCCTTTTATTTTCAAGTATTTTGAAAGCAATCTAAAACATTTTCATTTAAAATTTTCTTTAATAATTTTACTTTCATATATGGTAGTTGCTTGAACTTCACTGTAATTTTCTCATCATGTTTTCTTAGTTTACCAGTCAAAACAACAGGTCTGATAGCAGGAGCTCTATAGATATTAAGAAATTAGAGGGTTTTTGGTTCTTTGTCATGCTATATAATTATTGACCTAGTATTTTAATCTACTTCCGATTATCATGCTGCTGTTAGCTACAACTACAGCTGAGAAGATAAAATGAAGTTATTTTAACATTTCTTTTATTTTTAAAAAAAGACATCCAACTATTAAAACTGCAATCCTGATTGAGGTCCAAGTTCTGGTCTTAGAATAAATACCAAATATTTGGAGTATCTCCAGCTGATTAATAAACTGAAGCTAAACCTCCAATTTTGTTTTTTTCTCAAATGACTGTTACAGAGGATATTCCAATGCCTTATGGTCCCTGATTGTACCACCTTTGGGGTAACAGAAGATAAGCTGTGGCTTGCCAGAGCTACTGAAGGCCTCGTAATGAAAACCAGATGAAACCTGCCTGGTTAGAACAATAGTAATAATCTGAGATTTGGGCCAGAGCCAAAGTGCAGCTGAGGTCTGCAACCCAAGGAATCCAAATGACATCTTACATAGTGGATTTCTAAACTGAGACCAAATTCTTACAAAAGCTGCATAGTTTGGAATAATGAACTATCATAATTTGAATAATGACCCAGGGACTTGCATTCAAAATTTTTCACTTTCAATATTTCTTTTTGTAATATGTACTTTAAGTATTTCTTTAAATATTTCCAATTGCATGTAAAAATTTTTCAACAATCATTTTAAAAAATTTTGAGTTCCAAATTCTCTCCTGCCATCCCACCCTCCCCCCATTCTTGAGAAGGCAAGCAATTTGATATCAATTATACAAATGAAGTGATGCAAAATATATTTCCATATTAGCCATTTAGCAAAAGAAAATGACGACAAAAAATAAAATTAAGAAAAACATGGAAGGTTAAAAAAGTATGTTTCAATCTGCATTCAGAGTTCATCAGTTTTCTCTCCAGAGGTGGACAACATTTTTCATCACAAGTACTTTGGAAGTGTCTTGGATCACTGTCTTGATCAGAGTAGATTAAGTCCCTCACAGTTGATCATTCTTATAAATACTGGTATTACTGTGTGTATATACTGTTCTCTGGGTTCTGCTCATTTCACTTTGCTTAAGCTCATATAAGTCTTCCTAGGTTTTTCTGAAAGTGTACTTCTCATCATTTCTCATAACACAATAGTATTCCATCACAATCATGTTCAGCCATTCCCCAATCAACATACATTCCCTTTATTTCCAATTCTTTGCCACCACAAAAAGAACTTCAATAAATATTTTTGTACAGACTTTCCCCTTGTCTTTAATATCTTTGGGATATAAATGTAGTAGTGGTATTGCTGATTCAAAGAATATTCACTTGGGCATAGTTCCAAATTGCCTTCTAAAATGGTTGGATCAGTTCTTGACTCCACCAACAGCACATTAGTATAGAAATTTTCCCACAATTCCTTGAGCTTTTGTCATTTTCCTTTTCTATCATGTTAGCCAATCTGGGTGTCAGGTGGTATCTCAGAGTCGTTTTAATTTTTATCTCTCTAATCAGAAGAGATTTGGAGTATTTCTTTCGTGTGACTTTTGATAGATTTGATTTTTTTTCTAAAAACTGCCTGCTCATATCCTTTGACCATTTGTCAACTAGAGAATGGCTCTTATTTTTAAAAATTTGGCTCAGTTCCCTATATTTGAGAAATGAGGCTTTTACTAGAGAAACTTGCTGTAAATTTTTCCCACAGTTTTCTGTTGTCTTAATTTTGGCTGCATTAGCTTTGATTGTGCAAAAGCTTTGATTTTATGTACTCAAAATTATCTATTTTACTTCTTGTGATCCTCTCTATTTCTTGCTTTGTCATAAACTCTTTCCTTATTTTTCCATGCTCCCTAATTTACTTATGATATCATCTTTTATGTCTAAATCATTTTTTTCCTTTTGGCCTTAACTTGGTATTTGGTGTGAGATGTTAATCTATGCCTAATTTTTGCCAAACTGCTTTCCAATTTTCCCAATAATTTTTATCAAATGTTTAGTTTTTACCCTTAAGCTTTGGATCTTTGGGTATATCAAATACCAGATTATGGTAATTTACTACTGTGTACTATGTATATAACAGAGTGGAGAACCTTCAGCCTCAAGGTCACATATGGCCCTCTAGGTTCTCAAGAATGGTCCCTTAACTGAATCCAAACTTCACAGAACAAATCCCCTTAATAAAAGGATTTATTCTGTAAAACATGATTCAGTCAAAAGGCCATACCCAAGGACTTATAAGGCCACATGTGACCTCAAGGGCATAGGTTCCCCACCCCTGAATCTCTTCCATTCATCCATTCCTCTATTTATTAGTGAGTACCAAACTGTTTTGACCTAGTATTTTCTATTTTTTTGTAACATAGTTTGAAATATGGAACTGGTAGGCTGCCTTCTTTAACATTTTTTTAAACTGATTCCCTTAATGCTCTCGATCTTTTGTTCTTCCAAATGCATTTTGTTATTATCATTATTATTATTATTATTATTATTTGCTTTTTGGAGGGCAATTGGGGTTAAGTAACTTGCCCAAGGTCACACGGCTAGGTTTTTGTTTGTGTGTGTGTTAAGTGTCTGAGGCTGGATCTGAACTCAGGTCCTTCTGACTCCAGGACCGGCGCTCTACTCACTGCGCCACCTAGCCACCTCTTGTTATTATTTTTTCTAGCTTTATTAAATACTTCTTTGATGGCCTGATTGGTATGGCACTGAATAAGTAAATTAACTTAGGTAGAATTGTCATCTTTATTATATTGGCTCAGCCTACCCATAAGCAATTCATATTTCTCCAATTGTTTAGAATTGTCTTTGTGTTTAAATTGTTTTGTAATTGTGTTCATATAATTGTTTGTTTTGACAGGAAGACTCCCAAGCATTTTACACTGTCTGCAGTTATTTTTAATGGAATTTCTCTTCCTCTCTCTTGCCTCTGGATTTTGTTGGTAGTCCATATAAATGCTGATCATTTATGTGGGCTTATTTTATAGATAAAATTGCTAATTTTTAAATTAGCTTTTTAATTGATTCTATAGGGTTCTCTAAGTATAGCATCATATCCTCTGCAAAGGATGATAGCTTTGTTTCCTCATTGCTTGCGATCATCCCTTCAATTTCTTTTTCTTGTCTTATTGCTTTAGCTAGCATTTTTCATACAATACTGAATAATAGTAGTGATGATGAACATACTTGTTTCACCCCTGACCTTACTGGGAAGGCTTCAAGTTTAGCTCCAATAAGATAATGCTTGTTCTTGGTTTTAATAGACACTACTTATCATTTTAAGGAAAGTTCCATTGATTCCCATGGTTTCTAGTGTTTTTAATAGGAATTAGTGTTAAAGTTTGTCAAAGACTTTTTAAGCATCTAATGATATAATTGTATGATTTTTGATGTCTTGTTATTAATATAGTCAGTTATGCTTATAGTTTTCCTAATACTGAACCAGCCCTTCATTCCTGGTATAAACTCCACCTGGTCATAGTATATGATCTTTGTAACATATTGTTGCAATATCCTTTCCAGTATTTTATCTAAAATTTTTGCATTAATATTCATTAAGGAAACTCATCTATAGTTATCTTTCTCCCTTTTCTCTCACTGATTTAGATATTAAAACAAAATTTGCATCATAGAAGGCATTTCATAGGACTACTTCCTTATCCATTTTTTTCAAATAGCTTATATGGTATTAGGATTAACTGTCCCTTCCTTTTTGGTAGAATTTACTTGTAAATCCATCTGGTCTTGGGGATTTTTTCTTAAGGAGGTCATTAATGGCTTGTTCAATTTCTTTGTCTTAAGATAGTGTTATTTAAATATTCTATTTCCTTTCTGTTAATATGGGTGGGGGCCATCTCCAGTCATCCTGATCTTGCCACTGGACTCAGATGGCTCAGAGGATTAACAGAGGCTGGTGACTTTGCACAGTGCTCCCCCACTTAAATCTAATTCATTTGCAAGTCATAGCATCACCTTCCTGACATCATGGACCTCTTTGAGAACAAAGGACAAACAACAACAATCACTTAATATGGGCAGATTATATTTTTGCAAATAGTTATCCATTTCACTTAGATCAATTTTAGTTTTTAGTGGTATATGACTGGAGAAAAAACAACCTCCTAATAATTACTTTAATTTTATCTTCTTTGGTGGTACACTTACACTATTCATTTTTGATACTGATAAATTGGTCTTCTTTTCTCTTTTTTAAATCAAATTAACCAATGGCTTATCTATTTTATTGCTTTTTCCCCCATGAAACCAGCTCCTAGTTTTATTTATTAGTACTTCTTTTTACTCAATTTTATTAATCTCTCCTTTGATTTTCAGAATTTCCACTCTGGTATTTAATAGGTGATTTTTAATTTGTTCTTTTTCTAGTTTTTTCCCTAGCACACCCAATTCATTGATTTACTCTTTCTCTCTTTTATTAATGTATGTCTTTAGAGATACTACAATTTTTCCCCTAAGTATTGCTTTGACTGCATCCCACAAATTTTAGAATGTTGTCTTACTGTTGTCATCCTCTTTAATGAAATGATTTATTGTTTCTCTAATTTGTTCTTTAACCCACTTGGATTTTTTTAGATTATTTAGTTTCCAATTAATTTTTTCTCTATGGTCCTATGACCCCTTATTAAATGTAATTTTATTGTATTATGGTCTGGAAAGGGTGCATTTAATATTTCTGCTTTTCTGCATTTGATTGTAAGATTTTTATGCCCTGATACATATTTAATTTTTGTGAACATGCTATGTACGGCTGAGAAAAAGGCATATTCTTTTCTATTTTCATTTCATTTTCTCCTGATCCATCATAGCTAATTTTTCAAAGATTCTATTAATCTCCTTGACTTCTTTCTTATTTATTTTATGGTTTATCTGTTTTCTAGATTTTAGAGGGGGAAACTGAGGTCCCTAATAGTATAGATTTATTATCTATTTCCTCCTACAATTCATTTAACTTTTCCTTTAATAATCTGGATGCTCTGCAATTTGATGCATATATATTCAGTATTGATGTCACTTTATTGTCTATGATGCTTTTCGATTTCTTTTAAAAATTTAGTTTTTTCCATGTAAAAAATTTAAGTTTCTGAATTTGCCATCCCTACTAAGTAACACTATTTTTATCTTCCTTGTAACCCAAGAAAGGATCTGCATTTTCCATTTACATGCTTAAAAGTCTAGTCATTATAAATGTTTAAGGTTATAAAGTTACTGTAGAACAAATGACACATGTTCCGCATATTCTCAATTACTCAGTCTTATTTCCATCTTGCATCCATGTTTATTTTTTTTTACCTTATTTTATTGATGCATACCCATCAGTCTTTTTAGGAAGCTCTCCTTTCTTTTTCCTAACAGGAAAAATTACTGTTTATGTATTCAGAATTTCATTCTTGAGAGCTACCTATTCCTCTGCAGTAGAGTTCCCTTTTCACAACATTCAGCAAATGGATTCTACCATCTATCTGTTCCTCAAACTCTTTTGAACTATGCTGTCCTGAAATGTAATGGTTGTATTATAGTGTTTCTCTTTCCTCTTCTTTACTATGGTCAAATAGTCATTTGTCCCTAAAATTCTTGCTCTTTCTATTTCAGCAACCAGTTTTTCCTTGTCAGTCACAATCAAGTTTAGTATAGTAATTCCATGTTGGGAAAGATTAAAATATCACAAAGACAAGTAAAAAAAATCATCAGATCACTTGCTGATGTGCCAGCGGGTGATAGTATAGCAAACCTTTTCCATCACTTCAATATCATGCTTTTAGGGCAATACGTTTCATGTTTCCTTCCCTTTTTCTTTGGCAAGGGATATGAAAAGGGGGGATGAAGAGAAGAAAAAGATGTGCTAACCAAAACTCTTAAAACATTTTTAACTGCATCTGGTGGAAGTAGAATAAATTATTGTGACTATAAAGAGTCAAAAGGGTTGGATTCTAATCCTATATCTGCCACAAAATAACTGTGAAATTCAGCAAAAACACTGAACTTCTCTAGTTCATTTTGGCTTAAGTTATAAAATGATGGGATATAACTAGATTATCTTTCCATATCCAACAGCCTTAATTTTTTATTCTGCTTGAAAACAATCACCAGTGATGATTCCCTATGAAAATTCATTATAACATTTTGCTTGAACCTCTCCTATGTACTTGCCATGTTTTTTTTTCCTTTTAGCATAACTGTTTACATGTATGTATGTATATCTTTTCCCTCATCAAGCTGTTAGCACCTCAAAAATAGAATCCACATCATAAAAATCTCCGTATCCCCAGAACCTCAGACAATACCTAACACCTAGCAGGTGCTAAATAAATGTTGGATTGAACTGAATTAAATAATGCTTCCTTCTGAAGCAGTAAGGGAAGTAAATTCTCTAAGTAGAACACTGAGATGCTTATTTCTGTCCTGGGAATTTTATCTTCCAAGTCCAAACATGGTCCCTAGTGCTTTCATGACAATTGTTCAGCAGAAACTCTTTAGCTACAAAAGCACCCTGGGAAATTTATAAGACAGACCCAATCAAAGTATATATTACTGCAACCTCACCACTAAATAAATTTGTCTTAGTCAATATTTTACGATAAGCTTGCCTTACCAAAAAGACACTGGAAATAATTTCTAAAGAGAGATCATGTCTATTAGCAAGTGCTAAGGCAACCTTTTTCAACTGGTTGGGGATGTGTATTTAATTCCTTACACATAAGTATAATCTTTGGAGTCACTAGAGATAGAGGGTTGGGACACCAAAGCCATAAGCTACTTCTACAAAGAAATACCATTATAGCTAGCTTCTCTGAGTGTTGGAGGGCTGATTTTGAAGCAAGACAGCAAAAAAATGTTTTTAGGTGCTTTATAAATAAAGCAGGACAATGCAATTATGTATGTGTACACACACACACACACACACACACACACATATGCACATGCACACGCACAAATAACCTGAGTTGACTTGTGTCTAGCACTGTGCTCATCAGAGTAAAAACAAACAAAAGCCATCAGTATGAAGCAAAACCTAAGGAAGTGAGTTTTTCTAAAAGGATACAACAATCTATAGTTATTAGCATCCCCTTTTCCTAAACCAATCAGAGGCCCTGTATCTGACAGGCATTTATTTCATGATATTTGTTTAATAAATTTTTCATATATTTAGAGTTAGAGGTTGATTTAGAGGTTGTATAGGACAACTACTTGCTTTGTAAAGGAGGAATCTGAAGTCAGGGAACCCAGTGAAGCAACAAGCCTTTATTAAAGGCTGACTATGTGTTAGGCACTGTCCTAAGTGCTGAGGATGCAGAGAAAGGCAAAAAATAAGTCACTGCCCACAAAGAACTCACAATCTAACATAAGAGAAAACAGGCAAACAACCATGTATATACAAGATATAAACAAGATAAATTGGGTAATCTAAGAGGGAATACACTAGCATTAAAGGGGACTGGAAAGGCTTCTGGCAGAAGATTAGATTTTAGCGGAGACATGAAGGAAGTCAGGAAAACAAGAGGCAGAGGTGGGGAAGAAGAGTATTCTAGGTATGGAGAACAGGTAATGGAAATGCACAGAGTTGAGAAAGTATCTTGTTCCAGGAACAGCAGAGAGACTAGTGTGACTGAACTGTGGTGTACATAAAGTCATCAATGCCTACTATGCCCCAGATACTGTGCTATGCAGTGGGGATACAAAAAAAGGGGCAAAAACCAGTCCTTTCCCTCAAAGATATCATGATGAAAAATTGTGAAAAAAATGTGAAAATGTGAAAAAATTATCTAGCATCTATATAGTACCTTCTATGTTCCAGGCACTGCACTTAGTGCTTGTATTGTCAATGAGATATGAGCAGCTACTTGAATATATGTGTGTGTGCATGTGTGTATATATGTGTGTGTATATGTATGTATACATATATGCATATATGTATATATATTTATGTGTGTGTATAATCACGCACATATAAAGGATAGAATCGCATAGTATAATAAGCACTCTTGACTCAAAACTAAATCAGTGGAGCATTTATTCTGTACACAAGGACAATATAGAACAGTATTATAGAAATATGGAAAAACAAAGCTTAACAGAGTAACAGAAATATTTACACACATCACCAGACCTGGAAGCACCAATGTCTGCACAGCTGAGGGGAAGGTTGGGGGGGTGGGGGTGGGAGGAGGCCCTAATCTGAGAAATCAAAAACGGTCTCAAGTGAAATGTCCTTCTCATGAGCAAGCCCCCCCAAGGCAAATCAGTCTCCCAGAATAAATACAATTTCCAAATAAAGATTCAGCACCTGACTGGCTCCTTGCCAAAAAGTGAGAAAGCCTACATGACCCAGCACCTGACTGGCTCTGCATCAGGGCTCCATGTGACTCAGCACAGGATGTGTTGAGCTCAGAGGACGAAGACATCCATGACTGATAGGCTCTTAACTTTTTCAGTCCTAGGAACACGGCCCCTGTTCCAAGGAGAAAGAAAGGAACATATGTAGTCACATGGGCCTATACATGTACAGGGAAGACGTTTCTCTTCCGTTAATCCTTCAGTGCTTTACAAATACCATCTCATCTGATTCTCACAACTCTGTAATGTGCATTATTGTTCCCATTTCACAGTTGAAGAAATTGAGCCAAACAAGTTAAGTGACTTGCTCAAGGTCACATAGCTAGTAAGTGAAGCAGGATTTGAACTCAGGTCTTCTTGACTCCAGATTCAGTGCCCTATCTACTGGGCCACCTAGGTGCCTATGAAAGGAAGCAAGAAGCCTGGAAAAGCAGGAAGGGAGCAGCACATGCAGGTCTTTAAAAGTCAAAGAGAAGATTTTGGAGGTAACAGGCAGACACTGAAGTTTACTGAGTGTGGGCGGGTGCGTATCATGGTCATACCTATGTTTTGGAAGGATCACTTTGGTAGGTGAGTGGATTATGAAATGGAGTAGAAAAAGATTTTAGGCAAGGAGACCCACCAGGCTACTGTAATAGTGAGGTGACAGAAAATTAGGCTATGTAACTGTATGGTAGCAGTATCAGAAGAAAGGAGGGGCATAAAAGAGAAATGTTATGAAGGTAGAATTGACAATATTTAGCAATAAATTGTATATGGGGGGAGATGTCAGCTTGGCACCTAGATTTTGAGCCTGAGTAATTGGAAGGATGGTGGTCTCTCAGAAGTAAAAGGGGATGGTTTGGGGTGAAAAGAAAATAAGTTCCATTTTGGATTGGATTTCAGATGTCTACAGGACATCCAGTTTGAGATGTCCAAGAGGAAATGGGATACTGGAGGTCAGGAGAGAGGCTGGGGGATAGATAAACAGACCTGAAAATTATCCACATAGAGAGGGCAACTAAATGAATGGAAGTTAAATAACTTGGCCGAGGTCACAAAGATAGTAAGTAGCAAAGGTAGTATTTACATTTCTGACATCATGGTTAGTATTCTTGCCACTGTATTCAATTGCTTTTCCAGAAGCATGAAATCCAAGAGTCCTGTATCTATGTGCACAAAACGTTGGGAAGAAGGTCAGAGGCAACATACTATTTAGGTGTGTGTTACTTTATACATAGGCATATGCTACATACATCAAGAAGTTCTTGGGTTCTGGAAATCAGAAGGGTTTCTATTCTTTTTTTTTCTTTTTCCTTTTGCTTTTTGGAAGGCATTTGGGGTTAAGTGACTTGCCCAAGGTTACATGGCTAGTTTTGTGTTAAGTATCTGACAACAGATTTGAACTCAGGTCCTCCTGACTCCAGGGCCAGTGCCCTATTCACTGTGCCACCCAGCCACCCCTAGGGATTTCTATTCTTGAAGATAAAGATCCAGAGCTGGGAAGGAAATTTTCCTTTACCAATCTAGACTATCAACTGCTGTGGAGTTTATAGCCTTAGAGAACTGATAGGAGCCACTAAGAGGTCACATAATGAGCCTAATATCACAGAGACAATAAGAGTCAGAAATTAAGTTTAAGTCTTCATGACTTTTGGGGGGGTGAGGTGGGGTTATATGGCCTTCCTAGGAACAATATCAAAAAGATCTGCTGCAGGAAAAGAACGGTGATTGTGAAAATTGTAGATGTTTTTTGGGGGGGCTTTCTTTGGTTATTGGTTTTGGGGTTTTTTTGAATTTATAATTTTCATCATTATTACAAATTTAGAGTTTAAAAAGATCTTAGAGGTAATCTAATCCAAGTCATGTTACAGATGAGGAAACTGAGACTCAGGTGAGGTTAAATGCCCAAGGTCATAAAGGAAATGAAAATCAGGTTTGGAAACTAAACCCAGAACCTCTGACTTTAAATGTAGTTCTCTCCTCACTATACCATATGGCCTCAACCCATCATTTTAAAGTATAGCACTAGAAGGCAAATAAATGATAATGTTTGTGAAATTACTAAAAACCCTTCAGAGGAAAAGTATTATTGTATTAACTATGATTCTGTCCAAAGCATTACACATCTTTATTTAAAAGTTAATAAGTCTGCTGAATGCTTTGACTTTACCTTGTTGATTTTGGGGAAAGAATATTTTTTTCTTTTACAAACAAAAAACAAACAAGGCTCTTGGGCAAAAAGTTTAATATATTTTTGTATCTTATTTTTGCATCCTTATTTTTCACAAGCCTCTAATTCCACATATGTAAAATGAAATAATTTTCAAACCAAATACAAATATATAATATATATTTTATATATTGACAAATTATATCTCATCCCCAGGTTACATACAACTAGAGCTGGCATTCTTCAGGTAATGCCCTAACCCATCCAGCTAGAAACTGAACTGCCAGGGGACTGCTCTGAATTGATTTCTCAGTCCTCATCATGGAGTTAGTGGCTGAGGAATGCCTGTTTATATCACAGAGCTGCACCCTCACCCCTACACTTGCCTGAAAGAAAGGAGCTATCATATAAAGATATTCTAGGAACTTCTACAAATTTTCTTTTAAATTCATGGGTTATTTTTTTTTCTTTTTAAGCAACAGCTTCCCATTGGATTCTTTTGTTTCCTCTATACCTGTCTTCATAATCCAAGCTTCTGATATAATTCCAAGGAATTCAGAAGTCAGTTTGGCAGTCTTGAGGATCTGTCTCTCCAATACACAATATAGAAAATAAATAGGGTCTGTCCCTCCAATACAGAAGTCATCAAATAAAGCTTAGCACAACACACTGAGGGAGTGACCTACTTCTTGTCAAGTAAGTAGTTTCTCTACCTAAATTACTAGAACAAACTGGTAAGAAGAAAACCACAATTTTATAATGGGATATATCCCTGTATACAAATGTTTGAAGGTAAAATGTGGAGTCCCATTCTTCTTTATCAATTCATTAGCTATTTTTCCTTCAAATAATATTTTCTAAGACAGTTCCCAGACAACTATCTTTTTTTACTTTGTTTCTTCTATTTTTTTGCTTTTTGGAGGGGGGGAGGCAGGGCAATTGGGGTTAAGTGACTTGCCCAAGGTCACATAGCTAGTAAATGTTAAGTGTCTGAGGGCAGATTTGAACTCAGGTCCTCCTGACTTCAGAGCTGGTGCTCTATTCACTCACTGCACCACCTAACCATCCCTTTATTTCTTATAGTCATCTTAATAGGTAAACATACCTTGAACTCCCATAGCACTTTTGTAGCTCTTTTTATGGCACAGGTCAAATTATGTCTCACATCAGTTATATGGGTTTGCTTTAAATTTCCTACTAGTCTATAGTGTCCTGAAGGACATCATTCATAGCAAAGGGCCTTGCATACTGTAGGTTCTTACTAAATGTCTATAGAACATATTTTTAAAGTATTATCAATAGAGAGATTAGATTAGAAAGGTTCTAAGCTTTATGTGCTAAAATGATTGAAATAATATGTCAGGATGCCCAATACTCTTTTGCTAAAGCAAGTCGAATCCTGCTGAACTGCCAAAGGTTTAAAACCTTGCTCAGACTCATTCTCTAGCCTTTCTGCAAATACTAGGCTTCAATTTTCTGAGTTGTAAAGCATAAGAGTTGAATTAGATGATCTCTAAGGTCCCCTATAGCTCTAATATCCTACGATTCCATGAGAACATTTTAAACAAGAATGTTAAAGTGAATAAAAAGCTCTGGGCAGGACCAAGGACAGCAACCTACAAAATCCAGACTTTTAAAAAGGCACAACTCCACTCTATATAAAATGTAGTTAAACTTTCACAGCCAGTAGGAAGCAAAGATCACCTAGATATGAGGAATGTGACAAACCTAAAGGACCGAGTACCAAATTCCAAAGAATCACAATTGAACCAAACCCTACAATTACCTGGGACCCAGCCTAGAAATATACAGACATTCCCTGCATTATGGGGCCAAGGACAGGAGTAAGAGAACATGTCTGTGATAGTATGACTTCATCTTTTGATAGTTACTGCTTCTGGATTTAAAAGTTAATATGCAGGGAGACTTTTTGGTTTTAAAAAGGACAGGTAAGGAAGTGCATATTTATTTTCAACTTTTGATATCTTCAGACCAATTTACTTAAATAAAAATTAATAAAAGTCCAAGGCTAGCCTGCTATTTATATAAAAAGCTGGTAAACAGACTAAAAGAAAATGGGGGGGGGGGGTTTTGGCTAGTTTCTTCTTTTTGTTTTTGGTCACAGAATGCCTCGGCTTTTCTCAATGGCTACCATAAATGACAAAAGGAAAAAAAGATAAAAAAAAAATAAGGAAAAACCCAGAAATATGCTTATTCTTTTGAAAGGCAACAAGCATTTCTGAACAAAGGAAAGATTTTGGCCAATAAAACCTTTACAAACTCAAGATTTTCTCTCCACAGTAAAACTACATCAAATGATCTCTAACAACATGTTACATGGAACTGATGAGAAGCCCCTTAAATTCCAAAAGGCATCACTTGGGTAATGTGTTTCTAATGGAGTCATTGCTCATTGGACCAGCAGCACAATTTCTAGTTTGTCTTCTAATCAAGCTGCACCACCTCTGACCTTCTAGAACAGAAGCCCCAAATTGTGTGAAATGCTAATCAGCAGAATGAATGAAACATTCTGCAATGGAATAATCCCTATTAAGAACAGTAAACAATCCACTCTGGCCTCAGTAAGCTGCCAAGCCTTTTAAAACCAATTACTTTTGAGAGAGACATTTCCTACCCAACTTGAACTATTGATTCATGTTTCTATGCAGAGCAACACATCTTATCAAGTTTCTACTTAAATGCATGACAAATTATTTGGTGCTTGTTAGGATGCAGCTTCCCCTTTGCTGCCATCAATAACTTGTTCTCTGCAGTTTCCCCACTGACAAGGTTAAACCTGACTGTCACAGCAGCTGTGCTTTGCCACCTGCTCAGCTGATCTTCAGCCAACTTGGTTTGCTATTCTTAATACTCTGGGATTAAGTGTTAATTTCTCAGGTTCTTCAAGCTGATAAAGGTTTCCAAACAGTCTACACTTTCCACCATTGTTAAATAATGGGTAGCTTTATTAACTTCCTCATGGGACGTGCAAAAACACAAGGCAGTACTGTATCTTCTTCCAAGCTACCATTGTTTCACTGTGACACTGGTCAGACCAAAGGGCAGGGCCAAATGCTTGCAGCTTTGTAATGAGCACTGCACATATGTTTAGGAAGAGTGTATTCCTGTGATTAAATCCCCCTTCTGCTCTTGACACTAGGAGCTAGCATATTTAATTTCATTTGGAATCCATAGGCCCACTATTAATAATCCACATTGCTTCCAAATGTGCTTCTATTTGAAGAGAAAAATAATTTAACCATGATCTCTGCTAGGTGCGGGGATGCTGCAGAAGCTCCAATTTGAGGAGCCAATTAATAAAATTTATTATAAGCACCTTATTCTATGTAAGTCACTATAGAGCTATAGACAGAGATATAAAGGTACATTCCCTGACCCCTGGGTCTATTTGAAAATCTATTTGAAAAAGTCAGACATATATACATACTATGGTAACAAAGGCTATATGTGTCTCAAATGAATAGTATAGAAAATAAGGGCTATAGGAGTTTATCTATTTCTGGTATTTCTGGGGACATCAGCAGTTATGGCTCTGTATAGAATCTATACAAACATTTTGCATGTCAGGCAGCTAGGTGGTGAAGTAGATGAAGTGTAGGACCTATAGTCTAGAAGACCTGAGTTTAAATCTAGCTTCAGATACTTAGTAGCTGTAAGACCTTCAAGAAAGTCACTCAACCTCTGTCTGCCTCAGTTTCCTCATCTGCAAAACAGATAATAGCATCTATGTCCCAATGAGATAATAATTACGTCCTTTGCAAACCTTAAAGTGCTATAAAAATACCAATACTAAAATCAATTATTATTATTCCTGCTGTGATGGTTTACTTCACCAAACTACAGAAGTTATAACACCAATATCCAATGTACAGACACCCTAGTATCTCAAATATTATAAAACAGGACACTTTCAATGAGATTTTTTCTCAACTCATCGATGATAATACAGTCTTGAAATTATTGCCCGTTTTAAGAATTCTTCTAGAATTCATTACTATCTGAATAAGCACTGCCAAGAACTGAATTAAACCTGCCTCGCCAATAAGCACAGAGGAATAAGAGACTAAAATTGAGGGAACATTAATTACTTTGAGAATTCCTAGGGAACAGGAAGAGTATGTGAATATTTCTATATAAAAATTAGCATTATTTCCTGTGAGGTGTGGAGTTTGCTTTTTAAAGGCCTGCGCAGAGAGGTTATTTGTTATTGTTTTGCTGTATTCGTACCATATTCTACTTTCTGATACCTCTGAAAACTAGGGTCCCCTAAATACTGATACTACAGTTCTTATAACTAAAGACCATTTAACATGTCATCTTATCTTGCTATTGGCAGGGAGGAGGTTCCTACAAATGAAAGAGACAAGAAAAGAAAGGAAGGAAAAAATAAAAGAGAGAGAGAGACAGAGAGAAGAAGAAGAAGAAGAAGAAGAAGAAGGAGGAGGAGGAGGAGGAGGAGGAGGAGGAGGAGGAGGGAGGAGGAGGAGAAGAAGAAGAAGAAGAAGAAGGAGGAGGAGGAGGAGGGGAGGAGGAGGAGGAGGAGGAGGAGGAGGAGGAGGAGGAGGAGGAGAAGAAGAAGAAGAAGAAGAAGAAGAAGAAGAAGAAGAAGAAGAAGAAGAAGAAGAAGAAGAAGAAGAAGAAGAGGAGGAGGAAGGGGAAAAGAAGAGGAAGGAAGAGGAGGAGAAAAGGAAGGGAGGGAGGGAGGAAGATTAAGAAACTGGTTTTCTGGGGAAACAGTGTATAGGAAAAGATTTTTGCATAGGAAAAGATTTTGACTGTTCTTACATGATCCTTTGGTTTGGGACACCCTATGTGAAATGCTCTTTTTACTGGACTAAGCAAATCCAAACATTTTTTTGGAGAAGTTTTAACTAGCATCAATCTTCCATCCAAGCAACACATAGAAAAACATTAGCATAACTAAGTGAGTATAGGAGTTGAAGAAATTCATGTTTTAAAACTTCAGTCATAGAAATTTTGTATTGAAAAATAGAGAAGAAAGCTATAATTTCAGAATGATTAAATGAACAATGTCAAAGACTTTGATGTCCCCAGGCTTCCATTCACCAGATAGTAAACATTTATCTCCTGATAAAGAAATTCTATGGCCCATGTCTGAATACTGAGTTCTGCATCCAAGTCAGATAGCAGTGACTACAGTAAGGTCAGATTGTCACCCCAAATCAATCATCCAGTTCTTACAATGGTTTAGGATGGTACACATTATATTTCTAGCTAAACTGCAGCTCACTGGGACTACAGTATAGCTGAGTAACATCTTGGTAAAATATATTTAACAACCTAAAGAGTGAATGTGGCAGCAGAAGTGAAAAAAAAAAACAACTTAGTTTTCTGCTGAAAAATTCAGCTAGGAATTTGTGCTGTGACCTACATTATTCTTTCTTCCACCCCCGTAACTTTTTTTCCCTCAAGGAACAGCATAACATGATGCATTTCCCAAGGATGAATTACTTTGCTGAAAAACATTTTAATAACCTGCTAAATGATGGAGCAACAAATCACTCCAGACTTTACCATGTGCGGTCCAGTGCCACAAAATTAATTTCTATAATATAAGTTCTTCATTAAGGCAATTTCAAAACATCTGACACTTCTTTTATTCTATGACAGCCACATCAATGTGTCAGGTCATAGTTCCTCTAATTAAAAAAAAAGCAGTAACAATTAAAGGCATAGGATGTTCAGCATAAGGGAGCACTACAGGGTCTTCTGTTTGTTTATTCAGTATTTCAGGGTAAGACTTCTCATGCAGGGTGCTTCATAAAGAAAGTAGAACTCAGAGTAACTGGGGCTAGTACATTTTTGCCATCTTATTTTTCATTAAGAGCTATTTCTCTTGTTAACATGGATAAGACCAGAATGAAGATTTTCATGAGCAAAATTCATTCTGCTAAATCTTTAATTAGTGTGCTCAGTTCATATGGTATGTTTGGTCATTAATGACTAAAGATTTTTCTTCTCATTAACAAAATAGGGTCACTGTAACTTTGGGTTAACCAAAAAAGTAGGGAGAATTTACCAAGATTAAGAACAATAACAAAATCTTTGGGAGGAGGCTTTCTTAGGCAGGTTTTCTATCCTACTTGATTTCTGCAATGAGAAATGTCCTGTTGTTAACTTTTCAGCCCTGGCTAATTAAATCTCACTGCTGCTTATAGGAGCATAGAGCTCCTTGCAGGTAGAAAACCTCTGCATTCAGAAAGCCACTAGTATGCCAGGGACCTGGCTGCAAATCTAACTTCATTATGCCAATATGAATATTTCAATCTGTAAATTCCTTCTCCCTCAAAAAAAAATCACTGTGACTTAGGAGAGCAAGTAAAGCCAAGGGGGGAAAAACTGCTTTATTTTAGAAACTGAAATATGGACCAATATTTAGTCAAAATTCTGATATCAATATTTTGTCATTTGTTAGTCTCCCACAGAATTTCTTTCTTTCTTTTTTTAAAAGCCCATGAAATTGAACCTTATGTTCTCTACATTAATCAGGCACAAAAAGGTTTTTTCCTCAGCTCTGATTAATGGTAACCAGTGCAACTGAAATTACACAACATACAGAGATGTTTACATTAACATACAATTTTACAATTTAAGTGACTAATGTTTGGTAAAGAGGCACTAGAAATTACTAGAGTTACTCTAACCAGAAACATTAAGACCTATGGTTTTCCCAGGTGTTTTTTTTATCTCAGACAGCTTGGAGATATGTTTTATACTGGCCCTACTCTTAGACTGAGGTAATATTTTACTAAAAGAGGGGAGAAAAAAATCAAATTATCTAAAAGGTGATTCATATATTAATTTTGTGCCTTTAAAAGTCCTTTATTCTTGGAATGTATGGCCCTAGGGAAACATAGAAATCAGGCACTTATGTCACAAATAATTTGTGAGTGACAAAAACATAAACTTATCCGTGTGTCAGACTTATCTATTGTCTCTTGTAGAATAAGGACTTTCTAAATGAAAGACAACAAAATAAAGTATTTCATGTAATTTTGGAAATTGTATAACAGGCCGAATTTGACATTTAATTAACAGCATATCTCTATAATACTGACAATTATCACAATTATGAATGACTGGAAGGTAGCATGATCTAGTGGACAAAGTTTTAGCCTCAAAGCCCAGAAGGTGTGGACTTAAGTGACACATACTAACTGACCTGTGACTCTGGGTAAGCCCACTGAGCTTTAGCGCTGAGGTCTCAGACTCTCTGAGACTAAAAGCTGCACAAAAGTTGCCAACCACTATTAGTAGAAATGAAATCTTAAGTCCAGTACCAAGCTCTATCACTGAGGTAGGGCAAAAAGACTTGGAAAGTTTGGAAGACTCAGTAGTACATGAATCTTAAGCCATTTAAGACTATGGTTCATGATCTTAAACCCATACTGCTAAAACTTTTATAGAAAAGAAGGCCTAGTAAACACCATACCAGCTGCAAAAGTCTAATTAATAATTATTATTATAAGCATTAATATAGTGCTTTAAGGTTTGCAAAGCCCTTTAAAATAGTCTCACAATAGCCCTAGGAAGAAGGTGTGTTTTTTTTTCTTTTCAACAAATGCTTTATTAACTTCTGGTTTACATCATTCATTTCCACCAGATTTTGAGTTACAATTTTTTCCCCATTCCCCGCCCCCCCATCCCAGAATAGCAGTCCCACAAGATAAAAGGCTGCTTATGATTCCCTCCCACCCATCCCACCCCCCACCTGGTCCATTCCCTACTTTGATCCTGTCCCTCTTCAATAGTGGGTACTTCCAACCTCTCCTCCCCCAAGAATGTCCTCCCCTCCATCATCCCCCCCTCTCATCCCCCTTTCCCCTACTCTGCTGCAGGTTGGGATATTTGGTATGTATGTCATTCTCTCCCTGAGCCAAATTTAAGGAGAATACGGTTTTGCCTTTTTGCCTTCCTGTTCTTCCCCTCCCTTGTAGCCACTTCCCCTTGCTTCTTGTACATGAGATAGTTTACCCTACCCTGTCTCTCCCCATCTCCTCTTGCCACTTTCCTCTCTCACCTCATAATTTCACTCCTTAAGTATCATCCCTTCCCAACAAATTCAACCTGTGCCCTCTATCCATGTATAACTGTAAACATATATACACACATTCACATATGTATTCATATGTCCATATACCCTTCTTTCATTATTTTCATACTGAGAAAGGTTTCATCAGTCACAGTTGTTGTTTTTCCATGTAGGAATGTAAATAGGTCAACTTTGATAAGTTCCTTTTGGTTTCTTTTCCCTGATTACCTTCTCAGGCATCTCTTGCTTCTTATGTCTGGATGTCAAATTTTTTATTCAGCTCTGGTTTTTTCCTCAAGAATGCTTGAAAGTCCTCTATTCCACTGAATGACCATAGTTTCCCCTGAAACAAAATACTCAGTTTTGCTGGGTAGGTGACCCTTGGGTTCATTCCCAGTTCTTTTGCCCTCTGGAATATCATATTCCATGCCCTTCAATCCCTCAGTGTAGAAGCTGCCAGGTCCTGGGCTATTCTGGTTCTGTTTCCACAGTACTGAAATTGTTTCTTCCTGGCTGCTTAGATTATTTTCTCCTTGATCTGGGAATTCTGGAACCTGGCTATAATATTCCTGGGAGTTTTCTTTTTGGGATCTTTTTCAGGAGGTGATCTGTGGATTCTTTCAACCTCTATTTCACCCTCTGGGTCTAAAACATCAGGGCAATGTTCTTTGAGAATTTCTTGAAGGGTGATTTCTAGGTTCTTTCTTTGATCACGGCTTTCAGGTAGTCCAATAATTTTTAAATTATCTCTCCGGGATCTATTTTCCAGGTCAGTGGTTCTTCCCATGAGATATTTCACATTGCCTTCTATTCTTTCATTTGTTTGGATCTGTTTAACAGCATCTTGATTTCTCATAAAGTCATTAGCTTCCATTTGCTCCAGTCTAACTCTGAGGGAATGAATCTCCTCAGTGAGCTTTTGAGATTCTTTTTCCATCTGGAAAATTCGGCTTTTTAAGGCATTCTTCTCCTCATTGCCCTTTTGGGCCTCCTTTGCCATTTGAGTTAGTCTGTTTTTTAAGGTGTTGTTTTCCTCAGTCAGGCTGTTGACTCTTATTTCATACTTTTCCTGCATCATTCTCATTTCTCTTCCTAATTTTTCCTCCACTTCTCTTATTTGATTTTTAAAGTCCTTCTTAAGGTCCTCTATGGCCTGTAACCTGCTCATATTTTCCTTTGGGGCTTTTGAAGCAGGATTTCTGATCTCACAGGCCTCCTCCTGTTCTATGCTTCAATCCTCTTTGCCCCTAAAATAGGAGTCTAATGTTGCATTTTTCTGTTTATTTTGTTTCCTTTGCCTCGGCATGTTGCCACTTAATTACTTGACTTTGGGGCTTGTTGCCACAGTAGGACTCTGCCACCAGACAGGGGAGCTTCCATCCCAATGTTGGGGTCTTCACAACTTCCGGTTTTGGCAAGATGGAAACCCGCCCCACAACCTGCCCCCCGCCCCCATCACAATCCAGATCCAGGGAGGTTAAAGCAAGAGCAATTACCCCCCAAGACTGACCACAAGATCTCCCTACAGTTCGCAGGCCAGGAGCTGGAGCTGCCACTGAAATTTCAAAATGGTGTATCTCCTCAGTGGCTTCTAGCCCCTAGGGGAGGAAGCCAACGTGTTCCCTAAATACTGGTCCCAAAGTCCATAGGGCACTAACCTCTCACTTTGTCCTCGGCATATCTGTGTTGATAATTCTGGAATCGCCACAGCTGCTGGTATTCTGGGGTCCCTCCGGCCAGCTGCTGGCCCGGCTGCCCTGGGGCTAAAACCTCGGCTCACGCAGACCTGGGATAGGCTCTCAGCATGCTGGGCTGTTGGCTGTCGGCTCCCAGAGTGCTGCGCTGGCCCTTCCTGCACGGCTGCTAGGCTGTCCTCAGCAGGAGGTTAGCTTCTCTGTGTTGCTCTGTGGGTGCTGGGGCTCCAGACGTTGTTCAGAGTCCCCTTTTACATGGTTTGGAGGTAATCTGGGGGGGAGAGCACCTTGGAAGTGCTGTTTCTACTCTGCCATCTTAGCTCTGCCCCAGAAGGTGCTATTGTTATTCTCATTTTACAAATGAGGAAACCAAGGGACAAATCAAAAGACTTGACCAGGGTCATAAATGTCCGAGGTTGGATTTAAAATTGGGCTTTCCTGACTCCAGGCCCAGCCCTCTATCCACTTAGCTATTATTACCATACCATTGCTATACCTGTGAGAAGCAGTGCTAGCTACTGCAGCATGAGATCCTAAATATCTCACTAAGCTGGAAAGGTTGGAGTTACAATATAGTAAACTGACCTGACAACAGAACAAATATATATCTATCTATCATGGGAGCATCAGCTTCTAAGTGCCTAGATGCCTAGACTCATCAACAAAAGCTTGTCCAGGAGGCCAACAGTAACTCATGAACACTGCCTACTAAAAGCATGAAGCACCAAAGAAACCGTTAATTTTGTGAGTACTGAAAGGAAATAGTGTTATACTCTTATGTTAATATGTCCCATGAGTCATTTTTGTGTAAGAACAACTGAATCTGTGGAGAGAAGTTCTTATTATAAATTTTGTGGAGTTTCAACGATACCTTTGAAATGTGTAAAAATGTTGGTTGTTTTATTTTGCAAATCAAGTATGATTTTTTGCTGGTTGTTTTATTTTGCAAATCAAGTATGATTTTTAATTGCACACTAGTTATTTGAAAACTCAGTGATAAATGTAATTGAAGAAACTTGTAATCACATAAAAACAGTGAAATTATGAACATATTCTCTGTTTCCTGTGTTTTTAAATTTTTTTAAGTCCCTTTAAGTGTCCACTGTATCTGGGAAAATTAAATGGTACTTCTATGAGAAGAAGGGGGAAAAAAGTTAATTTGCTATAGTTCTTTAAGGATCACACAGTCATTTGACACACACTCACATGAAAAACGGCATCAGTTGGATAAGAGTCTCTTTTCTGGGATTGGCTGCAAATTCTGGGATGGCCTGGATTACTTTGTTCATAACACTTCTTAAGTAATTCTGTAGTTGTTTCCGTCTCTCCTCTACAAACTTTGCATCCTGAAAAAAAAAAATAAAAACAAAAACATTTGCTGAAATAGGCTGGCCCACTGACTTATACTTGCCATTGTGATAAAGTATTGACAGATAATGCTCACAGACCATCCACAAGTGGCCTTCACTGGACTTTTGCTTATCTTAAATAATAGAATTGGTATGAAGTCTATTCCTCCCAGGAACCAGTGTACATTTTGTTATTAAAGACTTATTTTTTCCTTCCCTCACCAATTATATCAGAGAAAGAATAATGTCTACAAAATCAGATGGCCACAGAAATGGAACTCTAAGTCCTACCACTTCAATTTTGAATATGTGAAATGTAACTGTCATAATAACATAATTAATCCTCCTTCCGAAAATAACAATTAACACACCAGTGTACTGTGTATATTTTATTACAACAGACAAACATGACATACTGGCTTTATTAAAGCCATTAGCAATTACAGATAAATGTACTGTGATGTCCACAAATATGCTTGAATTTCATAGGGCTAGGAATAGGGACTTGGAAAGATGATTTAGTTTCTACAGAGAACTCCCAGATAAAGGAACACCACACTATCAACACAGGTCTGTACCTTCTCTGCCATTTATAGCCTTAGAGAGGTGAATTTTATTCATTTTGCATTTCACCTTGGGAACCCTGACTCAACTAACACTTTAAATGCTAACACCTTCAAATGCTAAAATCAATAATGAGCGAATGAGGTTTTATGCTGACCTATCTTAATTCCTCACAGTAGATGTAGAAATAGGATCCCCATTCATTAACTTTATAAATATTCTTCCATGCTGTACACATTAACTGATGTTCCATCTTTAGCTCTACAAAATATATCAACTATAAAAACTACCAGAAGGAAATACTTTTAGATACCACACCAAGACCACTGCTGGCTATGCCTTGAACCTAGGTTTCAACCATACAGTTATTCAGCTTGGGTGTCTTCACATGGTCATAAACTCATACAGGACTCAAGCAATTATCTAACACTATATATAGGGTATAAGTAGGTTTAAAGCTGCATTGGTGGAGGGAATTTCCACAATAGGAGTTCCTGTGCTGATGAACCCATAGGTTCTCAACGCATTAATGTATATTATGGTAAAACAAAAGAAAACCAACTCTGTCTTTGACCTCTACGAGCTTACAATATAGTAAATTAGCATCAGGCATAGATAATGTAAATCTGTTAAAATACTTTCAGAAATTTATTTTTATTTCAATCAAAATGATAGTACAAGAAAAGCCTCTTTGTAGGAAAATACTGAAGGCAGGAGAGGGTCTGAATTGAAGGAGATACATATCCACCTGGGATGCAGAGAGAATCTGAGTTTCAAGGCACCAAAGGAACTAGAAGGTCTATACTTTTGGGGATTCAAAAATTGAAAGCTTAGAATATTTTCTAGATGTGCCTCTGGACCTTACACTTGCTTCTGTCTACTTATCTGATTATATCCTCTCCACACAATAAGAAGAGTAGATACTTAGAAGCCAAGAGTTTTTCATTGTTGTTTTTGTCTCCTCGGAACCAAGAACAATATACTTTTTCTTTATTTTTTGTTTTCAATATTAACCTTTATAAGATTTTAAGTTCTAAATTTTCCTTATCTCCCCCACCCCCGATCCCCAATAGGGCATGCAATCTGATATAGGCTATACATGTACAATCATATTAAACATATTTCTACTTTAATCATATTGTGAAAGAAGAATCAGAACAAAAGGGAAAAGCCATAAGAAAGAAAACACAAAACAAAACAAAAAACAGTATGCTTAGATTTACACTCAGACTCCATAGATCTTTCTCTGAATGTGAATAGCATTTTTCATCACAAGTCTTTTGGAGTTGTCTTAGATCCTTGTATTGCTGAGAAGAGCTAAGTCTATCAAAGTTGGTCATTGTACAATGTGGCTGTAACTGTATAAAACATTCTCCTGGTTCTGCTCACATCACTCAGAATCAGTTTATTAGTCTTTTCAGTCTTTATCAAGTCTTTATCTCTAGGATAATACACGAATACCAGGTAGGATTCATACCAGGAATGCAGGGCTGGTTCAATATTAGGAAAACTTTCAGCAGAATTGACCACATCAACAACAAAACTAACAGAAACCATATGATTATCTCAATAGATGTAGAAAAAGCATTTGATAAAATGCAATACCCATTCCTATTAAAACCACCAGAGAACATGGGAATAAATGGAGTCTTTCTTAAAATGACAGGTAGGGGGACAGAGTCAAGATGGCGGAGTAGAAACAGCACTTCCTCAGAGTTCTAGCACACACCACTTCAAAATTATGTAAAAGGGGGACTCTGAATGACCTCTGGAGCTCCAGAACCCAAAAAAATGACACAGAGAATCTAACCTCCCGCTGAGGAGAGTCTGGTAGCCCACCAGGGAGCCGCCAGCACAGAGCTCTGGGAGCCGAGCCCAGGTTGGCGTGAGTCCGCTTGAGTCTGAGGTTTTAGTCCCAGGGCAGCCTGACCAGCAGCCAGCTGGAGGGACCCCAGAACACCAGCAGCTGTGGCATTTCCAGAATTATCAACACATAGATGCCTAGGACAAAGTGAGAGGTCAGTGGCCTATGGACTTTGGGACTGGTTGGGAGAACACATGGCCTCTTTCCCCTGGGGGCGAGAAGCCACTGAGGAGCCTGTGAAATTTGTGCCACATTGCCACATTGCAGCTTCAGCTCCTGGCCTGCGAACTGTAGGGGGATCTGGCAATCAGTCTGGGGGGAGGGGCGGTAATCGCTCTTGCTTTACCCTTCATGGGTCTGGATTACGGTCTGGGGTGGAGGTATTAGGGTGTGTGACCAGCTTACCAGAGCGTGTGGAGGCTTCAGAGAGGCCACCCAACTAATATCTCTGGCAGTTGGGAAAATCCTAGCATTTGGGATAGAAGCTCCCCTAGCTGGTGGCAGAGTCCTACTGTGGCAACAAGCCCAAAAGTCAAGTAATTGAGTGGCAACATGCCTAGGCAAAGGAAACATAATAAACAGAAAAATTCAACATTAGACTCCTATTTTGGGGGCAAAGAGGATCAAAGCATGGAACAGAAGGAGGATTGTTAGGTCAGAAATCCTGCACCAAAAGCCCCAAATGAAAATATGAGCTGGTTACAGGCCATAGAGGACCTTAAGAAGCAGATAAGAGGAGTGGGGGGAAAATTGGGTAGAAAAATGCAAAAGATGCAAGAAAAGTATGAAATGAGAGTCAACATCCTGACTGAGGAAAATAACACCTTAAAAATAGACTAACTCAAATAGCAAAAGAGGCTCAAAAAGGCAATGAGGAGAATACCTTAAAAAGCCAACTTTGCCAGATGGGAAAAGAATCTCAAAAGCTCACTGAGGAGAATCATTCCTTCAGAATTAGACTGGAGCAAATGGAAGCTATTGACCTTATGATGATGCTATTAAGGAGATCCAAACAAATGAAATAACATAAGTCAATGTGAAATATCTCATGGGAAAAATCACTGACCTGCAAAGTAGATCCAGGAAAGACAATCTCAAAATTATTGGACCACCTGAAAGCCGTGATCAAAGAAAGAATCTAGAAATCGTCCTTCAAGAAATTCTCAAGGAAAATTGCCCTGATGTTTTAGAACCAGAGGGCAAAATAGAGGTTGAAAGAATCCATCAATTACCTCCTGAAAAAGATCCCAAAAAGAAAACTCCTAGGAATATTGTAGCCAGGTTCCAGAATCCCAGATCAAGGAGAGAATATTACAAGCAGTCAGGAAGAAACAATTTCAATATTGTGGAAACACAATCAGGATATCACAGGATCTGGCAGCTTCTACATTGAGGGTTCAAAGGGCATGGAATATGATATTCTACAGGGAAAAGGACCTGGGATTAAAACCAAGAATCACCTACCCAGCAAAAGTAAGTATCATGTTTCAGGGGAAATTTTGGTCATTCAGTGGAGTAGAGGACTTTCAAAGATTCTTGATGAAAAAACCAGAGTTGAATAGAAAACTTGACATTCAGATACGAAAAGCAAGAGATGCCTGAGAAGGTAATCAGGGAAAAGAAATCAAAAGGAACTTATCAAAGTTGACCTATTTACATTCCTACATGGAAAACAATAACTGTGTCTGATGAAACCTTTCTTGTTATGAAAATAATTGAAGAAGGGTATATGGACATATGAATATATATGTGAATGTGTGCATATATGTTTTCAGGTATACATAGATAGAGGGCACAGGTCGAATTCAATAGGAAGGGATGATACTTAAAAGGTGAAATTAAGAGGTGAGAGAGGAATATATTGAGAGGAGATGGGGAAAGACAGAATGGGGCAAACTATCTCATAAAGAAGAAGCAAGGGAAAAGGGAAGAACAGGAAGGCAAAAAGGCAAAACCTTATCCTCATTGAATTTGGATCAGGGAGAGAATGACATACATACTAAATACAGTTTCTCACCCTACAGGAGAGTAGAGGAGAAGGGGATGAGAGGGGAGTCAATAAAAGGGAGGGCAGGCTGAGGCGGGGGAAGTTGGAAGCAACCACTTTTGAAAAGGGACAGGATCAAAATGGGGAGTGGACCAGGTGGGAGGTGGGATGGGAGGGAAATATAGTCAGTATTTTACAATATATAGACTATGGTAATGTTTAGCATAGCTACATATGTACAGTATATACTCAGTTGCTTATCTTTCTTTTAAAACCAAATTTTTAAAAAATATGTAAATACTATGATTAATACTATTGTGCATATAATTGGGAGATAAGATGTGCAGGCATTGGGGCACGAGGATTCACCTTGCCCCATTGGAAAAGTTGAAGGGGGTATGGGAAAAGAGATGGGAGAGAGCAGATTGGATGAGGGGATATCCTGTGGGACTGCTATTCTGGGGTGGTGGGTAGGGGAAAAACGGGGAAAAAATTGTAACTCAAAATCTGACGGAAATGAATGATGTAAACCAGAAGTTAATAAAGCATTTGGAAAAGAAAATGATAGGTAGCATTTATCTAAAACTATCAGCAAGCATTATATGTAATGAGGATAAGTTACAAGCATTTCCAATAAGATCAGGGGTGAAAAAAGGGTGTCCATTATCACCACTATTATTCAATATTGTACAAGAAATGTTAGCTTTAGCAATAAGAAAAGAAAAAGAAATTTAAGGAATTAGAATAGACAAAGAAGAAACAAAGCTATCACTCTTTGCAGATGATGTGATGGTATACTTAGAGAATCCTAGAGAATAAAGTAAAAACTTACTTGAAATAATAAACAAATTTAGCATAGCAGGATATAAAATAAATACACATAAATCATCAGCATTTCTATATATAATTAACAAAGCCCCACAGCAAGAGACAGAAAGAGAAATTCCATTTAAAGCTACTGTAGACATAAAATATTTGGAAGTCAACCTGACAAAATAAACCCAGGAACTAGATGAACACAATTACAAAATACTTCTCACACACATAAAGTCAGATCTAAACAACTGGAAAAATGTTAGTGTAGGGTGAGCTAATATAATAAAAATGACAATTCTACCTAAATTAAATTACTTATTCAGTGCCATACCAATCAAGCTATCAAAAATTATTCTTCAAAGATAGGAAAAACAATAATAAAATTCATCTGGAAGAACAAAAGGTCCAGAATATCAAGGGAATTAATGAAATGAAAGGGAAGGTGACCTAATTATATAAGATCTTATATTATGAAAAAGTAATCATCAAAACTACTTGGTACTAGCCAAGAAACAGGGTGGTGGATCAGTGGAATAGGTTAAGTACACAAGATACAAAAGTTAATGACTATAGCAATCTACTATTTGATAAACCCAAAGACTACAGTTTTTGGCATAAGAACTATCTGTTTTAACAAAAACTGCTGGAAAAACTAGAAAATAGTATGGCAGAAACTAGAACTAGACCAACATTTTACACCCTATCCCAAGATAAAGTCAAAATGGGTACATAATTTAGATAATAAAGACTGATACTATAAGCAAACTAGGAGAGCAATAAATAGTTTACCTGTCAGATCTACAGAGAAGGGAAGAATTTATGACCAAAAAAGAGATAAAGAACATTATGAAAAACAAAATGGATGATTTTGATTGAAAACTTTTTGCATAAACAAAACCAATGCAACCAAGATTATAAGGGAAGCAGAAAGCTAGGAAACAATTTTTCCAGTCAGTGTCTCTGATAAAGGTCTCATCTCTAAAATATATAGAGAACTGGTTTGAATCTATAAGAATACAAGTTATTCCCCAATTGATAAATGGTCAAAGTATATGAACAGGCAGTTTTCAGAGGAAGAAATTGAAATTCAGAGGAAGTCATATGAAAAAATGCTCTAAATCACTATTGATTAGAGAGATACAAATTAAAACAACTCTGAGGTACCACATAACACCTATCAGATTGGCTAAATGACAAAACAGGAAAATGATAAACGTTAGAGAAGATGTGGGAAAGTTGGAACACTAATTCATTCTTGGTGGAGTTGTGAGCTAAACCAACCATTCTGAAGAGAAATTTGGAGCTAGCCCAAAGGGTTATAAAACTATGCACACTCTTTGATCCTGCAATACCACTTCTAGGTCTAGAGATCATAAAAATGGACAAAGGACCCAAGTGTACAAAAATATTTTTAGCAGCTCTTTTTGTGATGTCAAAGAATTGGAAATTGAGGGGATGACCATCAATTGGGAAGTGGCTAAACAAGTTGTAGTATATAAAATGTAATGGAATACTAATGTTCCATAAGAAATGATGAACAGGTGGACTTCAGAAAAATCCGGAAAGACTTATATGAACTAATGCAGAGTGAAATGAGCAGAACCAGAACACTGTCAGTAACAGCCACACTGTATGATAACTGACCTTGACGGACTTAGCCCTTCTCAGAAACGCAAGGATCTAAGACAACTCCAAAAGACTCACAATGGAAAATGCTGTCCGCATCCAGAGAAAGAACTCTGGAGTCTGAATGCAGATGGAGGCAGACTATCTGCTCTCCTTTTGTTGTTTTGTTTGTTTCTTCTTTCTTGTGGTTCCTCCCATTAGCTCTAACCCTTCTTTATATCATGACTAATGAGAAATATGTTTAATATGAATGTATAAGTAGAGCTTATACCAGATTGCTTGCCACCTTGGGGAGGCGAAGACAGGGTGGGGGAGAAAAGGCAAAGCTCAAAATCTTATGGAAGTGAATGTTAAAAGCTAGAAGTAAATAAATTAATTATTTTTAAAGATACAGTTTTAGATTTGGTATGGCTATACCACCTTCCCCTGCATTTTAATTCCCTTGATATTCCGGAACTTTTGTTTTTCCAGTTGAATTTTGTTATTATTTTTCTAGAATAATATTTTTCCACACAATAGGCACAAAGAAATATTTGCTGAATTGTATTAAGAAATCTCCCTACAAAATGATTTAGGGTATCCTGAAATAACTTTCCTGGACTCTCCCACAACTCTGTATTTATAGATGATAAACTCAAAGGTAAGAAAAACTTCATTTAAGTAGCAAATGTTATATGAGTTTCTACAGCCCTATCAGTGAAAGTTTATTGTTCAGAATGAAGGAGACTTTATCCTAGTAGGGTACTCACAAATTCTCAAACACTATCAACTAATCAGAAACGAAGTATTTGCCAGCTTTAGGCAAGTCTGTTACTGAACCAACTCTTTAAAGTGGCCTCTCTTAAAAAGAGAATGTATCTTACTGTTGGATATCAATTTTTAAAAGTATTAGGGATAGGGACTGAGCCTGAGATCTCATTAGTATAAGAAATTTCCAGGTGAGGAAATTCCATCTGCACATCACCATTTCTCTGTTGGTTACTGTCTTAGAGAGCTAAGTCACTGGTGTCAAAATCAAATAAAACAGGTCCCTGCAGGTTACATATTGACTTAGAAAACCACAAATTAACATCACAGTTACACTTTATTTTTATTTATCTTGTTAAACATTTTCCAGTTCCATTTTAATTTAATTCTGGCAGCCCTCAGGGAGTTTTGCCCCAGCAAGTGTTTGACATTTCTTGGCCCTAAATCACTGATAGGTTAAGTGAATTGTCCAAGGTCACAAAACTAGTTTGTGCTAGAGAAAGGACTTGAATCTGGGTCTTCTGGATCCAGGGCCAGCCCTCTCTCAGTTATGCCATACAACCGCTCTATTATAATTAACACTGTAGAGGAAATAATCATTCAAAAGCAAATGATAAGAGAATTCTAGTGCTGGAAAAATCATTTTGTCAATCCTTTGGCATTAAAGATAAATGAGATAATATCTGTAAGTACTTAGCACAATCCCTTCCCTCACCTCTGCTTTAGACTAGAGAACTCTTCAGGTAGATTTCAGGCACTGAAAACTTAGATGGGGGGAAAATATATCTTTATTTTCATTAAACCTTAACTGAAATTAACGATTCCCCTAATTATTTAAAATGTATTTAAAAACCTTCTGAGAACGTTTCATCAGATTGTCAAAAAGATCCATGACACAAAAAAGGTTAAGGACACGGCTTTAGATAGAGCCTTATATAAAGGTCTCAGACATAGAACCCTCTGATATATTTTTTTTACTTACAAGAGAAGGAAATTCTATTACATCTCTTGCCAAGGAATTCTTCCATCTTAGAATTTTTAAAGAAATTTCTTTTTTATTTAGTAATTGAGAATGTTTAAGGATCATGACGAAGCAGGGAAGCTCACTGAACTTCCAATCTGGAGAGAAGTGGGTTTGAATCCTACCTTGGATACTTATTCTTTTACCACGGGCAAGTCATTTAATTTATGAGCCTTGGTTTATACCTTCATGAAATAGGAATCATAATACTAGTAATATTTAGCTCATTCAGGTTGTTGTGAGGCTTAGTTAAGGTAATACATGAAAAGTATTTTTTTTTTTTTTGGAGGGCAATTGGGGTTAAGTAACTTGCCCAAGGTCACATGGCTAGGTTTTTTTGTTTGTGTGTGTTGTGTCTGAGGCTGGATCCAAACTCAGGTCCTTCCGACTCCAGGGCCGGCGCTCTACTCACTGTGCCACCTAGCCGCCCCTTATGAAAAGTATTTTGCAAGTCTTACAAAAACTGTAGGAATGTCAGTTTGTTAACATTATTTTTTTTTAAACAAATACTTTATTAACTTCTGTTTTACATCATTCATTTCTGCCAGATTTTGAGTTACAATCATTTTCCCCCCATTATTCCCCTACCCACCCTCCCAGAATAGCAGTCCCACAAGATATCGCTTCCTCCAATCTGCTCTCTCCCATACCTTCTCCCATACCCCATCGACTTTTCCATTAGAGGAAGATGAATCTTTGTGTCCCAATGCCTGCACATCTTATCTCCCAATTATAGGCAAAAGAGTATTAATAATAGTATTTATATATATATTTGAAACATTTAATGTTACGACCTTGAATTTCAGATCCATTTCCTTCCTCCTTGTCACCCATTCCCTCTGGGGAGATAAGTAATTCAGTATATGTTGTACATGTCTAGCTATGCAAAACATTATCATAGTAGATATATTGTGCAAGGCTGCTTATAATTCCCTCCCACTCATCCCACCCCCCACCTGGTCGATTCCCTACATGATCCTGTCCCTCTTTTATAGTGGGTACTTCCAACCTCCCCTCACCCCAAGGATGCCCTCCCATCCATCATCCCTCCTCCCATCCCCCTTCCCCCTATCCTGCTGCAAGTTGAGATATCCCATTTACTATGTATGTCATTTTCTCCCTGAACCAAATTCAGTTTGAATGTGGTTCTGCCTTTTTAGCCTTCCTTATTCTCCCCCTCTTTTGCAACCACTTCCACTTGCTTCTTCTGCATGGGATAGTTTACACTACCCTGTCTCTCCCCATCTCCTCTTGCCACTTTCCTCTCTCACCTCATAATTTCATCCCTTGAGTATTCTCCCTTCCCAACAAATCCAACCTATGCCCTCTATCCATATATAACTGTAACCATATACACACACATTCACATATGTATTCGTATGACCACACCCCTTCTTCCATTATTTTCATAGTGAGAAAGATATCATCAGTCACAGATATTGCTTTTCCATATAGGAATGTAAATAGTTCAACTTTGATAAGTTCCTTTTGATTTCTTTTCCCTGATTACCTTCTCAGGCATCTCTTGCTTCTTACGTCTGGATGTCAAATTTTCTATTCAACTCTGGTTTTTTCCTCAAGAATGCTTGAAAGTCCTCTATTGCACTGAATAACCATATTTTCCCCTGAAACAAAATACTCAGTTTTGCTGGGTAGGTGACCCTTGGGTTCATTCTCAGTTCTTTTGCCCTCTGGAATATCATATTCCATGCCCTTC
>WOXC01004110.1:0-64775 GCA_011680675.1 Gymnobelideus leadbeateri
TGAGGAAAATAACACCCTAAAAAACAGACTAACTCAAATGGCAAAAGGAGGCCCAAAAGGGCAATGAGGAGAAGGATGCCTTAAAAACCCAAATTTGCCAGATGGGAAAAGAATCTCAAAAGCTCACTGAGGAGATTCATTCCTTCAGAGTTAGACTGGAGCAAATGGAAGCTAATGACTTTATGAGAAATCAAGATGCTGTTAAGCAGATCCAAACAAATGAAAGATTAGAAGGCAATGTGAAATATCTCATGGGAAACCACTGACCTGGAAAATAGATCCAGGAGAGACAATTTAAAAATTATTGGACTACCTGAAAGCCATGATCAAGGAAAGAACCTAGAAATCACCCTTCAGGAAATTCTCAGGGAAAACTGCCCTGATGTTTTAGATCCAGAGGGCAAAATAGAGGTTAAAGAATCCACCGATCACCTCCTGAAAAAGATCCCAAAAAGAAAACTCCCAGGAATATTATAGCCAGGTTCCAGAATCCCCAGATCAAGGAGAAAATACTCCAAGCAGCCAGGAAGAAACAATTTCAATATTGTGGAAACACAATCAGAATAGCCCAGGACCTGGCAGCTTCTACACTGAGGGATCGAAGGGCATGGAATATGATATTCCAGAGGGCAAAAGAACTGGGAATGAACCCAAGGGTCACCTACCCAGCAAAACTGAGTATTTTGTTTCAGGGGAAAATATGGTCATTCAGTGGAATAGAGGACTTTCAAGCATTCTTGAGGAAAAACCAGAGTTGAATAGAAAATTTGACATCCAGACGCAAGAAGTAAGAGATGCCTGAGAAGGTAATCAGGGAAAAGAAATCAAAAGGAACTTATCAAAGTTGAACTATTTACATTCCTATATGGAAAAGCAATATCTGTGACTGATGATATCTTTCCCACTATGAAAATAATGGAAGAAGGGGGTGTGGTCATACGAATACATATGTGAGTGTGTGTGTATATGGTTACAGTTATATATGGATAGAGGGCATAGGTTGATTTTGTTGGGAAGGGAGAGTACTCAAGGGATGAAATTATGAGGTGAGAGAGGAAAGTGGCAAGAGGAGATGGGGAGAGACATGGTAGGGTAAACTATCTCATGTAGGGAAAGTGGGTGCAAAGGAGGGGGAGAATAAGGAAGGCTAAAAAGGCAAAACCACATTCACATTGAATTTGGTTCAGGGAGAAAATGACATACATACTAAATGGGATATCTCAACCTGCAGCAGGATAGGGGGAAGGGGGATGAGAGGAGGGATGATGGATGGGAGGGCATCCTTGGGGTGAAGGGAGGTTGGAAGTACCCACTATAGAAGAGGGACAGGATCATGTAGGGAATGGACCAGGTGGGGGGTGGGATGAGTGGGAGGGAATTATAAGCAGCCTTGTACAATATATCTACTATGATAATGTTTTGCATAGCTAGACATGTACAACATATACTGAATTACTTATCTCCCAAGAAGGAATGGGTGACAAGGAGGAAGGAAATGGATCTGAAATTCGAGGTCGTAACATTAAATGTTTCAAATATATATATATAAATACTATTATTAATACTCTTTTGCCTATAATTGGGAGATAAGATGTGCAGGCATTGGGACACAAAGATTCACCTTCCTCTAATGGAAAAGTCGAAGGGGATATGGGAGAAGGTATGGGAGAGAGCAGATTGGAGGAAGCGGTATCTTGTGGGACTGCTATTCTGGGAGGTTGGGTAGGGGAATAATGGGGGGAAAATGATTGTAACTCAAAATCTGGTGGAAATGAATGATGTAAAACAGAAGTTAATAAAGTATTTGTTTAAAAAAAAATATAAAAAAATTAAAAAAAAAGATAAAAAAAAAGATAAAAAAAAAGATAAGACAGAAAAAGAGAAGCATAGGGGAATATAATTAATAAATAGTTGCAACAATGGCAACAGCAAAAACAATAAAGCTATATAAGAGCTTGATTAAAAAAGGACAAAGAATTTTTGTGAGAAAGTAGTTTGTATGAGAGCTTTTTAAGGTGACAACTAGTTATATCCATATAAAATTCTTTAAAAGTTTACTTTAACGCAGTGAGTACAGTGCCGGCCCTGGAGTCAGAAGGACCTGAGTTCGGATCTGGCCTCAGACACTTAACCCACACAAACAAAAACCTAGCCGTGTGACCTTGGGCAAGTTACTTAACCCCAGTTGCCCTAAAGGTGCGGCTAGGTGGCACAGTGAGTAAGAGCACCGGCCTCGGAGTTGGGATGACCTGAGATCAAATGCGGCCTCAGAAAATGAGCATGCACACATAAAAAAATGACTAGCCGTGTAACCTTGAGCAAGTTACTTAACCCCAATTGCTTAAAAAAAAAAGTTTACTTTAAGCTGACCATATTAAAGACTCAGATATGAGTCCTAGTTCCATCACTTGTTGCCGTCACAGGGGTGACCTCCCTTCACTGCTCTGAGCCTCAGGTTTCTTCAGAGGGGAAAAGGGCACAAACAGTATCACAATAGACATATATGTGTATACACACACACACACACACACACACACACACACACACACACACATATATACACACATATACATATAAAATACATGACATGTTTAAAATTCTTATTCAATATTCAGATCCTCATCCAACATTATCTTTAATATTCTCTGTAATATCTTATGGAAGAATTATATTCAACGAGAAAATGTATTATTTGCCAAATGGCACAGACCTGTTTGAAAATATCTGCTTGTTAGAGTCTTATGTAAGATGTGATTTTGGTATCACAAATCAGAGAAACTATTATCCCCTTTCAGCTGACAAACACTCAACAGGTGACCCTGGCCTGACATTCATTTTGCCTCATTTTTCATTTCCATAATCTCAAATGTAAAATGAATGCAGATTGAAAACTGTAGAAGGCTTTCAAGTCTCAGCATGTGTATTCTTATAGAAAGTATAAACCTCAGCTCATACAACAGCCATCACCACATTATTTGAAAAGGGAAAATGAATCTTATTCTAAGGGTTGCATGGCATTGTTGTTATGTGAAATACCTTTTAAAATTATTTTTTTTTCAGAGAGAAAACAATTTGCAAGCTGGTATTTTGCTGATATTAACACTTCCTTAACTTTTCAGCAAATAACTAGAGAAGTTAGGAATATCCATTGAATTTGTGAGCAAAGGCTTATAAATATTTTCTGTTGGATCCTTATCAATATGGCTAACAATGCTTAAAAGTAGTGATTGGAGGACTGACATAATAGCTTTGAAGCATGCCTAAGTTGGAGTTGAGTTAGGGATGAACCTAAAAATGAACACAGAACTTCTGCTTCAGACTTGACTAGCATAAAGACAGGGTCAAATTTAAATGAAAGTTTGGAAAATAATGGAGCACAGTGATAGCTTGTACCATTCAATATAGCTTGTTTAGAGATATCTTAAATTTTGATTCACATATTCTGTAATAGCACTCTCATTTTTGCTTAATTAGCCAATTAGGTGCTAGGAAAATCATTTTTCAGGGATAAATAAATTCAGTCTATAATACTCTAAAGGCTGAAGGAGTAATGATTAAGCTAGTAGAATGTGAAAGAATTGTCATGGTCTGGAGCAGAAAATGATTAATATACCTGGTGGGGCTTGTTTCTTGAGAGGATTTTCCTTTTGTTCTTTTTCTTTTTCTCCCTTTCTTAATTGTTATACTTTGTTATGGAATGTCAGAGGATTGGAAGATAATTCACAATGGAAAACAGGCTTTAAAGGACAAATAGAAAACAGCAATATGTTGGAGGAGTCAGCATACTCTTCAATTTTGAACAATGACCCAGAAGTGGATATAGGAAATGGAGTTCTCAAACTGTATCTTATCCAGTGCTGGCATAGGGATATCCTGTAATCTCTTTCTGAACAGTTGCCAGGTCCCCTTTATCATCTTTGGCTTAAGAACTCCCAAAGCTACTACAGCTTCTGTTGCTACTTCCTAGGTCCACCATTGGCATTTCATTCACGTGAACTCTAGGCTTGCCTCCATCCCCATGTTACACATCTCTCTTTCCAACCTCCTAAATTGTCTTGGGCCGCAAAAATGTTGCATTGTGACCTTTTGTAGGCTCTGTAGCTCCAGAATTCAATTTGAGGCTTTATCCTAGCTTACAATAGTCTTATACATTTATAAAGAAATAGGATAGTGAGAGGATAAGATAAAAGGGGGGGGGATTTTTGGAGGATGTAAGGAGAGGATATTGGAGGTGCTCTTAGAGTGATGGGAGCATTAAAGAATTGGAGGGCAAGGTAGTGGTTAGATGTAATTTACACATATGAGAAAGGATAGTAAAATAGTGTGAGAAATAGTGAGGATAAATATGAAAATGGTTATTATAAAACTTTGAATGTCAATGGTATGAACTCACCCATTAAATGGAAATGGAAAATAAAATGGATTAAAAATCAGAATATGACACTAATAATGTTTGTTGTTGTTGTTATTGTTGTTGTTGTTGTTTGCTTTTTGGAGGGCAATTGGGGTTAAGTAACTTGCCCAAGGTGACACAGCTAGGTTTTTGTTTCTGTGTGTTAAAACATGTCTGAGGCCGGATCCAAACTCAGGTGTTTCTGACTCCAGGCCCAACACTCTACTCACTGACACTAATGATATTTATAAGAAAAAATTAAAAATTATATATATATACATATATATATACACACACAAAGTTAAAATAAAGAGCTGGAATATAATTGATTATGTTTCTGCTGATGCAAAAAAGTGAGGGTAGCAATCATTTTCTCAGACAAAGTTAAAGCTAAAATAGACTTAGTTAAAAGATGAATAGGAAAATGACACTGTTACCAATAATATTAAATACTGTTTTAGAAATGTTAGCAACAACTACAAGATAAGAAAAAAGCAATTGAAGAAGTCAGAGTTGAAAACGAGGTAATATGCAATCTCTTTTTGCAGATGATATGATAGACTATTTGGAAAATCCTGACAATGCAACTAAAAGGCTAATTGAAAAAAATGGTAATATTAGGATAAATTTTAGGATAAAAATTTTAGGATAAAAAGTAACTCACATTAATCATCAGCATTTCATATATCACCAACCAAATCCAGCAAGAAGATATAATACAAAATGCCGTTTGAAATAACAGTACACAGTATAGAATAACTGGTGGTGTACCTACCAAAATAGACCCAGAAATTATATTAATATAATTATAAAAACTATTTATAGAAAGTCAGATTTAGGGGTGGCTAGGTGGCGCAGTGAGTAGAGAGCTGGCCCTGGAGTCAGAAGGACCTGAGTTCAGATCCGGCCTCAGACACTTAACACACACAAACAAAAACCTAGCCATGTGACCTTGGGCAAGTTATTTAACCCCAACTTCCCTCCAAAAAGCAAAAAAAAAGTCAGATTTAAATAATTGGAGAAATATTAACCGTTCATGGATAGGCAAAGACAATAGAATTTTAGGAAATGAAAATTTTATCTATCCAATCTATTTATTCAATGCTATCCTAATTAAATTAATAAGAACTTATTTTACTGAGTTAAAAATAATAAAATTCATTTGGAAGAACAAAAAGTGAAGAATTTAAAATAAAGTAACAAAAAAATCCAAGGGAAAAATGGTTTAGCAGTACCAGATATTAAACTACATTATAAGGCAGTAATCAACAAAACTATTTGGCACTGGGTAAGAAACAAAAGGTAGACCAATGGAGCAAGCTAGACATATAATATCTAAGTAAATGACCATAGTAACATTATGTTTGACAAATGTAAATATGTGTTTGGGCTATAATAATTTATTATTTGATAAAAAATTGTTGGAAAGCTATAAAGCAGTGCAGCAGAAATTGGGTATAGACCAATATCTTATAAATGGTTTAACATTTACAAGACAAGGTCAAAATGGAAACAGGACCCAGATATAAAGGGAGCTACCACAAGAAAATTCAAAGAACATGGAGCATATTACCTATCATATTAGCTACCTATTTGAATAGGAGAACAATTTATGAGTAATTGAGATAGACATCATTGTGAGGTGTGAAATGGAAAATTTTGATTACCTTAAATCAAAATGCTTTTGTAGAAATAAAAATATGTGTATAGCCAAGATAAAAAGGAAAACAGAAAATTTGGAAAATTTCTTATAGGTGGTCTGTCAGATAAAGGTCTCATTTCTCAAATACATAAGTAACTCTCACATTTATAAGAATGAGTCATTCTCCATTTTATAAATGGACAAAGGAGATCAGCAATCATTTTTTGATGGAGACATCAAAACTATATGTAATGTATAAAATGCTCTAATTTTTTCATTGATTATAGAAATGCAGTTTTTTTAATGAGATATCTTATACCTATCAGATTGGCTAAAATGGTAGATGTCCTTCAATTTGGGAAAAAATTGTGGTAAATGAGCATGATGGAATAATACTGTGTTATAAGACATTATGAGCCAGTGGATTTTAGGGGGGAAATGGGGATACTTGCATAGAAAAATGAAAAGTGACATGATCAGTACCAAAATAAAATTGTACATACTAATAGAAATATTGTCCTAAAAACAACTTTGGATGATTAATTCACCTTGAATGTCATTAAATACTCAAAGTAATTACAAGAGATCTATGAAGGAAGATGCTATCCATCTCCAAAGAAATAAATAGAAATATTTATCTTAAGGTTTTCCACACACACACACACACACACACACACACTTTTTTTTTGCTTTTTTTTTTGGAGGGCAATTGGGGTTAATTAGCTTGCCCAAGGTCACATGGCTAGGTTTTTGTTTGTGTGCATTAAGTGTCTGAGGCCAGACCCGAACTCAAGTCCTTCTAACTCCAGGGCAGATGCTCTACTCACTGTGCCACCTAGCCACCCCACACACATTTTTTTGTTGTTGTTTATTTAATCATAGCCTTCTCTACTGGGGAGGGGAGAAGAAAATTTTTCATGAAGTTCGCAAAAGAAAACAAAAGAAAACTTAGTAGGAAGTATAGAAAAGCAAAGCAGCTTTGAAAATAATGTGTAATATTTATCATATGTATGTATATATATATAATGTGACTGTGATATATATGTGAAATATATTTAATGTGAAAATTATATAATATATATAATATATTGTAATATAAAAATATATATAAAGTGAATGGAAATTCATGGTGTTATACTGAAACCTCTCTTTAAGTTGTTTAGTAGAATTTTTTTTTGGCATTTTGTATTTAAATTCACAATAAATATTTTTTTAAAGTTATGATAGCCAAAAGAACTAAAAATTACTTTTCAGTAATTATACAATTAAGTTCCTCCTTTAAAGAGTTAAAAAAGGAACTCTTACAAAGTTTGATATTAATCTTTTTTGATCACATCATGTTTATTTTTGTTATATTTTCAGATTCTTTTTTAAAAATTGTAAATCTTATATAAAAATATTTGATAGAAAACTCCCTTTAAGAAAAAAGAAGACTACCTATATTGAGGAATGATTAGGTTTTATGGTGATAACTTGTGCTTTTAACACTGTATTCAATACTATTTGATAATACAGATGGAATATAGCAAATGGTCCTAGTGATTCTTCAAAATAGGAGTCTGGAGTCTGGTAAAATATGTAATGACAGACTGTTAGGATGGATAAAGGATTGCTAATGACAATTTTGTTCTAGGATTCTATGAGCATGGGTTCTAGGCTTTTTGAAAAGTCAAGACATAGTTAATCAAAAGATGCTGAAAGAGTTGAAAGAATCTAGAGGCATGAAGGGCTTAATGGACTTGAAGAAGGCTATTAAATACAATCTGCTGTAACTGCTTTTGATTATGGAATTATAAATATCTCAAGATTTGTGAAGGAAAAGGGTATCCTTGCTCATTAGTAGCTGTCTCCAAATAGTCCACTGGAGTGTGGAATTTGTCTAGACCTCCGTTATAGGGAGGGTATCAATTCCACTTCCTCTATGCATTGTTCCATATATCATTATAGTCTTCCCTGTGTTTACTAGCATGCATATGGTAAACACTTCATGACATTTCCATTTTCTGTCTTTTCATATACAAGAAATGATTTTCTCAGTTTGACTCAAAACAGTGTTATTAGAAATAAAATTTTAGAACTTTCCCCCATAAATCAATGATATAAGTAGCTAATAGTAAAAATAAAACAAATATACTACTCTTTTGAAAGCTTAAGAAGACTGAAGATAAAAGAAGTGTAGAAAAAAGTTTCCCTTACATTTACCATAAAAAGCCTAAAGAATTCTATTGAAATTGGTCTGCCATAGTTATTAGGAAATTCAGAGTACACTAAGCACAGCAAGTAATGCAAATTTAACTTTTGAAGTAACACCCTGAATTAAGTGAGTGTACTGCGATGAAATACACAAATGTTGTATTTGCTGTCTGAAGCTGGAACTGATAAATATACAGTAAAGGAAAAATCAAAGATACAGATATTTACATGTAGGGGAAAGGACTAGTGAATAATTTATGCAAAAATAAGAATTGCAGGGCAGAGCCAAGATGGCAGAGTAGAAAAAGCACTTCCTTGTTGCTTCTGCCCACACCACTTCCAATATATATAATTAGGAATTCCAAACAAACTCTGGAGCTCCAGAACCCACAAAATGACACTGAGAAGCTAACCTCCCACTCAGGACAGCCTGGCAGCCCGACAGGGAGCAGCTAGCACAGCTCTCAGGGAGCCAAGCCAAGGCCCACATGAGTCAGAGGTTTTAGACCCAGGGTGTCCAGATCAGCAGCCAGCTGGAGGGACCCCAGAATACCAGAAGCTGTGGCATTTCCAGAATTACCAACACATAGATGTCATGGACAAAGTGAGAGGCTAGTACAGTATGGACTTTGGGACTCATTAGTGGAGAGAGAAAGTCAGCCTCTTTCACTGGGGGCTATAAGACACTGAGTAGCTGCAGCTCAGCATGCCAAACTTTGCCACATTGCAGCTTCAGTTCCTGGCCTTCAGACTGTATGGGGATCTGGCAATCAGTCTGGGGGGAGAGTAATAGCTCTTGCTTTAACCTTCCTGGATCTGGATTGCTGTCTGGGGTGGAGGTCTTGGGGTCTGTGACCAGCTTGCCAGAGCCTGTGGGGGCTTCAGAGAGGGCACTGAAATAATACCTCCAGCAGTTGAGAAAACCCCAGTGTTTGGGACAGAAGCTCCCCTGGCTTGTGTCAGAGTCCTACTGTGGCAACAAGCCCAAAAGTCAAGTAATTGAGTGGCAACATGCCTAGGCAAAGGAAACAAAATAAACAGAAAAATGCAACATTAAACTCCTATTTTGGGGGCAAAGAGGATCAGGTGGAGGACTGTGAGGTCAGAAATCCTGCACCAAAGGCCAGAAATGAAAATATGTGCTTGTTACAGTACATAGAGTACCTTAAGAAGCATATAAGAGAAGTGAGGGTAAAATTGGGAAGAGAAATGAGAAAGAAGCAAGAAAAGTATGAAATGAGGGTCAACAGCCTGACTGAGGGAAATAACATCCTAAAAAATATACTACCTCAAACAGCAAAAGAGACTCAAAAAGGCAATGAAGAGAAGAATGCATTAAAAAGCCAAATTTGCCAGATGGAAAAAGAATGTCAAAAGCTCACTGAGGAGAATCATTCCTTCAGAATTAGACTGTAGCAAATGGAAGCTACTGACTTTATGAGAAATCAAGATGCTGTTAAGCAGGTTCAAACAAATGAAAGAATAGAAGGCAATGTGAAATATCTCATGGGAAAAACCACTGACCTGGAAAATAGATCCAGGAGAGATAATTCAAAAGTTATTGGACTACCTGAAAGCCATGATCAAAGAAAGAACCTAGGAATCATCCTTCAAGAAATTCTCAAGGAAAATTGCCCTGATGTTTTAGAAACATAGAGCAAAATAGAGGTTTAGAGAATCTGCCAATTATCTCCTGAAAAAGATCCCAAAAAGGAAACTCCTAGGAATATGATAGCCAGGTTCCAGAATTCCCAGATCAAGGAGAAAATATTACAAGCAGCCAGAAAGAAACAATTTGGATATTGTGGAAATACAATCAGGATATTGCAGGATCTGGCAGCTTCTACCCTGAGGGATCAAAGGGCTTGGAATATGATATTTTGGAGGGCAAAGGAGCTGTAATTAAAACCAAGGATCACCTACCCAGCAAAACTGAGTATCATGTTTCAGGGGAAAATATCATCATCCAATGGAATAGAAGACTTTTAAGCATTCTTGATGAGAAATCCAGAGTTGAATAGAACATAGATATAGATATATGCATAGATAGAGGGCACAGGTCAAATTTAATGGGAAAGGATGATACTTAAGGGGTGAAATTGAGAAGTGAGAGGAATACCACTAAAGGTGATGGGGAGAGACAGAATAGGGTAAACTATCTCATATAGAAGAGGCAAGGGAAATGGTTACAAGGGAGGGGAAGAACAGGAAGGCAAAAAGGCAAAACCTCATTCTCATTATTTTTGGCTCAGGACGAGAATGCCATGCATACTAAATGAGATATCTCACCTTACAGGAGATGGGGGTGGGGTGGGGTGGTTGATCGAAGGGAGGGCAGGCTGGCGGGGGGAAGTTAGAAGCACCCACTTTTGAAATGGGATAGAATCAAAGTGGGAAGTGGGATAGGAAGGAGGGAAATGTAGTCATTCTTTTACAACATATCTCCTATGGCAATGTTTGACATAGCTATACACGGAGAGCATACACTGAGTTGCTTATCTTCCCAGCGGGAGTGTATGGCAGGGGAATGGGTCTATAATTCGAAGTTTTAAAATAAAATATTTTAGAAATATATAAATACTATGATTAATACTATTTTGCATATATAATTGGGAGATAAGATGTGCAGGCATTGGGGCCCGGGGATTTGCCTTGTCCTATTGGAAAAGTCAAATGGGGTATGGGAGAAGAGATGGGAGAGAGCAGATTGGATGGGAGGATATACTGTGGGATTGCTATTCTGGGGTGGTGGGTAGGTGAAAAATGGGGAAAAAGTTGTAACTCAAAATCTGATGGAAATGAATGATGTAAATGAGAAGTTAATAAAGCAGTTGAAAAAAATAAGAATTGCACATATTCTTTATGCAACCTCATTGTGCATAATTTCCCAGTCATTAATACCTTTTATAATAACCCAGATGAAAAGATCGATCTCTCAGTCATGTTACTGACCTATAAGGAGACAAAGCTCCCTAAAAAATAACATTCAAAGGTTTTTGGAGAGAAAGAATTTAAAACAGAGAGAGGTGAAGTATTTAGAAGAATGGATAAAAGATAATAGGAGGTTCAGAGGGAGAAACACACTTCCAGGAGAGCTTCAAAATTGTGTTAAATGTATCATACATATTTAAAAAGAAAACAAGCTGATTCATATATTTCCAGCTTTGCATTCCATGATTATTTTTTCTTTATATAGAAATGTTTATATTTGTGTTTGCCAAGTTCAGATAAACAAAAGAGACAAAATTATTTGGAAATGATGTGTAACATGGAAGGAAACAAGTTGCATTTGTTCTAATGGAAAGAATGATGAAACCTGTATTATTTGTTATGGATTACTGTGAGTGTGTTTATGTGTTTTTTTTTTCCATTTAATCTAGGGTGACTAAAGACTGTTATCTATATTATTTACATTTAATCTTGATGTTTGCATAATATTTTATGTTGTGTTGCCCAAATCTGAAGAGATCTAGCTAGACTCATGCTCTCTCAGTTTCTGAGATTATCATACTCACAAGTCAGAACAAATGCTATTTTGATATTTTGGGGGGAGATAGTGGGGGTGGGATGTTTCAGCCATACTCTGAATTCAGAGTTTGTATGCCCTTGGCCAGGAGTTAATAGATGAGAAAACTGAATCTTGGTGAGATAAAGTGATTGTCCACTTTTCCATAGGTGTAAGTGGCAGACACCTATTTTAACATTTTGTATTATCTATCCTGGAATGAACTCCATCCTTATCAGGGTGGATTCAAGGGTTATACCCCATTTGGGAAAAATCATTCATTCTTTGGGGAACAAACTAGATGGTTAGGAGGAGAGAAACAGGAAAAGGTTCCTCAGAGAGGTCCCCCCTTTTCAAATTTACAAATGTTACCTCCAAGGAAAGAAAATACAGATAGGAAATCAATAAAAGCAACATACACATGGATTTGACCTCTGGGAGGCATACTTCCATTCTACACACATAGTGATAATATAGGTATATATTTATGTACATATATAGTTGTATGTATATATACATATATGTATATATACATACATATGAATGTGTATATATACACTTATAAATATATACACATCAATACTCATATGCAATATACTAATTATATGAATACTAATGAACACATATGCATATGTATATATAAACACATGCATGCATGTGTTAATTAGGTTAATTAGGAGCTAAAGATTAGCAAAAAACATACACTCATAATTCATTTGTAATTAGTTTACCTGCATGTAAACTTGTGTGCTTGTGTGGCAGAGGTAATTTTATTGGTGTAGCAACCACCCAGTATAGAAAAACTTCCTTTCTATGTGGATTATCAATTCATCTCTTTCTAAGTTTTAGAGAATGATTTGGGTGCCTGAGACATTACATGGTCATACACCTAGTAATTCTTATATAGTTCTTGCACATAGGTCTTCTTAACTCATAGACTGGCTTTCTATCTATTAATCATACTGTGCATTAAACTTTGACTATGGTAAAGTCTCTAACAATGTTTATTTTTAATAGGAAAGGCAAATATTCCCCTCAAGCACATAATCTTATTGTCATTTCTTTATTTTTAGGTTTGCTTAGAACACTATTTTTAATAATGCCAATATAAAACGCAATCTAATCCAAGCAAAACAATTAACAACTCAAAATCATCATGTTCTTGATTGAAAATTTTCTCAGTTTATACAACGCAATTAGGGAAAAAACCTAACAGATAAGGTCTTTTCATATTTCACATTTTAAAATTATCACCATTTGTCCCTGATGAATTTGATCTGCAACATTGTTGCAGAAAGCATTCCACCATTTGGGGCTAGGTGAGAGACTTGTCAGCAAAGTAAAAGGTTAGAGAAGGCTTTTAAATTCCATCATCTTACTCCCTTTTACTGTATTTGGACTGAGAAATCAGTCATATCATCTATAAACATGGCAATCTTAAAGGGCTTCTGTTGCTAACTATGGTATATCAGAGACATACATTATGCCAGGGTTTAAAGGAAATTTAAAAGTCATATAATCCAAAATGTATTTGATATCCTCTCTATCACAAACACAAGTGACCATCCATACTTTCTTTGAAAACCCTGAGAAAGAGGAAAGTTACTCCATCTGTGTAGTGTAGTGTAGATGCCTCCATTTAGCAAAAAAATTTTCTTATGAAAATATCTACCTCTCCTCCAAGTGGACCATGTTGATTACTCTACCATGCGATAGCCTACCCAATAAGTTAAAATAGTTATTGTATTAATGGCAAGATTATTTTTCCTGACAAATCATTAGAATTTCTTTTAACAAATATTTATATACTTATATGAATGCTTAATGAATGCTTATGAAGCTCAAGTTCTTTTACCATCCTTGTCAAATTTTTAACATGTTAATTCTTTCAATGCCTTTTCCAAAATGAAGTTTCCAAAACTTAGCAGAACTCTAACCCCCTTTCTTTCTTTCTCTCTCTCTCTCTCTCTCTCTCTCTCTCTCTCTCTCTCTCTCTCTCTCTCTCTCTCTCTCAATATACATAGATATATCTATTCCTTTTCTTACAATTGTTCCAATACCAATTATATATAATATTATTAGTAATATTTTAATATCAACCATATTTTAAGAACTACATATACAGTACCACTTTGCTACCACTTTTATCCAAGGAACATTTTCTCCTACAAACCATCACAACCCAGCAACTACTCTTTTAGTAGGATTAAAAGGACTACAGAGATGAAGGCTCTTATTATCTTTGTTGTTATCTTTTTATAATTCCTTCTGTGATTAATTTGTTATGGGCCAAGTGCTTTGGCATCACTGAAGATAAGTAAGTTATATTATTAATAACTTCTTAATTATCTTCATTATTCCTCTACTATAACTTCATAATTCCCAACTCGAGAGTTTCTGTTTCTTTTAAATAAATCTTATTCATTTCTTTCTATTCTGAAGACTATTGTTTTTAGAAAAAAAAATAGTCATTCAATTCCTTGTTTTCTCTATATTCTCTAATTGTCATCACATCCATTTCAATCATTTCATCCCCTCCTTATTCTTATTCTACCCCCCCAACTCAAAATACCCTTTAGGTGTCTGTCATCTTTTACTGTAAGCATCAGCTTTTATTATCCACAAAATATGTTTTCTATTCTTATGTTTGATTTCCATACAAACATAACATGTGTGTATTTATCTTCACTTACCTGCCTTCACAGAATTTGACACTTTCTTATTTATGTCTATTGTGCATCTACTGCCTTTAAAAAATCTGAACTTACCTAAGAATTTCTTCAGATGTTACCTGCATGTTGTTGAATGACATTCAACTTTTCCTCACTCTCCACCATTGAATTATTTGTGACTATCATCAGAATGATTTTCTTTCTTCCATCTTAAGTTGATTTAGTTTCAGAGTCTCATATTTAGAATCCTATCCATATTTCCTCCAAATTAGATCAATTCTGCGTTTCCAAGCTCTGGGCTGCATGAAAGAGTATGGCTAACCCTATTTCCTTTATATACTACCAATTCATATGGTTTGTTCACTTCTCAATATTTCCATCATTTCTTATTTATTTGTTCGTTTGTTTATTCATTCATTCATTTATTTATTTTTAGTATTCAGCATTCATTTCCACAAGATTTTGAGGACCAAATTTTCTCCCCATCTCTCCTCTACCCCCACCCTAAGATGGCAAACATACAGATTTCCCCATCCCCCACTATTCCTTCTCTTCTCTCCCCCCTACTCCCCCTCATACCCTATTATACCTTACTTTCTTGTAGGGCAAGATGAATTTCTATACCCCATTGCCTGTATATCTTATTTCCCACTTACATATAAAAATAATTTTTAACATTTGTTTTTAAAACTTTGAGTTCCAGATTCTCTCCCTTCTCTCCTCAACCTCCCACCCCCACATTGAGAAGACGAGCAATTCAATATAGCTGAAAAATGTGTAGTTATGCAAAACATTTCCATAGTAATCATATTATGAAAGACTATATTTTCCTCCATACTATTCTCTACCCCCCCCTTTTATTCTATTTTCTCCTTCGACCCTGGGCCTTTTCAAAAGTGTTTGCTTCTAACTATCCCCTCCCGTAATCTCCCCTTACTTCTATCATTTCCCTCTCTTATCCACTTTCCCCCTATTTCCTGTAGGGTAAGACACTCAATTGAGTATATATGTCATTCCTTCCCAAATCCAATGTGGTTTATTGATTCCAAGGTTATTGATTCCCTTCTACCTCCCTGCTCATTCCCTCCATGGTAACTGCTTTACCTTGCCTCTTTTATATGAGATGATTTACCCTATTCTATTTCTCCCTTTCTCCTTCTCCCTATAGATTCCTCTCTCACCCTTGAATTTTAATTTTAAATATCATCCCTTCACATTCAACTCATCCTGTGCCCTCTGTTCAAATATACATATACACACATGCACACATTTGCATATGCATGCATCACACACATACATACATACACATAATCCCCATACATGTGTGCATGCATATGTAAACACACAATATATACACTTGTGTACATACACACATATATTCATAGTAATATTTACATATATATGCATATGTATACATATATACACATATAGATACACATCCATATTCCCTTCAACTTTCTTAAAACTGAGAAAAGTCCCATGAGTTACAAATACTGTCTTTCCATGTAGGGATGTAAACAGTTCAACTTTAAAATGTTCCTTATGATTTCTTTTTCCTGTTTACCTTTTCATGCTTCGCTTGATTCTTGTATTTTAAAGTCAGATTTTCTTTTCAGCTCTGGTCTTTTCATCAAGAATATTTGAAAGTTTGAAAGTTTTCTGTTTCATTGAATGTCCATTTTTTTTTTTACCTGAAGTATTATACACAGTTTTGCTTTGTAGGTGATTCTTGGTTTTAATCCTAGCTCCACTGACCTCTGGAATATCATATTCTAAGCCCTTTGATCCCCTAATATAGATACTGATGGATCTTGTGTTATCCTGATTGTGTTTCTGCAATACTTGCATTGTTTCTTTCTAACTACTTGTGATATTTTCTCCTTGACCTGGGGACTCTGGAATTTGACTATAATATTCCTAGGAATTCCCTTTTTGGGATCTTGTTCAAGAGGTGATCAGTGCATTTTTTCAATTTATATTTTACCTTATGGTTCCAGAATATCAGGGCATTTTCCTTGATAATTTCGTTTTTTTCTTTTTTTTTTTGATGGCATATATTGTTCATCCTTTATTCTTTTTTTTTTTAATTAAACAAACGCTTTATTAACTTCTGGTTTACATCATTCATTTCCACTAGATTATGAGTTACATTTTCCCCCCATTTTCACCCTACCCACCACCCCAGAATAGCAGTCCCACTAGATATCCCCTCATCCAATCTGCTCTCTCCCATATCTTCTCCCATACCCCCTTTGACTTTGCCATTAGGGCAAGGTGAATCTCTGGGCCCCAATGCATGGACATCTTATGAAACATTTAATTTTAAAACTTCAATTTTCAGATCTGTTCCCTTCCTCCCTTGTCACTCACTCCCTCTGAGAAGATAAGCAATTCAGTATGTGTTGTACATGTATAGCTATGCAAAACATTACCATAGTAGATAAATTGTAAAAGACTGCTTCTACTTCCCTCCCACCCATCTCACCTCCCACCTGGTCCATTCCCTACTTTGATCTTGTCTCTCTTTGATAGTGGGTACTTCCAATCTCCAATCCAGAATGCCCTCCCCTCCATCATTCCCCCTCTCATCTTCCTTTCCCCTACTCAGGAGAGTGAGTGAGAGTAAGATATTCCATTTAGTATGTACGTGGTTCTCTCCTTGAGCCAACTTCAATGAGAATATGCTTTTGCCTTTTTGCCTTCCTGTTCTTTCCCTCCCCTGCAACTACTTCCCCTTGCCTCTTCTACAAGAGATAGTTTACCCTACCCTGTATCTCTCCATCTCCTCTTTCCACTTTCCTCTCTCACCTCTTGACTTCACCCCTTAAGAATCATCCCTTCCTTGGGGCAGCTAGGTGGTGCAGTGAGCAGAGTGCTGGGCCTGGAGTCAGAAGGACCTGAGCTCGGATCCGGCCCCAGACACCCAACACACAAACAAAAACCCAGCAGTGTGACCCCGGGCAAGTCACCCAGCCCCAATTGCCCTCCAAAAAAAAAAGAATCATCCCTTCCCATCAAATTCAACCTGTGCCCTCTATCCATGTATACCTGTGAACATATGCCATGTACCCTTCTTCAATTATTTTCATAATGAGAGAGGTTTCATCAAACACAGTTATTGTTTTTCCATGTAGGAATGTAAATAGTCCAACTTTGATAAGTTGCTTTTGATTTCTTTTCCTTGATGACCTTCTCAAGCATCTCTTGCTTCTTGTGTCTGAATGTCAAATGTTCTATAATTTTCTATTCAACTCTGGTTTTTTCATCAAGAATGCTTGAAATTCCTCTATTCCACTGAATGACCATATTTTCCCCTGAAACAAGATACTCAGTTTTGCTGGGTAGGTGACCCCTGGCTTCAATCCAGCTCTTTTGCCCTCTGGAATATCATATTCTATGCTCTTCGATCCCTCAGTGTAGAAGCTGCCAGATTCTGGGCTATTCTGATTGTGTTTCCACAATATTGAAATTGTTTCTTACTGGCTGCTTGGAGTATTTTCTCCTTGATCTGGGAGTTCTGGAGCCTGGCTATAATATTCCTAGGAGTTTTCTTTTTGGGATCATTTTCAGGAGGAGATCGGTGGATTTTTTCAACCTCTATTTCCCCCACTGGGTCTAAAATATCAGGGAAATTTTCCTTGAGAATTTCTCGAAGGATGATTTCTAGGTTCTTTCTTTGATCATGGCTTTCAGGGAGTCCAATAATTTTTACATTTTCTCTCCTGGATCTATTTTCCAGGTCAATGGTTTTTCCCATGGGATATTTCATATTGCCTTCTATTCTTTCATTTGTTTGGATCTGTTTAATAGTATCTTGATTTCTCATAAAGTCACTAGCTTCCATTTGCTCCAGTCTAACTCTGAAGGAATGAATCTCCTCAGTGAACTTTTGAGATTCTTTTTCCATCTGGCAAATTTGACTTTTTAAGGCATTCTTCTCCTCATTGCCCTTTTGGGCCTCCTTTGCCATTTGAGTTAGTCTATTTTTAAGGTGTTGTTTTCCTCAGTCAGGCTATTGACTGTCATTTCATACTTTTCTTGCATCTTTCTCATTTCTCTTCCCAATTTTTCCCCCACTTCTCTTATCTGCTTCTTAAGGTCCTCTATGGCCTGTAGCCAGCTTATATTTTCATTTGGGGCTTTTGGTGCAGGAGTTCTGACCTCACAGTCCTCCTCCATGCTTTGAGCCTCTTTGCCCCTAAAATAGGAGTCAATGTTGAACTTTTCTGTTTATTTTGTTTCATTTGCCTAGGCATGTTGCCACTTAATTACTTGATTTTGGGGGGCTTGTTGCCACAGTAGGACTCTGCCACCAGACACGGGAGCTTCCGCCCAAATGTGGGGTCTTCACAACTTCTGCCAGTTGGGTGGCCTCTGTAAAGCCTCCACCCACTCTGGCAAGTTGGATACTCACCCCAAACTTCACCCCCCAGACCACAATCCAGATCCAGGCAGTTTAAAGCAAGAGTGATTAACCCCCAGACTGATTGCTGGATCTCCCTACAGTTCACAGACCAGGAGCTAAAGCCACTACTAATGCTGCAAAATAGCTTCTGTGAAGCTGTTTATTCAGCAGCTTTTCACCCCCAGGGGAGGCAGCCGCGTGCTCCCCAAATACTGGTCCCAAAGTCCATAGGGCACTAACCTCTCACTTTGTCCTAGGCATATCTGTGCTGATAATTCTGTAATCGCCACAATTGCTGTTGTTCTGGAGTCCCTCCAGCTGGCTGATGGCCTGGCCACCCTGGGGCTAAAACCATGGACCTGGGCTTGGCTCTGGGCCCTGCGCTTTTGATTCCCAGTGCTCTGTGTTGCCTGCTCTCAGAGTGCTGTGCTGCCCACTCCCTACAGGGCTGTTGGGCTGTCCTCAGCAGGAGGTTAGCTTCTCTGTGCCGTTCTTTGGGTGCTGTGGCTCCAGAAGTTGTTTGGAGTCCCCTTCCACATTATTTGAAATTTGAGTGGGGCAGAGCACATTGGAAATGCTGTTTCTACTCCGCCATCTTGGCTCCCCCCCCCTGATAATTTCTTGAAAGATGATGTCTAGGCTGGGTTTTTTTTTTTTATCATAGTTTTATGTACTCCAATAATTTAAAAATTATCTCTCCTGGATTTATTTTCCAGGTCAATTTTTTCCAATGAAATATTTTTTCATTGTCTTCTATTTTTTTAATTCTTTTGGATATGTTTTATAATAGCTAGATTTCTCATAAATTCATTGGCTTCCATTTTCTCCATTCTAATTTGGAAGCAATTATTTTTTCCAGTAAGCTTGCAGATCTCTTTTTCTGACTGGCCAATTCTGCTTTTTAAGGCATTCTTATTCTCATTAGTGTTTGGGCCTCTTTTGCCACTAGATTTAGTGTATTTTTTTAAAGTGTTATTTTCTTCAGTATTTTTTGGGCCTCCTTTAGTAAGCTGTTGACTCATATTTATGATTGTCAGCATCACTCACATTCCCCTTTCCAATTTTTCCTCTACTCCTCTTACTTGATTTTCAAAATCCTTTTTGAGCTCTTTTATGGTCTGTGACCAATTCATATTTTTCTTGAAGGCTTTTGATGTAGGAGTTTTGACTTTCCTTCTTCTGGTTCTATGTTTTGATCTCCTTTTTCACCAAATACTCTGATTTTTTCCCTCAGTTTGCACATTTTCCCAGCCAATTACTTGATTTTTGAACTCTTTGCAAAAGTAGGACTCTGCTTCCAGAGTGGAGAATACTTTGTCCTAAATTTCTGGGGTTTTGTACAGCTTTTATCAGAGTTACTTCTAGACATCTGTGAATTTTCACTTCTTTTGTTGTGATATGATCAAAGAAGAACTGTTAATTCTTTCCACAGCCTCTGTTCTCTAGCCTGTGAGTGACTAAAGGCACTCTTATCTGCCTCAGAATTGTGAGGAGGATTCCCTCTTCACAGCCACAACAAGCTCTGCCACACCAGCGCTCCTCCTCAACCCAGGACTGTTACCCAAGACTGACCCAGATCTTATCAGGCCAAAGCAAGAGTAATTGCCATCTTAATCAGGCACTTAATCCCCTCTCTCCTGCCCCCATCTTCTGTAGGTCTGTAGTTCAGGAAGCAACTGCCAATGCCCTTGGGACTGCTACTGCTGCCACCACCACCACCACTGCCACTATCACAGTTGCTACCTTCACTGCCCCAGGGCTGGGTCTTGACCATGTTCTTCCCTTCCAACAGAGTGTTTCCACTGACCTTTTTCTTTGCCTTTGTCTTTTTTGGTTTGAGAAACCTGGAAGCACCTCAGCTCTCATTTATTCAGTCGCTGCAGGTCTGCTGTGACCTGATTTGTGCCAGAGTGGCCTTCGCAGGACTGCACTTAGCTGTCAGCCTGGTGCAATAGACCCTTCCTTTCAGCCTGCCAGGCTGTCTTCAGTGAGGTATTTGTTTCCCTCTGTCATTTTGTGGGTTCTATAGCTCTAAAATGTGTTTAGATTCATTTTTTTACAGATATTGGAGGTAATTGGGAAACAAGCTCAAACAAGTTCCTGTTTTTATACTTCCATTTTGACTCTACCATGTATTTCCATCATTTCTATATTAAGTTCCTCTTAATTGGTAGAACCAAGTCCAAAGCAGAAGTTCAATTTGTAATTCTTATATCTTTAGAGATAGGAAATTATTAGCAAAGGGAGTTAAGAATATATTAAATGTTTATGTTTGTAAGAGAGAGTACTTTTGACACAGTTGATGCTCTCTTCCTTTCAAATATGAATTCCCATTGTATAGCATTTTGATAATCATGAGGCATTGATTTTCCATTTCTTTCTCCATCATAGTTTGGCTGGCTGTCCAGCAAAGAGATATTATTGATCATTTATAGTTCTAAAATTAGTGGAAAGACAACTTGCTATTATTATTGCTATTATAAAGTACCACTGGCTATTATAATAGCTACTATAGAGGCAGTTCATGGAAATAAGATATTGTTTTACTTTGTTTAGCTCTCTCACTAATTTCTTAGTGATATGGTGAAGATCAGAATTACATATCACTTTGAGCTGAAAGGCCTCATTGCATATTTGAATACACAGATGTGTATTCAAAGAGTTTTTCAATGAGGGCTCATATGCCTCCAATGTATGTACACAGTCACAGGTATTCTCTTGCTGATTGACCACTCATATGAAAATCTACTGAAACTAAGGTGTTTTCAGCCTTTTTGTTCAGTGAAGACTCAAAGGTTCCTTAGGAGATAGAACAATTGATAAAGCGATGTTTATCAGTTTTAGTATTCAGAACTAGGTGACAAACCAGATCATAATAAGGTGTATTCACTCAACTTATTTGCTTTAGGTTCAATAGCAATATCTCTCTCACTTTTTATCATCATTCATATATTTTTCTTTGACGGGTGGAAGGCAAGGCAATTGTTGTTAAGTGGCTTGCCCAAAATCACACAGTTAGTAAGTATCAAGTGTCTGAGGTTGGACTTGATCTCAGGTCCTCCTTACTCCAGGGCTGGTGCTCTATTTACTGCACCACCTTGCTGTATCCATCAATATATTTCTAACATGCTACCTTCCCCACAATGGTGAAGTGTGCCCAGAAAAGCCATCTTCTTTATATACAATGTTATATTGTCATATTTTTTAACAAAATCTGATTTTTTACATGTTTTATTGTAATGTTTTAGTTGTGAATCAACCACCAAAGTTTAGTGATCATTTGGGGGTCTTCTTACCTCATTGAAATTATATGCATGCACACACACAATATATATACATACACATATACACCATACACACGTACCTATTTATTAATATGTGTACGTATACGTGTATTTTGTACATTTATAATACTTTTCTTTCTTGTTCTCTTCACAGAGAATTTTGAGAACATAAGTATAACTTCCCTTCTTTGTAGTGATGTCTCCAGCAAATTATGGGACCCTTCAATGAATGAGCATTTTGTTTTCTTTGTTGTTTGCTTATTTTACAAGATTTAAATGGCTATATAAATGCAAGCTATCATCCTTATTATCATCTCCATTTTCATTGTGATGATGCATTGGTTGCTCTCTTTGGTACTTGCTTTGGCAATTATATATGATCAGTTTTATCCTTCCACTTTCATTTTCACTTTGTAGCATCTAACCTAAGATCAGTAAATCTATATGTTGATTAATTTTAGATTCAACTTTCCTTATAGCAAAAACAAATACATGAATAATCACTATAAAAACAAATGCATTATTCCTTTAGCTAAAATTCTTAACCTGAAAGCAAAATTTAATTCTCCAATACCATTTTCTTAACCACATATAAATGCACAATTTCATTCTTTTGTGTCCTGATCTTCAATTAGCTGTAGTGATTAAAATATCTCCTTCTAGTTTTTGGCATAGGATTTCATAAATCCTAGAACTACTTTGCTATTACTTCCCAGTGGTATCATTAATTTCTACATATATATGCAAAAGTAAGGAGTGATCATCAGGTTTGACAAGACATGGGAAATTTTCCAATAAATCCTCTTTACATATCCCAAGAAGTCAGAATACCTAAAATTTATAAGTATGTATGTCACTGTGATGCATTATTGCTTTTATAGACATCAAGAATTTGCTAATGCCCATTGCATATACGTTTTTCATCTACCACAAAGCTTGTGGCACATATGAATCTCGTAGTAGTAGTAGTAGTAGTAGTAGTAGTAGTAGTAGTAGTAGCAGTAGCAGCAGCAGCAGCAGTAGTAGTTGTTTTAGTAGTAGTAGTAGTAGTAGTAGTAGTAGTAGTAGTAGTAGTGGTAGCAGTGGCGATGGTGGTGGTGGTGGTTGTGGTGATAGTGATAGTAATATGCTTAGCACAATGCCTGAAAAATTATAGATGCTTCATAAATTCTTATTGACTAATGATACCTAGCATTTTTATAGCACTTTAGAGTTTTCAAAGCCTTTTATATATGTTAACCCATATACACACATATGTATGTATACATGTATATGACCTTTTATATATGTTAAGTAGATGCTATGATTGTCCTCATCTTATACATGGAGCAACTGAGGAACATTGAGATTAAGTAACTTGACCAAGTGCACATAGGCAGTAAAAGTCTAGGACAGGACTTAAAATCAGGTCTTCCATATTCCAAGGCCTTTGTTTTATCCATTGTGCCACTGGAATGTTTATTTACCAATTTATAGAAGTTGGACAATTTGCATTTTGCTCAGAAGACTCAATTATCTGTTCTACAAAGAGCTTCATATTTATTAAACATTTTTAGGGGTTCAGAATTTTTTTCTTTACTCCTCCACAAGATATTTTACCTACCCACCTGCCTCATGAGTCTGGGATGAATCTATTTTTTTAATGTTTTTCTTATTTTAATTCCTTTCCTCTGAAAGTATCCTTTCTGTATTGTTTTCAAGGAACAATTTTCCAATTTCAGTTAAACCAGAGAAGAGAAAAATGTACTTTCAAATTTTTCACTTTCTCTTCTACCTGGGAAACTCCACCTCTTCTTCCTTCTCCTTTTACTTATTCAATTTCATCGTTGGTTGCCAATGGCCAGAGAGATTCAGGTAGAACGTCCCGGGATTGGAAAAATGTTTGAAGGTGTTCCCAAGATCATGGACTAGACTGTACACAAGTAATTCATGAGAGGTAAATTTCTTTGAGCACTTTGGAGACCATAGAAAAAGTTCTTATGAAAATATGGGGAGGCAGATAAGAGGGTTAATGGAACTAATATGATATGTGAATATATGAGAACATGTTCTGAAGAATAACAGGGAACAAAATGGGTGTGTAACAAAGTAAGTTGGAGCCTAGACCAGACTGAAGGAGTTGTGGGAGTCTTGGCAGCTAGTAAAGTGAAGATCTTCAAACAACTTATTTTTTCCCTGTCAAAAGCAAAATTATGTTTTTTTCTTTTTTGGAGGGCAATTGGGGTTAAGCAACTTGCCCAAGGTCACAAGGCTAGGTTTTTATTTGTGTGTGTGTTAAGTGTCTGAGGCTGGATCCGAACTCAGGTCCTCCTGACTGCAGGGCCGACGCTCTACTCACTGCGCCACCTAGCCACCCCCAAAAGCAAAATTATCATTATTATTATTTTTGTTTTTGTTGTTTTTGCCTTTTGGAGGGAAGAGGGCAGGGAAATTAAGGTTAAGTGACTTGCCCAAGTTCACATGGCTAGTAAGTGTGTCTGAGGTGAGATGTGAACTCACGTCCTCCTGACTCCAGAGATAGTGCTCTATTCACTGCCACACCTAGCCACCCATAAGCAAAATTAATTTAAATGGAAAGAAAAAGAAAACAAAACTTTCTCAGAGCAGAATGCTAGGGAAAATTCTAAACTGTGTTTAAATCTCAATTTCTTTCTTCAGTAAAATCTTTTCAGACTGGGAGTAGGAATAAGGAATGGAGAAAAAATGGGATGCTTGGTATGGTCCTCATCCAAGCTTTATATAAACATTCATCCATATTTCAACTATCTTTCATAATGCTAATAAATCACAGAGTCATTGACAGTTATTTTTCCTAAACCTACAATTTCTGAGTGCAAGAATGAGCCAATGGGCCATATCTCCCAATAAAGGTGATTTCTTTAATTTTGCTTGTTGGCGTCTGAGTCAATCTGAGGAGTTTCTGCAATTCTGAAAATTCCTGATATGACTACAAAGAATGTTCATTAGATTGCTTTTGAATCTATAGAGAAATAATTAATAAACATGATTGAATAGCAGAGAAGGAGTGAAGTTGGTATAGTTGATGTTGACCATTCCTGAAAGTAATTGTATCACAGACTCAAGTCAAAAAGCTACATCAATTCAATAATTTGGTTTGGGGTATTCTTTAGTAAATAAATTTTAGGTCACTTATTAAATTCTAAAGGGGTTGGAATTGGCATCATTGAGGATATGCTTCTAATAACAAAATCATATTATTTTGAGAATTTTTACAGTACAAATAATATATATTATGTCTGCATTATCAAAATGAATAAAGGAGTGAATTTATTTATAGAACCCTATCGCATATAGCATTTTTCCTATGATAAATCTGTGATGTGGATAATTAAAATATTATTATTTTCCCCATTTTTACAGATGAGAAAAATTGAACTTTAGCAGGGGTTAAGTCATATCTGGTGAGTTTTGTATCAGGATTTGAATTCAGGATTTGAACTCAGGCTTCTTTAATCTAAAACTAAGACTCTTATTTTACTAGGATATATTTTTACAGAACACATGCCTTATTGATATAACCTTTCAAAGGAAGAGAAACATACTATTATTCTTATTAACTACTGGAAACAATCAATAAATATTTATTAAGTGCCTAATATGTGTTAAACATAGGGATACAAAAAGTAAAAAAAAAAACTCTCTCTGCCCTCAAGGAGGTCACAATCTAAAGGGGGGAGGAGTGTGCAACAAAAATAATCAAAAAAGCTATTTACAGGATAAATAAAGACTTTATAGAGCAAAGATAGAATTTTAGTTGAGATTTTTTTTTTTAAGCAATTGGGGTTAAGTAACTTGCTCAAGGTTACACGGCTAGTCATTATTTATGTGTGGGTGCTCATTTTCTGAGGCAGGATTTGATCTCGGGTCATCCCAACTCTGAGGCCAGCACTCTTACTCACTGCTCCGCCTAGCCGCCCCTTTTAGGGCAATCGGGGTTAAGTAACTTGCCCAAGGTCACAAGGCTAGGTTTTTGTTTGCGTGGGTTAAGTGTCTGAGGCCGGATCCGAACTCAGGTCCTTCTGACTCCAGGGCCAGCACTCTACTCACTGCGCCACCTAGCTGCCCCTAGTTGAGATTTAAAGAACACTAGGAAAATAAGTAGATAAGAGTTGAAGGGGAGAGGATTTCAAACAGGAGAGCCATTGAAAATGCCTGCAGTCAAGAGATGGAGTATCTTGTTTGGAGAACAATGTAAAGGGCAGTGTTATTGAATGTAAGAGTACCTGGTTGGGAGTAAGATGCAAAAGGAATAGAGAAATAGCATGACTAGTGAAATCTGAAATAACTGAGGAAATAGAAGTTTGAGCTTGTAAGCATATTAGTTTATTAGAAATGCATGCCGATTTTGTAACAAATCAGGACCAAGTCCTCTCAGAATACAGGAGATTTTTATGCATTAAATGCAAACAATTAACAGGATAACCAGGATACATTAGTTAATCTGATTTCTAAAGAGGAGTAAATGTTAAGGTTGTTTTTTTTTTTTTTGCAAGTTTGGAGGCAGATGAATGACTTTTAGGAATTGGGAGTGGGGAGAGTAAGCAGGTAGACTTTCCTGGATAAGAAACAGGATGTCATGCAATTCCCAAACAGGTAGAACTTACAGGAAAATTAAACTTAAGTGTCAAAATTGAGTCAGTTGTACAAGACAGACTGCTTTGTTCATACAATTCTCACAGTTTTCTCAATTCCCTTCTTTGATTCATGTGGGAGGGACTAGTCCCAGCTTCCCATGAATTACTTATCTATAGCCAGATTTATAAGATTTTTAATGTGCTCATGCTCAATATCAAACTTATATATCAAGAAAAGACCACTGGGAAGAATCACTCCTTTAGTTTAGTACAACAGCTAATACAAAACTTATGTCCAACAATGATGATCTAAATAAATTATTAAATAGACTGGATAGGTAAACTAAGTCAGGTTACAGATCACCTACTCAAAGGGCTCACAGTGGTGTAATTTTGAGAGGGAAGATTTACATGTCACCAATATAACCAAGAAAAGTCAGCAAACATAAACTCTTATGAAACAAAAGGCCAAAGCAATCCATTGATGATCATCATTATTAAATAGCACTGTCTTCTTGTATTCTAGTAATCCATTCTGAACATTTAATCATTACATGCTGTCTAGAGTCCCAGATGTAAAATATAGTTGTCTAATTCATAGAAATATCTTTTCTGGAATATTCTGGAATATACTTCATTCTCAGGGTAAGCTCTGAAAGGGGTACTCTGCATCTTTGGTTCCAAGTCATTTGTAGAGATTCCTAGATAATTCAGCTAAAATATGCCAGTAACAAGACAGTACAATTTAGTGCAATCTCTTAAATTTGTTTTTTCAATAACTAGTTCTTGTGGTAAAAAACAGTTCAACTCTTATGTTTTTGACTTTATTAACAATACAATTATAGGAGCTGTTTCAAATTAGGAACTCATAATTAACCTGAAACTTCAGAGATTTTCAACTTTGATATATCACTCACTGTTTTGTTTTTCTAAAAACCCTATAGCCTAAAGAATAAAAAAAAATCATGAGGGTCTGATCTATATGAGAATTCAGACAGCCATCCCTCTGATCAAAATTCAAAATAGTATTCGATTTCAGTCCTAAAAGTTTTTAACTCAAAAAGCAAAATTTCCCCTATCATAGCTTAGGATTTCAGTACTGTTACCTTTCTAATGTTTCCCTTGCAGTCATATTTCATTTTTCCGGCTCTTATAAACTAAAAATAAGCATGTCCTTGTGTTCTAATTACACATATAGTAATACATGATAGTTGACTCAAAACTCACTTAGCAACAATGGGCTTCAGATTCAAAAACCTTATATTAAGATCCTTGAATCCAAAGTCCACCGTTATCAAATTAGCTAAAAAATGTGAATTTCATTGAAAACTATTCAAATAAAATCCCATGATTTTACATGAGTAATAGCAAAATGATTTAAGATGTAAACTCACTCTTTATTATCATAAATTTAATAAATTTCTCCTTTTGACAAGGACTGGGAGAGGGCATCCTATTTTCTCAATTCTAGGTTCTTAAACTTCAGTAGAATTTGACAACTTGAGGTCAGTAGAGCTGATCAGATCTTAAGATCCTGCCTGAATATAAAGTTTCAAATGACATCAGAGATATGGATACCTTAAAGATTCTGTACATCTTCACCCCACTAGCAAATAGTTTGTTGTTTGTGTTACTTTTATAAATTAAAAAAAAAACACCCCCCCTTTAAATATGTTAGTTATCAAATATCTATTTGTTTTTATCACATTTTAAAAATCTCAATGAGTCATCTAATATCATCCATAATAAAAGAGAAATTGTCTAACACCATTCCAGACACAATGGTTTCTAAAATTACACAATAAAAGAAAAAATAGAAACATAACGTGCAATATCATATATTTAAAACATGAAACATAACTTACTACTTGTCAGATGACGTCACTTCAGAAGAATGCTTTTCCACATATTCTTACATAGAAAATTATTCATTTGATTACTTTTGGCATTTTATACAAATCACATCTAAAACTCAGGATAGAATTATCAAATACAGAGCAATTATATTTGATTAGAAAAAATAATATTAATAATAACAATAATCAACATTTATATAGTGCTTACAATAAGCTGGACCCCATGTTAAGCACCTCATTCATTCCATCTTTTGATCCTCACAGCAATTCTAGGAGGTGGGTGCTAATTCCATCCCCTTTACAAATTAGGAAACAGACACTAAAAGAGGGAAAGTTTACTTAAGGTAAACAGCTAATAAATTTCTTAATGGCATGTAGGAAATTTCAGTTTGTATTAGATGATGATTTACTACAATTATCCTATTTCATTAAAAAAGCAAAATTTACCTAAGCAATTAATTCTGTTGAATAAAGCTTTGAAAATGACACTTCTGCCTTCTCAAAAGACATTCCTAGTTCCTGGTCAACTACCTTCCTTCTTGTCATTGTGACTATCTTTCCCCATTATAAAAAAAAAACTAGGTCTGGACCCAGGTGATGGTGCAGGTGGAGGTGGGGGGGGGGGGCAGTATGAGTGATCCCAGGAATTCCTTTTCAGTTTAAGTCTCCCCACCCTTTCCATTCAAGTAAAGTTGCTCACTGATTTAAATAAGCATTTTCTCATCAAGAAAGACTTGGAAAATGGCATATATATTTGCAAGACTATAAAAGTCTTCTAAATGTAGATAGAAACAAGAGGATAAAGAGAAAGGTTGGGGGGGGAGAGGATGATGGAGGAATCTTTCCTGGGGGGGGGGTTAGTTAAATAATAGGCAAGCAATGTAGTAGGTAGAAGGAAAGTAGAGAAATCTGGGGGATAGGAGATAAGAGATATACACAAACATTAAAAAAAAAAAAGATCAGGAGTAGAATTTATTAAGGAAAAAATGCAGGGACACTAATCATGATCTCTGACCAAGTTAAAATTTAAATAGATTGAATCAAAAGAGAAAAATAGGGAAACTTTGCTATATCTCAGCTATATTATCAATATTGTTTTAGGCTATTTGAAATATCTAGACAGTATAAGGTTGAGTTATTGCTATAGTAAATGATGAATTGGTGGACTTAGAAAAATATGGAACAGCTTGGACTTGTAAAGGAAGATTTTATTTACCCTCAGAAAAACAGAGGACAAACAAATATAGTCTAGTCTTACATAGCTACATATGAAAGTATATATCTACATATGAGTATGATTATAGGTGTCCAAATATATATTTGTGTGTGAGTGTATGTGCATATGTTTATATGTATGTGCATATATTTGTATATGTGTATATATATATACATACACACACACACACACATATATATATATATATTTGTATATGTGTGTATATATATATGTATATGTTCCCAAAATACTAACATGCTGTGTCCTGCCAAATGAATTCAATTCATCTTCTCTCAGGAAAGAAAAGCAAAATTTATTCAAATTTCACCATAATGGGTAGACTCTTAAGGATCCTTGGGATTTGTGAGTCTTGCATTGGGCAAGCAGGCCAGAATCATCTGACACAGAGTGAGTCTGTGTAAAATCATTTTCTGGCCTTCCTCCTCTCATGGAGGCAAGATGGGATATCATATACAGAAAGGTTGTGGGAGAAGTCTTAGGGTGGTCTAGAGGAAGAGTTTGGGGAGGGTCTTCAGGAAGAGTCAATAATGTCAGAAGCTAGTAATGAATGATTAAAGGTGGGAAGTTGCTGGAGGCTACCTGGAGATGACAGACAATGGTGGGCTAGGCCAATTCAAGGGTGTAACAGTTTATTTGGAAATAGATATTTTGGGAGGATCAAGGGTGGGGGCTCACTGGATAATGGAGGGCCAAGCTGGTTACAAAGGTTTGGGCAGAGCCACAACTAAAGGTTTATGGCCATATGCAAATGCACTATGTGGGAAGATTCAAGGAGAACTCAAGGGGGTTCCCAGAGCCTGTACCTCATCACAGATGTCTGTATGTGACTGTGTGTGCATGTGTGTGTGTGTGTGTGTGTGTGTGTGTGTGTGTGTGTGTGTGTGTGAGAGAGAGAGAGAGAGAGAGAGAGAGAGAGAGAGAGAGAGATTGTATACTATACTATAGGGACCTCAATTGTCCCCTCTCAGAAATTGATAAATATGAGGAAAAAAAGCAAGAAAAAACTAAGGAGGTAAATGGAATATTAGAAAAGTTAGACACAACAGACCTTTGACATGATTTAAACATAAAAGGTGATGCCACAGTCAAATTATAAGAGCAAGGAATAGTCTACCAGGGAAACAATTCATAACTGAATCAGAGACAGAGAACTTTGAAAAACATAAAAGAGTTAATTTTGAATATATGTAAATAAGTATTTTGTACAGATAGAATAATGTAACCAAGACTAGAGGGAAAATAGAAAGGTGGAAAACAATCTCTCCAGGGAGTTTCTCAGGTAAAGGCCTTATTCTCTTTTGATTAGAGAAATGCAAATTGAAACAACTCTGAGGTACCATCTTATACCTATCAAATTGGCTAATATGAAGAAAAAAGGAAAATGATAAATATTGGAACAGATATGAGAAAATTGAGCACTAATGCACTGTTGGTAGAGTTGTGAATTGATACAACCTTTGTGGAGAACAATTTGGATTTCTGTCCAAAGGGCAGCCAAACTGTGCATACCCAGCAATACCACTAATATGTATTTATCCCAAAAAGATCATACAACAGGGACAAGGACATACATGGGCATAAATACTTATAGCTGCTCTTTTTGTGGTGGCAAAATATTGGAAGTTGAAGGGATACCCCTCAATTTGGGAATGGTTGAACAACATTTGTTATATGAATGTAATAGAAAACTATTGTGCAATAAAAATGATGATCAGGAAGATTTCAGAAAAGCAACAGACAAAAAAAAGCAAATAAAACCTGGAATTACTTATATGAACCCATACAGAGTGAAATGAGCAGAACCGGGAAAATATTGTATATATATATATATATATATATATATATATATATATATATATATATATATATATATATATATATTTATTTATATTTATATTTGTATGTATATGTATACATGTACACATATACATGTGTACATTTATACATACATATATGCATACACATACATAAAAATACATATATAAACATATACTTTATTCTCTTTTTTCTTTTGCTCTGCTTTTATTTTCACAACTGTGACTAATATGCAAATATGTTGTAGATAATAGTACATGTATAACCTATACCAAATTGCCTTCCATTTTTTGGAGGGAGGTGAGGGATGGAGAGAAATTTGGAACACAAAATCTTGTAAACATGAGTGCTAAAAATTGTCTTTACCTTTATTTGGGAAAAGATAAAATACTACTTTTTAAAAATAACAATAGTAATATTCCTTTTTATTTTTTATATATTTATTCATTTTTAATTAAACAAATGCTTTATTAACTTCTGGTTTACATAATTCATTTGCACCAAATTTTGAGTTACAATTTTTCCCCCATTTTTTTCCCTACCCACCACCCCAGAGTATCAGTCCCAGAACATATTCCCTTATCCAATCTGCTCTCTCCCATATTTTCTCCCATAACCCCCTTCAACTTTGCCATTTGGGCAAGGTGAATCTCTGAGCCCCAATGCCTGGACATCTCATGAAACTTTTAATTTCAAAACTTCGATTTTCAGATCCATTCTCTTCCTCCCTTGTCACCCAATCCCTCTGAGAAGAAAAGCAATTCAGTATGTGTAGTACATGTATAGCTATGCAAAACATTACCATAGTAGATATATTGTAAAAGACTGCTTATATTTCACTCCCAACCATCTCACCTCCCACCTGGTCAATTCCCTACTTCGATCCTGTCTCTCTTGATAGTGGGTACTTCCAACCTCCCCTCCCCCGAGAATGCCCTCCCCTCCATCCTTCCCCTTCTCATCCCCCTTTCCCCTACTCTCCTGCAGGGTGAGATATCCCATTTAGTATGTATTTCATTCTCTCCTTGAGCCAACTTCAATGAGAATATGGTTTTGACATTTTGCCTTCCTGTTCTTCCCTTCCCCTGCAACTACTTCCCCTTGCCTCTTTTACATGAGATAGTTTACCCTGCCCTGTCTCTCCCCATCTTCTCTTGCCACTTTCCTCTCTCACCTCTTGACTTCACCCCTTAAGAATCATCCCTTCCCCTCAAATTCAACCTGTGCCCTCTATCCATGTATACCTGGAAACATATGCCCTTATAACCTTCTTCAAATATTTTCATAATGACAAAGGTTTCATCAGACAGAGTTATTGTTTTTCCATGTAGGAATGTAAATAGTTCAACTTTGATATGTTGCTTTGGATTTCTTTTCCTTGATTACCTTCTCAAGCATCTCTTGCTTCTTGTGTCTGAATGTCAAATTTTCTATTCAACTCTGGTTTTTTTCCTCAAAGAATGCATGTAAGTCCTCTATTCCCCTGAAACAAGATACTCAGTTTTGCTGGGTAGGTGACCCTTGGCTTCAATCAGAGCTCTTTTGCCCTCTGGAAAATCTTAGTCCATGCTCTTTGATCCCTCAGTGTAGAAGATGCCAGGTCCTGTGCTATTCTGATTGTGTTTCCACAGTATTGAAATTGTTTATTCCTGGCTGCTTGTAGTATTTTCTCCTTGATCTGGGAATTTTGGAACCTGGCTACAATATTCCTAGGCGTTTTCTTTTTGGGATCTTTTTCAGAAGGTGATTGGTGAATTCTTTCAACCTCAATTTTCCCCTCTGGGCCTAACACATCAGGGCAATTTTCCTTGAGCATTTCTTGAAGGATGATTTCTAGGTTCTTTCTTTGATCATGGATTTCAGGTAGCCCAATAGTTTTTAAATTATCTCTCCTGGATCTATTTTCCAGGTCAGTGGTTTTTCCCATGAGGTATTTCACATTGCCTTCTATTCTTTCATTCGTTTGGATCTGTTTAACAGCATTTTGATTTCTCATAAAGTCACTAGCATCCATTTGCTCCAGTCTAACTCTGAAGGAATGAATCTCCTCAGTGAGCTTCTGAGATTCTTTTTCCATCTGGCAAATTCAGCTTTTTAAGGCATTCTTCTCCTCATTGCCTTCCTGAGCCTCTTTGTACATTTGAGTTATCTCTTTGTACATTTGAGTTATTCTATTTTTAAGGTGTTATTTTCCTCAGTCAGGCTGTTTACTGTCATTTCATACTTTTCTTGCATCTTTCCCATTCCTCTTCCCAATTTTCCCCCACTTCTCTCATCTGCTTCTTATGATTCTCTATGGCCTGTAGCCAGCTTGTATTTTCATTTGGGGCTTTTGGTGCAGGAGTTCTGACCTCACAGTCCTCCTCCATGCTTTGATCCTCTTTGACCCTAAAATAGGAGTCCAATGTTGAATCTTTCTCTTTATTTTGCTTCTTTTGCCTAGGCATATTGCGACATAATTACTTGATTTTGGGGCTTGTTGCCACTGTAGGACTCTGCCACCAGACAGGAGAGCTTCCATCCAAAAAGTGGGGTCTTCACAATTGCCACTGGTTGGGTGGCCTCTGTAAAGCCTCCACCCGCTCTGGCAAATTGGATACCCTCCCCAAATTTCCCGGCAGTTTAAAGCAAGAGCGATTAACCCCCAGACTGATTGCTGGATCTCCCTACAGTTTGCAGACCAGGAGCTAGAGCTGCCACTGAAGCTGCAAAATGGCTTCTGTGCCACGTTTCTTCAGCAGCTTTTTGCCCCTAGGGGAGGACACCAATGTGTTCCCCAAACACTGGTCCCAAAGTCCATAGGGCACTAACCTCTCACTTTATCCTAGGCATATCTGTGTTGATAAATCTGGAATCACCACAGCTGCTGGGGTCCCTCCAGCCGGCTGCTGGCCTGGCTGCCCTAGGGTTAAAACTGGCTCAAGCAGGCCTGGGCTCGGCTCCCAGAGTGCTGCGCTGTCGGTTCCAAGCTCTCTGTGCTGCCTGCTCTCAGAGCGCTGTGCTTGCTGCTCCCTGCAGGGCTGCTGGGTTGTCCTCAGTGGGAGGTTAGTTTCTCTGTGTAGTTCTGTGGGTGCTGGGGCTCCAGAAGTTTTTCAGAGTCCCCTTTTACATTATTTGGAAGTTTTGTGGGGCAGAGCACCTTGAAAGTGCTGTTTCTACTATGCCATCTTGGCTCTGCCCCCGCCCTCAGCTGCTTTTCGCCCCCAGTGGAAGAAGCCGACACGTTCCCCAAATACTGGTCCCAAAGTTCATAGTGCACTAACCTCTCTTTGTCCTAGGCATATATGTGCTGATAGTTCTGGAATCGCCACAGCTGCTGGTGTTCTGGGGTCCCTCCACAGCCGGCTGCTGGCCTGGCAGCCCTGGGGCTAAAACCAAGGCTCACACAGGCCTGGGCTAAAATAATATTTTTAAAGACATACAGGGAAAAGAGGATGATTAGAGTATGGGTAAACATATGTTTATTTAAAAATGAGCTTTAATGATAGGTAATGTTTCTAGGCACAAATTTATCTGCAAAGAAATTAGAGTTTTACTGGACTGCCAGATCTATAAGAGTGAATGATATGTTATGTTAATCAAAACAACAACTGCATGATTACACTGTATTAAGAGATACATAGTGTCTAGGCTTGCACCTCATGAATATTTTTCATTTCTGAGTTCCATATTTCAAGAAATAAATTGACAATTTGGACAACATTTCAAGTGTAACCAAGTTGGTGAAAGTCATTGAGACCATGCTACATGAGGCTCAATACTAATGTTGTTTATTATGTAGTAGAAAATACTCAAGAAGGCGTTGGAAGTCTTCTACTATTTGGAATGCTTTCACATAAAATAATTAGGCTTTTAATACTTGGCCCCAAGGGCTAGAATTAGAAGTAATGGGTGAAAGCAGCAAAGAGAGAAATATAGGGATATATGGGTGTATACATACATATACATTTGCATATATACATACATATATGCATACATGTATATATGTTTATATATCTATCTGTCTGCCTGCCTCTTTCCAAAGTAAAATAGACTTTCTTAAGGACTGTCACTTTTTGAGACAAGTGATAGCATAATAGATTCTGAGATAGAAATGATCCTTTTATCTCTCTAAAATTTTATTTTATTTAAAATATTTTAATTAATTTGTTTATTTAATTTTAGTTTACAACATTCATTCCAAATTTCCTTGAGTTTCCAATTTTCTCCCCCTTCCTTTCCTCCCCCCACGCCCCCAAGTCATGGTGGAGTGCCCTCAAACATAGGGTATAAAATATCTTCACATTAATCATTAGTCTGGTTGTAAAGGAGGATTATAACTGATGCAATGATCAGTGGGAAAGAGGAAACAAAAGAAACAAGAAAAAGAAACAGAACAAGTAGTTTGTTTCAGACTGAATTAAGACTCTGCAGCTCTTTCTCTGAAAAATTTTACAGATGGAAAAGCTAAAAGCCAGAAAACATAAGAGACTTGCTAAAGATCACATAGCTAGTAAGTTTCAGTTAAGAATCTGTTGTCTTCTCATTTCAAATCCTCCATACTTTCCTCTGTACTAGGTTGCCATTATTAGAAAGGGTATCTGTGAAATGGGTATTGGCTTAGATGGCTCTGATGATTTTTCTCTTCCTATGTTGAGTCTCTAATTTTGTGATGCAGTAAAGGAAAACATTCCAATCTAGGCCTGATTCTACAACAATTTCTCATCCAAATATATTAAAAAATCATTCATGATTATTTGCTAGATGAATCTCTAGAGGTACCTTTTTTTCTTCAGTACTCTATCAATTCCAGAGAATACATAAGCAAAGATGAATACTAACCACAGATTCTAATTTCTTTTGTAAAGAATAATTTTAGCAAAATGTAAATCCAAACAGCATTCACTATCAGTTGTGGGTATTTATGGGTAATATTGCACCAATTATATGAAATTAGAATGCTACAGGAATAATTATGTAGGAGATTTTTTAAAAATAGGTCTTAAATACAGGAAAACCTAGGTTCAAATACTTCCTAGGTTATATGCTGTCAGCATGACCTTAAGTAAGTCACTTATGCTCAGTGTTCAAAAACCAGTTTTTTAGAGTAGATTCCTATTACATACAAGAGGACTCAAAGCTCATCATATTAGGAGAGGGAGATTGCCTAGGATCACAGAAATAACATTTGATTTGAAGTCAGACTGGATTTTCATCCTTGTTCTACTATTTACTACATGTGACTTTGAAGCAGTGTGGTGCAGTTGATTGTACAATGATTTGGAGTTAACACAAGTTGATTTGGTTTCTGCCTCTGCCACTTAGAACTAGTGAGACCTTTAGCCTACCACTCTATATTTCTGGCAGTCAGTTTCCTCATCTGAAAAATACAAAGGTTGGACAAGAAGACCTCCTAAGTATTTTTTAACTTTAAAGCTATGACATAAATGTATGAAAGATGATTTGGATATTTTATTCATTAGGACACTAACATTCTGTGGACTTACTACTACTTGATCTATTACTTCTTGCTTGTCAGATTCTAGCCATGGTTTATATTTGAGAATCTATCTAAACATATTTCAGAGAAGGATGAGGGAAAATGCATTTGGTTTGTCTGACATCTTTTCATCTTTGAAGACACTATTTTACTATGATCATTAAGTGGTCCCACTGGTTCTTTGCAAAATTCCTTCCTTTGATGATTTTAAAGAACCGTCCTTCAAAAATGTTATTGATGTTAGTGTCTCTAAGAAGGTACTTTTCAAATGATATTGAGTTGAGTAATAGTGATTAGTGGAGATGAAAGGAATGAATGGAGCAGGCATAGTGTAGCAGTATTGATATGATAGTGCCAAAAATAAGCAGTATAATTTGTAATACCATGAACTTAGAGGTGTCGTTTTACTTTACTTTATTTGTTTTGTTTTGGTTTTTTTGAGAGAGGTGTCATTTTAAACCATTCAAATGCCCATAAATAAATTAATTTTAGAATAAATTAAATTAAATTAAATCATTAAAATACTTAAAATAATTTCTCATCCTCAGATAATCAGATAATAATGTTATATTAAAAACATTTCTACATTTTTAAGGACTTCTTCACCATCTGCCATTAGGTATTAAGGAAATTACAACTACCAACTAACATCTTGTTCCTTTTTTTTTAATTAAGAAAAATATCAGCCCTTGGAATCTCAAACAACTCTCTAATACTAAAATTTCTCCAGAAGTAGATGCACAATGCCATTTATAGAGGATATTTGTCATAAGGATTTTTCTTTTTAACAATGAAATTAAAATTCATCTCTCTTTCTTGTTCATCCCTTATTTTCCCTCTCCCCCCCTCAAAAAAAATTACAACACATAATGGAAGTGCCCTGTTCCTATTTCTAAACTCATGCTAAAATATCATATATTCCAAATCAGGCTACAAATGATATGAGAATATAGCTTTATTCAGTACATTCATATAATCTGTAGTTCCAGAAGGGTCCAAAAGTCCAGTAGAATATAGAAGTGATTTTGGTGGATTTTTGTAGTGATCAGTCCACTTCAAAGAAAAACAAGGCTAGTATTTCTGAGGTGAGCTAACTTAAAAGATTATAAGTAAATCTGACAGATCCATTTTGCAGCAAATTATAAAAGATTATAAGTAAAAAGATTATAAAAAGATTATAAGTAAATCTGACAGATCCATTTTGCAGCAAAGCCTGCAAATTTTACAATGTAGGTAGGTCCTAAATCTATTTAGTGTAGCTTCACTTTGCATTGCTTCTAGTTCACTTCTATTCTCTATGTTCTGTGTTCTATGCACCTAATGCTTGTTTTCTTTTATGATCCAAAATAATTAATATTGTTTTGTGATATTATCAAGAAATCTTTTTTTTTTAATCCAAACAATATCTTCCTAGGGAACTTGTCTCAATTTTTTTTCTTTCTCCCTCCTCTTATTATTTCCTGGTCCTCCTATTTATCATTTCCTGCAATACCCTTTATTTTCTATCCATTATCAATTTATTCTTTTGCCTATTTGGTTCCACCTCTTTCTCATTTAGCTGTTCATAGCCCCTGACTTGTTTCTTCCACCTACTTAGCCTTCTATCTTTATTTTTCCCACATCTTCTGCTTCTCACTAATCTACTGCTTTTTTTTAGTACATTTTATACTTTATTATTTAATTATTTGTCAATCAAGCCCAGATCTCTGTGACCCCATTTGGGGTTCTCTTGGCAAAGGTACTAGAGTGATTTGTTATTTTATTGTCTAGCTTGTTTTATAGACAAATAAATTGAGGCAAACAGAATTAAGTGACTTGCCAGCAATATAACTACTAGGTCTATTTCCAAAGATGATTAGGGAAAAAAGGAGAAAAACCTATATGTTCTTAAATTTTTTATAGCAGCTATAAATGTTGACATCTACCCTATTCCATAATTTTATTTTATTTTTATAATTTCAGTGGTGGCTAGGTGGTGCTATAAATAGAGCACTGACCTTGAAGTTAGGAGCACCTGAAATCAAATCCAGCCTCTGACACTTAATACTTGCTAGCCAGGTGACCTTGGGAAAGACACCTAACCCTAATTGCCCTGCCTTCCCCCCTCCAAAAAAAGAAAAAAGAAAAATTTAAAAAAATATTATAAGCCTCAGGCAGTATGTACTCCATTCTTTTGTTAATGTAAATATGATAGCTTCACTCTGAGTTCTATTAGGGTTTTGGTGTAGAAATGCAATTGACTGATTTTGCTATTATTACTATATGAAAAATATATATATATATAATTTAATATTTATTATTTTATATTTATACATATATATGCTATGCAATTCCAAGTCTGACAAGATAAGTATATACTATCTAGTTCAGAAGCTCATTATTCATTTTGCAGTTCAAGTGTTAATTTTAATCATAGACAATATGTACATGTTAAGTATTTACTATGTGCAAAAAATATTGTGCAAAGTACTGGGAATGCAAAGGGGAAAGAGAAGTGGCAGTTATGAAGTACTTACCATGTGCTAGGAACTGTGCTAAGCATTTAAAAGATATTCTTTTATTTGGTCCTTATACACACCCTGTGAGGTATGTGCTATTATGAATATTACTTCATGTAAAGCCATGCATGAGAACCTTTCCAGTGGGCTGTTGCTGTGAATGGCTTTCAAGGTTCTGATTACATAGCATAGTGAATAAGAAATCAGGGCAAAATATTCATAGAAAATCAAAATACAGCACTCAAAATGTTACAACTTATCACAGAAAATCAAAATACAGCATTCACCATGTCACAACTCAACAACTTATCACTAAAACGGTCACAGTTTTCACCAAAGTTATCACATAGTTTTAAACAAAGTACAATCATTTCGTAACTCACAAAATCCTTAATTCAATTGCAAAGTACAAAAGTCAAAGTTCTCCACCCCTAGGTCACAGTTAATCACAATCTTCTCAGTCAGTACACAGTAACCAAGTAAAGTCCTCTTTTGGCTTGACTCAAGGCTGGCTCTCAGTTTCCATGTTTCCTCTTCCATGGTCCCAGCTCCAACTGTCACCTGAGTCCAAAGACAGGCAACACTCAGTTCCTTCTCTAGCTCCTTTTCCAGTTCTTTGTCCATTTCCCATTTGATATTGAAGTTCACAGTGTCTGGTCCACCTCAAGTCCTTCACAGTTCCTGTTTCTGGGAATACAAAGCTTGACAGAGCCAAAATAATATTCATACACATTGTTGCCACCATCATCTGTGATCTGCCTGTGAAATCAGCTCAGATCCACCAACAAGGTCTGAAAATGTAACAAAAATTATCAACATAGAAATCAACACAGACTCACAAACAAGGTCTAAGGGGTCAACACAAATAATCAGTAAAGTCCTGGGACCTCCAAAACCCTTCTTCAGGACTTCTGTAAATATATAACCAGAAAATCCTTTTTCAGGGCTACCAGTAAGGTTCCAGAGCTTCCATACAAAGTATCAAACAAACATCAACATAGACAGAACATAAAAAAGATTGCCAGGATACCACAACTTTTCTCCTTCTTGGCTCTGTCTCCACAAGATTCCTCTTCTCAGTTCTTCTGTCTCTAGGATGGAAATTCTCCTTTTGTATGGTCTTTAGCTCCTCCCCTTCCTGTTGCAGGATTTCATCAGTTCTACTGTTCACAAGTTGTGGGATTCACACATTCTGTTTCTTAACATACTTTATACAAGTCTCAAAAGAAACTTGAACTGAAACAAGGTATTAATTCAATAGCTGAAACAAGATGTAAACTATTTCTGTGCTTGCCATTACACTTTTAAAGTTGAATGAATTGAGGTAAACAGAGTAAATGACTTGCCCAGGGTCACATAGCAAAGAAGGTTACTTTAGTCAAATGGATATAGATATAGATATAGATATAGATATAGATATAGATATAGAATAGAATAGATAGATAGATAGATAGATAGATAGATAGATAGATAGATAGATAGATAGATAGATAGAAGCAAAATAGAAATAAACAAGATTGATTAGAGATAATCAACAAAGGAAAGACACAAACAGGGTGGTTTGATAAAGCATATGGGAATGACCAACTTTGTTTTCCATTATACTTTTAATTAATCCAATGGATTTTTTTTTTTTTGCTAATCCAGGACCTAAATTTTAACCATGCAGAAGCTTTTCTTTTAGTCTAAATTATATTTCTGATCTTGATTCTCTGAGAACACTTCATTGGTAATAGGAATAGATAATTTGGAAGACTTCCTAGGTTCTCTTGAGGATCTTTTTATCTTTAATCTTTGATCTCTTACCTCATTGATATTTCCTCATGTGTATAATTTGTTTTGATGAACTATGAAATGTCATATTGATTATGTAGTAAATTAATATTTTTTATTATTGATTATGCTGGTTTATATTAGGAATACTGAATATCAGAAAGTTCATGAATGAATGAATTTTTTAATTAAAAGTTAAGTTTAAGCATTAATTTTTGCTAAGCACTGAAGTTATAAATAAAAAAATATTAATATAGTCTCTCTTCTCAAGTCACCGATACTCTAATTAGAGGAGACAATGCAAAATAGAAAAGTAAGCTACAGTATAGTTGGAAACACCAAGAAGATGTAAGAATTTAGTAAGCAATCATTATGACTATGTACATGGTTAGCTAAAGAGGCAAGATATATGATAAGTCCTGGAAGTCTTCCATCTGATGAGAAGGAATAAAAATAATAAATGATGATGTCTTTGCAGGTGGCAGATTTATTCATAACTAATATTAAGCTTGTGCATAAAGCAATATATAATATAACTATATAATATTTTACTCATTTGTTCATATGTGGCTTTTATATTTATTTATTGTGGTAGTTATTTCTTGAAATGAACTGAAATGAAAAGGAATGTTTACTAAGACCGTAAGTCATATGGAACATTTTTAAGGTGTTTTCACTTAAAATAAAATACTAATTTTTTTTTTATTTTATTGATTCTTACATTATATTTATAGACTATTAGAACTCGGAGAGCATCTCTTATAAAAATAAGACAATTAAGTAAAAGTACTGATATGATGACTTCATCTGAAAGTGGAGGCAATATTTTATGTCTGTAGCAGCAACCACACAACTCCATTAAAACAAACAAAAAAAGCAAGGGCTCTACTTTCTTTCCTATACTCCCCACATCCTTCTGAAAAATAAGAAAAAAATATTAAAACAAATTCCCTTTAACAAATATGCTTACTTGAGTATACAATATGAAAACAACATTCTATTATATGTGTGTGTTTATATGCAGACACATATGTGTATATATAATGTGTGTATGAGTATACTGGCATACTATTTATAATTTTAAACAAAGTGCCATTTTCCTTGTGTTTTATATTTTATTTGAAAGAAACAAATGTTATATTTTGTCAACAGTTTCTTTTGGTACCTATTGATATAATTTTTTTTTTTAGTTACTAATATTACTAATTAACTTTACAATTTTCTTGATAAAACCAACACTATATACCTTACATAAATCCAACATGGCAATAATGTATAATATTTGTGATATGTTTTCTATGTTTCCTTTCTAATATTTATGTAAATATTTATATCTATGTTCACTTTGGTTATTGGTATATATTTTTTCCTGTATTGCCTCTACCTGGATTATGTATTAAGGATATACTTGTGTCGTGGAAGAAATATGGTAGGATGCATACTTTCTTTAATCAAAAAGATCATATAAGATTAAAATTAACTTTTCTTTTTAAAAGTGATTTGATTCATTTGTGAACATATCTAGGCCTGTAGTGTTGTTTGTTTGTTCATTTAATTTTGTTATTATTTTCTTTTAAATTTTAATGTTCATTGATGACTTGCTCAATTACTTCATGTGAAATTAATTTTTGAAATATGCTATTTCTTAGTCTCTTAATTTGATTATTTTATACTTATATATATATATTAATTTATATTAAGTTATAACTTGGCACAATACATTCTGATAATAGGTTTTATTTGTTCATTTGCTATGCATTTGTCTTTTTCATTTTTGATAATGGTAATTTTATTTTTTTTCATTTTCTTATTTTCATCAAATCAACTAATGGTTCACTTATTCTCTTAAATGTTTCCAGTTCTATATTAATTTGATTTACTTTTAATTTAATACATTTATTCTTTAACTCAGAATTTTTAATTGTTTTTAATTTTTTGGTTCTACTTTCTTTTAGCATTTTTAGCTGTAATCCCAATTAATTTATTTTTTTCTCCTTTTTAGTGAATTAAAATACTTACAGGTAAAATTTTTCCCGAAAAGATGGTTTTGGTTGTAATCTCAAATATTTTTGAGTGTTGTCTCATTTTTTTTTAATTATGGTTAATGAAATAACTTTATTTCTATCACTTATTTGAGTATGATTCTTTAGAATAATATTACTTCATATTCAATGGGCTTGTAATGCTTTCCTTAACATATCTTTTATATATATATATTTATATATGTGTGTATGTGTATATATATGTGTGTATGTGTGTGTATATATATGTATGTCTATATATATATATACATATATATGTATTGCACTGGGATTAGTATATGATATGTATAATAGTGGGGGTTTTTTGTTTGTTTTTGTTTTAAATTGTTATGCTGCTTTTATGTCTTAAAATATGAGTGATTATTATATAGGTGAGATAGAACCAAGCAGAGTAAAGTCAGGGACTTCCCTGAGACATTCCCCAAACTCCTCCAAATACCTTTTTTTTTTAAATTTTTTTTTTTTAAAAGCAATTGGGGTTAAGTAACTTGCTCAAGGTTACACGGCTAGTCATTATTTATGCGTGGGTGCTCATTTTCTGAGGCCGGATCTGATCTCGGGTCATCCAAACTCCGAGGCCGGCGCTCTTACTCACTGCGCCACCTAGCGGCCCTTTAGGGCAATTGGGGTTAAGTAACTTGCCCAAGGTTACACGGCTAGGTTTTTGTTTGTGCGGATTAAGTGTCAGAGGCCGGCTCCGAACTCAGGTCCTTCTGATTCCAGGGCCGGCGCTCTATTCACTGCGCCACCTAGCCGCCCCCCCCAAATACCTTTTAATAAAATTATTTTAGGTAATCCTAGAGTGGAAGAACACGCAAAAAGACAGAGTGAAACAATTTTCCAGACCAAGACAAAGTAGTAGTTTTGCAAGAAAGCTTTGGTTCACCAGGGTAAAAGAGGAATGCAGATTAATGTAAGCACTGTCAATGTAGCCCCAGTCCCAGCAAGCCAGGAGCAGGCCTTGGCCACCACTATATCAGTAGTAGCAGTGGCTGCTTCTGAATCTCTAAGCCCACATATGGTAAGGGGGTTGAAAAACTGGAAAGAAGGAGATTACAGGGGTATCTTCGCTAGCTGCTCCAGCATTATGTTGCTTTGCCCAGACTAGGAGCCAGGATATAGTCCTGGGTGAAAGTTCCAGGTTGGGGAGGTGCACTAGCACACCAGAGCTTATGGTTGCAGTGAGGTAGGGACCCCATCCTTAAAGTTCCAGGATGGAAAAGACTGTTTGTCATCACTCTTAGACTAGAACATAGTCCAAGAGAATACTAAACAACTATACTTATATCATATTACCTTAGAAGAACTGAAAATTTACAGGTCCTTAGAACTATCTCTGAAAACAATTGCACAAAATCCATGAAGTTTGGCACAGTGTACCCTCTAGACTGGAAGCAGAGCCTTCCATTAACAAAGAGTTAAGAAGTCAACTAATAGACTGGGAAAATGAGCAAACAATAGGAAAAAAACAACAACATTAAGACCATAGAAAATTACTATGGTGACAAGGAAGTTCAAAACACACTCAGAAGAAAGCAAACTCAAAATTCCAATATCCAAAGCCTTCATGAAAATTTTGAATTGACTCAGGCCATGGAAGAGCTCAAAAATTATTTTTAAAATAAGTGAGAGAGGGTAAAGCCAATCATGAACAGCTCTCCTGAGGAGTGCTGCTATGAATAACTTTAAGTATCACTTTAAGGATCTAATTGCATAGTATAGTTAACTCTATATTTATTCAGCAATAAACTAAAGCATAACATTCATAAACTAAAGCACAATATTCACACCAACATAATATAACGACTTATTACTAAGGTGGGCACACAGTATTAAACCAAACATTGCATTCAGTAAGTTAAGATCTCCTTAGTCAATACAGAGTGTCCAAGTAAAGTCTTCTTTCATCTTGATGTAATGGTAATAAAATTTGAAGATCTCTTTGTGTTGGAAAGCTGACAGATATTTAACACAGGTAGTTAGTTTCAAATTAAGCTTCTCTTAAAGAAACAGAAGGTATGAACCTCTATTGTTGCCATGAGAGGGAGGGGCTGAACAGGGAGGAGCTATGCCATATATAAAGAAGAGCACAAGCAGGACAGTCAGAGCTTCTTGGGATAAGCATCATGGAGGCAGGGCAGCTGCTGCTGGAATGAAGACTGCACTAAGAATTGAGAAGAACTGAGAAGTGAATTTAGAATTGAGAACTGAGACAGAATTTCTTGGAGCAAGACACTGTGGAGGCTGGATAAAGTGATATTGATTTTGAGAACAGATTTTATGGTGCTGAAGACTTCTGAGGGCCAATCAGAGCTTCCAAGGATTTCCAAGGGCCAGCTACAGCTGCCAAGGATTTCTGGGGGCTAGCTGGAGCTACTGAGGACTTCCAAGGGCCAGCTGGAGCTGTAGAAGACTAAGGAAGCATGACAGTGGTGCCAGCATCTTGTACAAATATTGTTGTAACTTTGTTAATGTGTACAAATGTTCTTAGGGCTTTGTTAAGCCTTGTCTTCCCAGGCATAGGGACTGTGAAGGATTTGAGATGAACTGTACCCTGTGAACATCAATGTGGAGCAGGAACTGCATGGAGAGTTGGACAAGGAACTGGGAGCTGTCTGCCTTTGTACCCAGGTGACACTTTGTTGGATTCAGGTAAGAGCTACCTTCCTTGAGTCAAAATGAAAAGACCCCTCCCTGGATACTGAGTAGTGACTGATGAAATTGTAACTTTACTTGTGACTGAGGGGTAGATGGCCTGTGTATATTCCACTACCCATTAACAGTTTACTGAGTAGTGACTGATGACTAAATAGTGACTGATGATTGAATAGTGATTGATTTTTAACTTATTGTGCCCCATAGGTGGAGGACTTTGACCTTTTGTACTTTGTGTACCTTAAGGAGGCAAGCCTCCTTAAGGATGATTGAATGATTGAGTTACTAAATGATTGTACTTTGTTGAAAACTATGTCATCACTTTGGTGAAAACTATGTGGCTATTTTAGTGATAAGGTGATAAGTTGTTGAGCTGTGACATGGTATAGTAGAAAGCACCCCAACATCCCCAGGGTGTCTGCCAACACAGGTTCTTAGATCTTCTTTTCTAAAGGAAAGCAACTCAAAATGGGTTAACAAGTTTACTTTAACCAATCAAACATGTATTGTTTTCCTAGTTCAGGGGGAAAAGGTCACCAATCCGAACTTCAGAATATACAGAGAGAACTTCCAAGACAGAGAAACAAACAGATCAAGCCGACAGGCTTCCAAATTGTCCAACCTTTACACCAATAGCAAATCACAGTTACTAGAGAGGGAAGCATCAACATCTGGGTTTTCAAAGCTGGGGGGAATCTTAATGGCTGCCCAGAGTCTCATCTGGTCAAATCATACAACACTTCTCAAAGTGAGCCCCAAAGCAAAGCCTCATATCAGGGATTATATAGCTTTCTCCTGGCTCAGAGAATGTCACAACCCTCTTGACCCACTGCCCAATCACATAGCATCAAAGTGTAGGCATTCCTGAAAACCAAGCCTCCTGCCACAGGCTCCATGTGACCACATTCAGCCTATTAGGGGGCAGAGCATATTTTTTTTAAATCAAGGAAGGTTCTCAGAGTCTCTTAAGCCCATCAAAGGGCCTAGGGGCAGGGAAGGTCTTTAAATTTGAATTTCCATTACACATAGTGAGTGCTGTATTTTGATTTTCTGTTATAAGCTGTGAATAAAACCTTGTGAATGCTGAATCTTCATTATCTGTGAATGTTTTCCTATGATTTGTTATTGAATAAAGAGTTTGCTATATTGTGTAATCAGAATCTTGAAAGCTGTTCACAGCAGTAGACCTCTGCAAAGCTGCGTGTGCATGGCTTTACACTTGACAGGAGGCTGGCTTCCAATCATCCTCAAACCAATCATCCTTAAGTGGTAGCAGAAAGTACAACCACCATCCACTTTTAGGTCACAGTAGGTCACAATCTTGGTGTGGCTAGGTTGTGCAGTGAATACAGTGCCTGCCGTGGAGTCAGGAGGACCTGAATTAAAATCCAGCCTCAGACACTTTACACTTACTAGCCATATGATATTAGGCAAGTCACTTAATCCCAATTGCCCTCCAAAGAGCAAAATAATTAAAAATTTAACAAAAGTCACAATCTCATCAGCCAATGCAGAGTACCCAAGTGAAGTCATTCATCTTAACTTAAGGCTGACTTCCAAATTCCATGGCTCCTCTTCCATGGGCTTCCAAACTCTTGCCTAGATTCACCCAACTCTTGCCTAGATTGACAGGTAAGCAGCTTTCCGCTCCTGTTTCATATCTCAGCTTACAGGGACTGCTCCACTTCAAGCCCTTTGAACTTTCTGTTTCTAGGAAGACAAAGCTTAACAGAGTGACAGTATTTACATACATTAAGCTTAACAGAATTACAACAACATTTGCACACATTACTAGCACTATAATCTCAATTCATTTTCTGTCTGGCAATTAACACAAATCAACAGACAAGACTTTTGTCTTAGAAATCAAACACAAATCAACATTAAAGTCCCAGAACTTCTGTAACAGTAGTAACCTCCCCTGTCAGGACTTCAGTTTAAGAGGAGCAGACAGGGTGCTTTTGTCTGACAGAACAACAGACAGAATGCGACAGATTGCCAGCGTCACAAATATTCTCTCTCTCAGTTCACAGAAAGTAATGTGAATCAACAGACCACTGAAATCACAAGCAATCTCTCTCTCATTTCCTAGCAGGTAAAATAGATTAATAGTGCTGAAATCAGAAGTATTCTTCCCCTCAGTTCTGCCTGGGCCCAGTGTTGCTTGAATTTTGCTCTTTTCTACTACTTCCTGTTCTACCCTTCTTGTTCCCCTCTTCTGGCAAGCTCCTCCCACCATGAGCTCCATGTTAAGGTAACAGTAAGTCTTTAAAGTTCCTTAGGGCTATTGAGGGAGGGTCAGTTCTTCTAATTCCCTTAGGCCTATTAAGGGCAACAAAATGTATACTGATTCCAGAAAAGACTTTTGGTAGGCAAGTCTGCAAGGCACTTGAATAGCTGAAATAAACAGCAAAGTATTACTTTGCTTGCCATTACAGAGAGGCAGAGGAAAAATTGGGAAAAGGAAATGAGAGTGATGCAAAAAAAATCACAAAAAAATGAGTTCATGACTTAATAAATAAAAGACACAAAAATACTGAGGAAAATAACACTTTAAAAATAGACTAAACATAATTTTAAAAGAGATCTAAAAAGTCAATAATAAAAAGAATACCTTAAAAAAGCAGAATTAATCAAATAGAAAAAGAGGCATCCAAATCACTGAGGAAAATAATTACTTGAATATTAGCAATTGGAATCTAATGACTTTTTGAGAAATCAAGAAGCAATGAAACAAAACCAAAATAATTAGGAAAAAGAAAGAAGACAATGTGAAATATTTCCTTGGAAGAACAGCAAACTTGGAAAATAGATCCAGAAGAGATTATTTTAAACATTTAATGGACTACTTGAAAGCCATGCTCAAAAAAAGAGCCTAGACATCATGTTTCATAAAATTATCAAGGAAAACTTCCTTGATATTACAGAAGCAGAGAGTAAAATAGAAATGGAAAAATTCCACTGATCAGTTCCTTAGATTCCAAAATGAAAACTACTAGGAATATTCTGGCGAAATTCTGGATTTTCTTGGTCAAGGAGAAAGTATTGCAAGTATCCAGAAAGAAATGATTAAAGTATGGTGGAGCCAGAGTCAGTATAATTAAAAATTTAGCAGCTTCTACATTGAACAATCAGGGGATTGAAATATGATATTTCAGAGGCAAAGGAACTAGGATTATAAAAAAGCACCACCTATGATACAAAGCTGATAATAATCCTTCTGGGTGGAGGAATGAATTTTCTTTCTTTTTTTCTTTTTTTTTCTTTTTTCTTTTTTTTTTTTTTTGGAGGGCAATTGGGGTTAAGTAACTTGCCCACGTTCACACGGCTAGGATTTTGTTTGGTTGGGTTGTGTCTGAAGCCAGATCTGAACTCAGGTCCTTCTGACTCCAGGCCCAGCACTCTACTCAGTGCGCCACCTAGCCACCCCTGAGAATGAATTTTAAATGAGACAGAGCACTTACAAGTATTCTTGATGAAAATACCAGAGGTAGATGGCGGAGTAGAAGCAGCACGTCCAAGCCACTCTCCCCCAAGATCACCTCCAAACTATGTAAAAGGGGACTCTGAACAACTTCTGGAGCCCCAGCACCCACAGAACGACACAGAGAAGCTAACCTCCCACTGAGGACAGCCCAGCAGGAAGGACCAGCACAGTGCTCTGGGAGCTGGCAGCTCAGAGCACAGTGAGCAGGGAGCCTAGCACAGATCTGCCTGTGTTGCAGTTTTACCCCCAGGGTGGCTGGGCCAGTGGTTGGCTGGAGGGACCCCAGAACACCAGCAGCTGTGGTGATTCCAGAATTATCAACATAGACATGCCTAGGACAATGTGAGAGGTTAGTGCCCTATGGACATTGGGACCAGTATTTGGAGAATGTGTTGGCTTCCTCCCCTGGGGGCTAGAAGCCCCTGAGGAGACATGCCATTTTGTAGTTTTCAGAGGCAGCTCCAGCTCCTGGCCTGCGAACTGTAGGGAGATCCAGCAATCAGTCTTGGGGGGGTGGGGGGTAATCGCTCTTACTTTAACCTCCCTGGTTCTGGATTGTGATCTGGGGTGGAGGTCGTGGGTGGGTCTCCAGCTTGCCAGAAACGGAAGCTGTCCCCCCACACGTTTGGGATGAAAGTTCCCCTGTCTTGCCCCCTGTCTGGCAGCAGAGCCATACTGTGGCAACAAGCCCCAAAGTCAAGTAATTAAGTGGCAACATGCCAAGGCAAAGGAAACAAATTAAACAGAAAAATGCAACCTTAGACTCCTACTTTGGGGGCAAAGAGGATTGAAGCATAGAGCGGGAGGAGAACTTTGAGGTCAGAAGTCCTGCTCCAAAAGCCCCAGGGGAAAACATGAGTGGGTTGCAGGCCATAGAGGACCTTAAGAAGCACTTTAAAAATCAAATAAGAGAAGTGGAGGAAAATTGTTAAGCGAAATGAGAAGGATGCAGGAAAAGTATGAAATGAGGGTCAACAGCCTGACTGAGGAAAACAACACCTTAAAAAATAGATTAACTCAAATGGCAAAGGAGGTCCAAAAGGGAATGAGGAGAAAAAATGCCTTAAAAAGTAAAATTTGACAGATGGAAAAAGAATCTCAAAAGCTCACTGAGGAGATTCATTCCTTCAGAGTTAGACTGGAGCAAATGGAAGCTAGTGACTTTATGAGAAATCAAGATGCTGTTAAGCAGATCCAAACAAACGAAAGATTAGAAGGCAATGTGAAATATCTCATGGGAAAAACCACTGACCTGGAGAATGGATCCAGGAGAGACAATTTAAAAATTATTGGACTACCTGAAAGCCATGATCAAGGAAAGAACCTAGAAATCACCCTTCAAGAAATTCTCAAGGAAAACTGCCCTGATGTTTTAGATCCAGAGGGCAAAATAGAGGTTGAAAGAATCCACCGATCACCTCCTGAAAAAGATCCCAAAAAGAAAACTCCCAGGAATATTATAGCCAGGTTCCAGAATCCCCAGATCAAGGAGAAAATACTACAAGCAGCCAGGAAGAAACAATTTCAATATTGTGGAAACAGAATCAGAATAGCACAGGACATGGCAGCTTCTACACTGAGGGATCGAAGGGCATGGAACCATTGACACAAAGTTCTCTCATAAAGGCTTCATTTCTCAAGTAGAGAACTGAATCAAATTTACAAAAAAATAAGAGTCATTTCTTCAGTTGGTAAATTATCAAAAGACATGAACAGTTTTCAGTTGAAATAATCAAAGCTATTTATAGCTATATCAAAAAAAAATTCTCTAACTCAATCTTGTTTGGAGAAATGCAAATTAAAGCATTTCTGATATACTACCTCATACCTATTAAATTGACTATTAGGACAACAAAGAAAATGACAAATGGTGGAGGGGAATGTGGGGGGAAAATGATGCATTAATTTACTGTTGGTAGAGTTGTGAACTTATTTACCCATTCTTTAGAGAAATTTGGAACTATGCCCAAAGTGCTATAAAACCATGCATACCCTTTGACTTAGCAATTCCACTATTAGGTCTGTATTCCAAAAGAGATAAAAAAAACAAAAACAAAAGAAAAGAAAAGGACCCACACATACAAAATATATATAGCAGCTCTTTTCTGGGGGAAAATAATTGGAAATAGAAGATACACCCATCAGTTAGGGAAAATTGAACAAATTGTGGTATGTGACTGTTATGGGACACTGTGCTACGAAAAAACAATTAACATTATTCTCTCAGAAAACCCTGGAAAGACTTACATGAGCTGATGCAAAGTAAAATGTACTTTGTACAAAATATCAGGGATAATTTAAGTAGATCAGGTATGAATGACTTAACTATCCCTAACAATAGAATGATCCAAGACAGCTCTGGAGGACTTATGGTGAAAAATGATACTCATCTCCAGGGAGAGAGCTGATGGTATCTTAATACAAAATAAATCACACTGCCTTATTTTTTTGAGGTTTGATTGTGTGTTTTGTATTGGGTTTTTATGTTTTATTTCACAACATGGCTATTTTTGGAAACGTTTTGAATGATTACTCATGTATAACATATCAAATTTTTGCCTTCTCAATGGGGATTTGGGAGGGGAGGAAAGGAGACAATTTGGAACTAAACATTTTAGGAATTAATATTAAAAATTCCTAATTTTTTAATTAAATTAAAATTAGGATTTAATTTAATTAAAATTCCCTCCCCTGCAGCCACTTCCCCTTGCCTCTGCTACATAAGATAGTTTACCCTACCCTGTCTCTCCCCATGTCCTCTTGCCATAATCCTCTCTCACTTCTTAACTTCACCGCTTAAGTATCATTGCTTCCCACCAATTTCAACCTATGTCCTCTATCCATGTATAACTATAATCATATGTAGACACATTCACATATGAATTCATATGCCCATGTACTTTTCTTTAATTATTTTCATAATGATGAAGGTTTCCTCAGTCACAGTTATTGTTTTTCCATGTAGGAATGTAAATAGGTCAACTTTGATAAGTTCCTTTTGATTTCTTTTCCCTGATTACCTTCTCAAGCATCTCTTTCTTCTTGTGTCTGAATGTCAAATTTTCTATTCAACTCTGTTTTTTCCTCAAGAATGCTTGGAAGTCCTCTATTCCACTGAATGACCATATTTTCCCCTGAAACAAAATACTCAGTTTTCCTGGGTAGGTGAACCTTGGTTTTAATCCCAGCTCTTTTGCCCTTTGGATTGTCATCTTCCATGCCCTTTGATCCCTCAGTGTAGAAGCTGCCAGGTGCTGTGCTATTCTGATTCTGTTTCCACAATATTGAAATTGTTTCTTCCTGGCTGCTTGTAGTATTTTCTCCTTTTTCTGGGAATTCTGAAACTTGGCTATAATATTCCTAGGAGTTTTCTTTTTGGGATCTTTTTCAGGAGGCAATCGGTAGATTTTTCAACCTCTATTTCCCCCTCTGGGTCTAAAACATCAGGGCAATTTTCCTTGAGAATTTTTGAAGGGTGATTTCTAGGTTCTTTCTTTGATCATGGCTTTCAGGTAGTCCAATAATTTTTAAATTATCTCTCCTGGATCTATTTTCCAGGTCAATGGTTTTTCCCATGAGGTATTTCACATTGCCTTCTATTCTTTCATTTGTTTGGATCTGTTTAATAGCATCTTGATTTCTCATGAAGTCACTAGCTTCCATTTGCTCCCATCTAACTCTGAAGGAATGAATCTCCTCAGTGAACTTTTGAGATTCTTTTTCCATCTGGCAAATTTAGGTTTTTAAGGTATTCTTCTCATTGCCTTTTTGAGTCTCTTTTGCCATTTGACTTAGTCTATATTTTAAGGTGTTATTTTCCTCAGTCACGCTTGTTTACTCATTTTATCCTTTTCTTGCATCTTTCTCATTTATCTTCCCAATTTTGCCCCAACTTCCCGCCCCACCCCAGGCCTCCTCCCTGCCAGACCACAATCCAGATCTGAGCAGGTTAAAACAAGAACAATTAACCCCCAGACTGATTGCTGGATCTCCCTACAGTTCACTGACCAGGAGCTGGAGCTGCCACTGATGCTGCAAAATAGCTTCTGAGGTTCCTCAGCTGCTCCTTGCCCCCAGGGGAAGAAGCCAATGCTTTCCCCAAATTCTGTTCCCAAAGTTCATAGGGCACTAACCTGTCATTTTGTCCTAGACATATCTGTCTTGATAGTTCTGGAATTGCCACAGCTGCCAGTGTTCTGAGCTCCCTCCAGCCAGGTGCTAGCCCTGCTGCCCTGTGGTTAAAACCACGGCTCAGGCGGGCCTGGGCTCGGCTCCCAGAGCTTTGTGCTGTGCTGTGCTGGCCACTCCCTGCAGGGCTGCTGGGCTGTCCTCAGTGGGAGGTTATCTTCTCTGTGTCGTTCTATATGCTGGAGCTCTAGTCGTTTTTCAGAGTCCACTTTTTACATAGTTTGGAAGTGGTGTGGAGGGGAGCACCTTGGAAGTACTGTTTCTACTCTGCCATCTTGGCTCTGCCGCTATAAAATTCTTTTCAAATCCTTAACTTCTTACTTGGCAGTTTTGGTTTAAATTTAAACAGGACTTAAAGTTGTATAATGCCCCTTCCCACACATGCAGGAGCACACACATGTGCACACCCCCCAAATATTATAATGTTATTGTCCATTTCTCCCTGTATTTATTTTTCTTTAAATTTTTCTTTAATTATTTAGAAGGTATATCATGGAATGCACACACACATATAAGTTAAATGAGCCTATTGTCAATTAATTTCAACAATATATAAGTTTTATTTTCCCTCTATTTTCTCTCTCTCTTTTTGAGGCAATCAGTGTTACCTGACATGTTCAGAATCACACAGTAATTGTCTGAATTTGGGTTTGAACTCAGTTCCTCCTCACTCCAGGCCAGTGCTCTATCCACTCTGTCACATAATTGCAGCATTTTATTATTTTTTTCTGGAGCTATTGATATCTACTTAATCCATTCAAATTCCCGTGGAGTTTGTTAATAGGGAAGGTTTTGTTCCTCTTCTTTTGAGCAGTTGATCCATGTCCTAATTCTTTCCTCTATAGCTCTCTCTTAAATTATGTTATATATATATATATATATATATATATATATATATATATATATATATATCACCCTTACATTATTTCTTTGAATAATTCCAGTTGTTCTTATGGGCAAGATGTTATTTGTTTAATTTCCTTTGAGGATTTGATTGGTGGTCTTTTTTTTTTAAGTTATGCTCATCTTCTGAGTTTGCTTATCCTTTGTGTCATCCATGTCTTTGATTAATGAATAAACAAAACTATTTTTTATTTAGCTTACTTATTTTTGTTTTGGAAGCCTTTGGAGTTGAGTTCTAGTTCTCCATTTTAAGGATCAAATTAGGTTTTAATCTTTCATTTGCACTGGTAACCTTTATTCAGATCAAACTCTCCTTTTCCTTGGCTTAAGATTTTACCCTGTATCTTTTCCATCTATATGGACAATAAAATCATTCTGTCCTTAAAATAATCTGCCTAAAACTCTTTCCTTTGGAAGAGAGGAGTGGGAAAGAAAAAACCTTTATGTATTCTTCTTTTAATTCTGAGGCTCCCCACAAATTGTTTTCCTTAAGGGTAAGGAAGAAGAAAGAAGAACTCTATTTCCATTCAGCTCACTATGTTAAGGCTCTTTTCTTTCATACTCTATCCCCATCCTATTCACCAAGCCCTCCCCCCTCCCAACATATTAGATTTAACTGTCATTTTGAAGATAGGATTTATTTCTTTTTTTCATATTGAGGTGACATTTTCCCCTCTTAAAGCAGGTTTTGCAAAAGCCTTTAGTTTTCAGTTTAGTCCCTCAGGGGATTTCTCCCAGGGTTGGCCTTCAGACTTTTAGCACAATGTCTTTCACTTTTCTTTTCATCCAACTTTCAGGTGATTTCTTACCTCAGAGGTCTGAAATCTTTCACTTTCATTCCTAAGGGAATCTGGATCATATTTATTGTTTGTGTAAGAGGTGAGTTGTTTGGTAATTGTGTTGTTTCATAGTAAGATAATAGTGGGTGTACTGTTCCTTTCTACTCCACTATTTTGGTCCATTATCAAAATGATATTAATTCAATAATTCCTCAAACAACAGACAAGTATTAAGCTTCTACTATGTGTCAGGCACTATGCTAAGAGTTGGATATTCAAAAGAGGTGAAAGTCCATATCCTTAAGTAGCTTTCAATATATTCGGGGAGGCAAGAGGCAATCATATTTATACAAAGTAAGCTATGTGCATAATAAATAAGAAATAATTTATAGAAAAAAGGGGGGCGGCTAGGTGGCGCAGTGAATAGAGTGCTGGCCCTGGAATCAGAAGGACCTGAGTTCGGAGCCGGCCTCCGACACTTAATCCATACAAACAAAAACCTAGCCGTGTAACCTTGGGCAAGTTACTTAACCCCAATTGCCCTAAAGGGGCAGCTAGGTGGCACAGTGAGTAAGAGCGCCGGCCTCGGAGTTCGGATGACCCGAGATCAGATCTGGCCTCAGAAAATGAGCACCCACGCATAAATAATGACTAGCCGTGTAACCTTGAGCAAATTACTTAACCCCAATTGCTTAAAAAAAAAATTATAGAAAAAAGGCACTAAATTTAAGAGGGATTAAGGAAGTCTTTCTACAGGATTTAAATTGGAATTAAAAGAAAGCCAGGAAGTCAGTAGTTGAATCAGAAGTGGGATAATATTATAGGCATGGGGGATGGTCTAAAAAAATGGAAGATGAATTGTTTTGTTCATGCAGCAGTCAGGAGTCCAGTAATGCTGAATAAAATAAGTACCTGACTATTTTAAGGGAGTAAAGTATAAGAAGTCTATTAAAGTAGGAGGGGCTCATGAAGGGTTTTGAAAGCCAAACACAGCATTTTATATATCATCTTTTCATTCTAGAGGCAATAATGAACCACTGGAGTTTATTTTTTTTTTAAAGCAATTGGGGTTAAGTAACTTGCTCAAGGTTACACGGCTAGTCATTATTTATGTGTGGGTGCTCATTTTCTGAGGCCGGGTCTGATCTCGGGTCATCCAAACTCCGAGGCCGGCGCTCTTACTCACTGTGCCACCTAGCCGCCCCTTTAGGGCAATTGGGGTTAAGTAACTTGCCCAAGGTTACACGGCTAGGTTTTTGTTTGTGCGGATTAAGTGTCGGAGGCCAGCTCTGAACTCAGGTCCTTCTGATTCCAGGGCCGGCGCTCTATTCACTGCGCCACCTAGCCGCCCCCACTGGAGTTTATTTTGTAGGGTATCTCTGTGTGTCGCTGTGTCTATGTCTATGTCTCTTCCTCTATCTGTATCTGTGTGTGTGTGTGTGTGTGTGTGTGTGAGAGAGAGAGAGAGAGAGAGAGAGAGAGAGAGAGAGAGAGAGAGGGTGTGTCTGCCTGTGAAATGATCAAATCTAAATTTTAGGAAAAATCACTTTAGTGGCTGAATAAGTGATAGATTGGAGTGTAGAGAGACTTGAGGCAGGCAGTGTGTCCTAAGTACGCTATTCCAATAATTCAGGCAGGAGGTGATAAGGGCCTGCTTTAGGGGGATGACAATGTTAACTGAGAGGAAGGGACTTATATGAGAAAGGTTACAAACATGAAATTAATAGGTCTTGGCAACAGATTAGATATGGGAGCAAGAAGATAGTGAGGAATTCAGGATGATTCTTAGGTTGTTTAATTGAGGCACTGAGAGAATAGTGTTGCCCTCTATAATATGGAATGTGGGAAAAGGAGTTACAGAAAAGGATAATGATTTCTGCTTTGGACATACTATGCTTAAGACTTCTACTGGAAATCCAGATTGAGATATCTGAAAGGCATTTGAAGATGTGAGATTGGAGATGAGAAAAAAAAAATTATGGTAGGATGGGTAGACTTGAGAATCAGCAGAGAGATGTCGATTAATTCTACGGAAGCTAATGAGATCTTCAAGTGAAATAGTATGGAGCCAGAGGAGAAGAGGGCCCAGAACACAACGCTCAGGAACACCTACAATTAGAGGGTGTGATCTGGAAGAAAATGCAACAAAGGAGAAAGGGATTTCTTTTTTTTTCTTTCCTTTTAAATCTATCTATTTTTAATTTACAATATTCAGTTCCACAAGTTTTTGAGTTCCAAATTTTCTCCTCCTCTTTCTCCTCCCCCCTCCACCCCAAGACATCATAAAATCCAATATAGTTTCTACATATACCTTCACATTAAATATATTTCACTATAACCAAAGGAATGAACAACAAGAAAGAATAAATGGGGGAGAGAGAGCAAGAGAGCACAAATAATATGCTTCAATCTGCATTCAGACTCCATAATTCTATCTCTGGATATGTATGGCCTTTTCCATCAGGAGTCTTTTGGAGTTCTTGTAGAATCTTGCATTGTTGACAAGGTCCAAGTCTATCAAAGTTAGTCATCACAGATACAATGTGTATGTAATTGTGTACAATGTTCTCCTGGTCTTTCCAAGTTATTATGAAGTCTGCTCCTCATTTCTTATAGCAAAATAGTATTCCATTATATTCATATACCTCAAATTGTTTAGCCATTCCACAATTGATAGGCATCCCCTTGATTTCCACAAAAAAGAGTTGCTGTAAATATTTTTGTACATATATGTCCTTTCCCAGTTTTATGATCTCTTTGGGCTACTGTCCTAGAAGTGGGATTTCTGGGTCAAAGGGTACACACATTTCTATAGCCCTTTCAACACAGTTCCAAATTGCTCTCCACAAAGGCTGGATCAGTTCACAATTCCACCAATGGTGCGTTAATGTTCCAATTTTCCCCACATCTTCTCCAGTATTTATCATTTCCTGTTTTGTCATCTTAGCCAATCTGAACAGTGAGACGTGGTACCTAAGAGTTGTTTTGATTTGCATGATAAAGAGATTTCTACAGAGAAAATGACTTCTACATAAACTATGGAGTAGAAAAAAATACTTATATGATTATGGATTCAGGGTGTCTTAGAAATAAATTAGACCAAATCCTCACCTTACAAATGAAGAAACTGAGGCCTACAGAGGTTAAATAACTTATCCAAAATTTTGTCCAAGGGTAGTCAAATAGTAGATGACAGCTAGGATATAAATGCATGTCCTCTTACATTAAATCTAGTAATCTTCCCATAATACTTAGAAAAGTTTTGTAAAGAAAACAAAATAAATTTCTTGGCTGGTACAAAGTGTTTTAAATATAGTTCTTCAGGATTTTATTTATCCAGTATCATACTAAAATTTTATTCCTCAATTATTTACAGTATCAGTGCTTAAATACTTTATTAAGTTCATTTTTATTGTCAGATTTTCTTTATTTTGTAAGATATAACCTAGGACCTTGAAGTCCACGGCTCATACAGACTGGTCCAGCTTTTATGGGTTGCCCCAAAAGATTATTCGAGTTCATTTTGCAGAACACTCAGAATTCCATCTCAGATATATAAGAATGAATTCATTGTCTAGGTTTCCACAAATGTAGGTACCAAGATCCTCAGCTCCCATGCAGGTACTCAAGGCAATAAACTCACTTTTTATTTATGGGTCAGGCTTTATTCTACTACACAAAAACTCAGAAGACTAACAGTATCACATGAAAAAATGAAGAATACGTAAAAGATTCATAATATATATACATATACACATATTTATAAACATTTGCATATATGCAAACATATATACATATATCACTAAATGTAGATGAATTTATTTATATTTCTCATTTCTGTAAGTTATTAATTTGTTTCCACATCCAAATATAACCTCTACCTTTTCCTGGCGCAGGATGGTCAGAACACATGCTTAGCCTTTTAGAAAGAATAATTTCTATTCCATACACTGAGATGGAGGCCTACCAAAAATGCCAGCTACCCTATTAAGGAGTCTTAAATAACGAGTCAGTGCTCTACAATTCATTTTGCCAATATGTTCTCAGGTGTTCTAAGCCTTCCCATCTGTCCTACCTCTCTTCCTTTTATATAATAATATGTACATTCCTAGTCTCTTTTTTTTTTTAATTTCAATCCTGTGTCACTAATTGCCAAATGAGCATTTCAAATTGTGTATCTTTGATGATAAATCTCAACATTAATATGTCCCAAACTGAACTCATTATCTTTGTCCTGAAACTGTTTCCTAGTCTAATCTTTCCTATTATTTGTAGATCATACTGACATCATTCTAAAATCTCAGGTTCATAAGCAAGGCATTAGCCTTGATTGTTCATTCATCCTCATTCTACACATCCAATCAGTAGTAAAATATTGACATTTCTACTTTCATAAGATCTTTCACATTTCACACCTTCTCTATTTTCACAGTACGTTGTGCCTTCATCACCTCTCATCTATAAAATATTATAAAATATAATATAGTATATATAATATATATAAATTATTATAATATCCTTCTAAACAGTGCATCTATTTGAATTCTTTCCACACTGTAGTTCAATCTGCACATTCCTTCAATAGACCATGGTATTTCCATTGCAAATCAAATCCTTTTTTGCCTCTAGGACACATATAAAATCCTCTGTTTACCTTCTATAATTCTGACCACAAACTATTTTTTCTGCCTTTTTAGACATTACTTCCCTTCCTAAATTCTATGATTTAGCCGCAATGGCCTTCTTCCTGTTCCTCAAACATGGCACTGAATCTCCCATCCCCATGCCATTTAACAGACCACCTTAAGTATTCTTCTCTTCCTTTAAGAGGCATCTCAATAAAATCTTCTGAATGAAGATTTTCTTTATTCCCCCAAATTTTGGTTCCTTCCTACCATAGAACCTTATATTTGAATATTCTGTATACATTTGCATTTTATCAGCTTCATGCTTATGGTATATGCATGTTTGCATATACTCATTTATTAGAATGTAAACTCATTGTTTGTAGGGGTCATATTTTCATTATATTTTTATACCAAACTGCTACCATGGTGTCTAATACTTTGCTGTTTTTTTTCTTCAGTTGTTTTGATTGTGTCTAATTTGTCATGACCCCATTTCGTGTTTTCTTAGGAAAGATACTGGAGTAGTTTGCTATTTCCTTCTCCAGCTTATTTTCCAAATGAGGAAACTGAGGCAAACAGAGTTAAATGACTTTCCCAGAGTCACACAGCCAAGTAAGTGTCTGAGTCCACATTTGAACTCAGATCTTCCTTACTCCAGGCCTGGCATTTTGTTCCCTGTGCCACCTAGATGCCCCAAAATTAAGTCCCAGAGTTTGTTGTTTTTGAGTCATTTCAGTTATGTCCAAATCTTCATTAAAGCACTTGGGGTTTTCTTGGAAGAAATACCACAATAATTTGCTATTTTCTTCTCCAGTTTGGGAAATGAGGGACTGAGACCAACAGGATTAAGTGATTTTGCCAGTGTGACACAACTAGTAAATGTCTGACCCCAAATCTGAACTCAGGAAAATCAGTTTTTTTTATTCCCAGTTAAGTGTTCTATTCTCTGTGCCAGCTACTTGCCTGTCTAGCACTTAGTACATGGTTAATAGATATTTGTTGATTAATTTAAGTATTTGTTATTCTTATTAAAAAGAAACCGTGAATTAATTGACCTTATGTCTTAGAATCTTATGAAAAACAAACAAACAAACTCTGAACTTTAGCCTTCTAGAAAGTAAATTTCCCACCATTCTAGATAGTACCACAGGGACCCTCTGAAGTCTAGCTTTCCCCAGAAGAGAATTACAACTGAACTATTAGGCCATGCCCTGTCTCAATTGACATATATCATCTAATGAAACAATCTAACAATGCAATATACAATTTGGGCCGTTTGTTACCTTCTGCCACAAAACTGTTCCCTTGCTTCTGCTCCTGATAGCTCAAGAGACATACACTTAATTTTCTTTTACCCAAAGGTTAGAAATTCTCCACTTCTATAGAAGACCCTATTTTAAACTCTCAAACTTGCAAGATGTAAACTGAGAAGTGGTAACTTTACCCTCAAATTCAAATATTTGGTTTTAGGAACAATATAATCCACTAACTATTCTTTAAATCATGGATGAATGTGTACCTATTTGTGCTACAAGACATATGTTTAATGACTTAGACATCCATATAACTGAAAAAAATGCAGAGAGAAAAGGCCAAAAAAATTCCAAAAGGAACTGCCAACCGGATCTTATTAACTACCAGAGAGGGATGGTTCCTCTATAAGCTATCTGACCACCAAACAATCTTAACCAGCTAATATATGTTGGCAAGCTCCATTTATTGAAAACCACCCTTTACAAAGCTACTAGGTATGGTCCAACATGTCCTAATTTGTCTTGCTGGAAGCTCTAACATAGATCTAAGTAGCTAAGAAAAATGCTTTCAGCCAGGTACAAATGTACAAGATGACATCCTGAGTGCCCTGTAAACTCATCTGATAATCTGAAAATTACTTTGATCTACTTCCATATCCTCACAAGGTATTGCATGAAAATTTTGAATTATTCAAGTGATCCAAAACAAAACAGTGCTGTTGTTCACTTGATTATTTTGCTCAATTTACAATCTGATCTTATTCCTGGTTGGCAGCCAACTTATAAATGTTGCTACTTTTTTCAAGTTTTTAGATAAATCTGCATTAGCTTTAAAAAAATACATATAGAATTTTTGGTTGAAAATACACATTTGCTCATTGCTTTTGCATAAATTTTCAGTTTATTTTAGTTTAAAAATATTTTAATGATGCTTTTATACACACAGCATTCATTTCTTAAAGTACTACCCCTGGCCAACCCATTGAACCTTGTAAAAATGAAGAAAATAAGAAAAACAAGCTGACATATTGGTCATGCTTGACAATGCATGTTTCCTTTTAAGCTGATCCTCACATTCCCATGTAACAAAGAAAAAATAAAACAAAACACTGAGTTTGCAGTCAGTGAAACAAAACCAGTGAATCCATTGACTAGGCCTGACAAGTTATATCTTTCCTTCCAAAATGTCAGTCCACTACCTCACAATGTACCGGAAAAGTCTTTTATTTGGAGGCACAGAATTTGGGTTTAAATGAATCTCCAGTGTGACCTTGAGAAATGTCACTTGACTCAGACCTTGAATATTCTCATCTGCAAAATGAAGAGATTGTATTAGATTATTTAAAAGTCGCTCTTCCCTGAGATGACATACATTCCCTTAGTTCTCTAGAACCAAGATAAATCTTTGCATTGAGAGCAGGAATGATTACCTTCACTGTTGTTTCCCCTGACATTATTATGTAATTTCTTGTTTCTGTTTGTTTTACTGCACAAGTTCATATAACTTTCTTGAAGTTCCTTTGACTTGTGTATAACTGTGGTCATTTAAGGTAAAATACTATGCCATGCTGCCCACTACTTTTTTCCCCATCAACCCAAACTTCCTTTTGACTTCCCTATATCAATAATGCATACCTACTATTCTTTCAGTTGCCCAAGGTTCCCAACTAAGGGGTCTGGCCATTCTGGAATAGAATCAATTTCAAGAAACAATGTCCTTAGTCTCTGACCCAGTGGCATACACTTTCCTCATGGGTGAGTGCCTCCTATGGGCCATTCTATTCAATTATGGCCAATGCATGATTTATTTTAATCCCTAGCCATCATCTAATTTTCTACATTGTCACAGCACACATTCCCACCTCCATAGTTCAATAAGCATTAAAAAAATCAATATTGTCATTATTTCCAGAGAAGGTGAGTAAATCAGTGATTTTTCTCTCACTGGTTATTATACCATTAGAGTGTATGTTCCACAAGGACAAAGACTGATTAACCTTTTTCATTTTGTGTCTTTAGTATTGTGCTTGTCCAATAGCAAGTGTTTCTTTATTTCATTCATTTGTTCATTCATTTATTTATGCATTTATCCAGCCCTGGACTTTCCAGCCATCAAAATGTGATAAACAAACCCTCTGAAGGGCTGGCCTGCCCCTGAAGAGAATGGCACTTAAACTGTTAGGCAATGTTACTTTTCAATGGATATACATCACCTAATCATTCAATCTAATAATGCAATGTGCAATTTAGTTCCCTTGCTACTTCATGTCATAATATTTTTCTTTTATATCTGTTCCTGATAGCTCAAGAGACATACACTTTAGTTCCTCTCACCCAAAGCCTAGTAATTCTCTAGCTCTATAGAAGATAAATTGCCTGGATTGTTGAAGAACCATGTACAAATCCACATAAACAAAGGCAACTAGAGGGCACAGTGGATAGCGACTATATAGAGTAAGGGAAACCTGAGCTCAAATTCATTCTCAGATGCTTGCTAGTTGTGTGACCCTCCACAAAAAAACCTTCGTGTGCCTCAGCTTCCTCAACTGTAAAATGAGGATAATAATTATAATATCTACTACTTCACAGAACTATTGTGAGGGTCCAATGAGTTAATTTAAATAAGGTGCTTTGCAAACAGTAAAGTAATACATAAGTGCCAGCTATTAGTATTATCTAATCATCACTATGTATGATGTTTTCCCTTGTAAAAATTAACTCTTTTACAGTAGCTATTATTTTCATTTTTTCTTCTTAATAAAACTTGACAAGTTGCTATCCCCTAGCTTAGTACAGTGATGTTGTTGTTTTCCATACTAGGATCTTTTTTTTTGTTGTTGGATGAAACTGTTGAATATGACTCACACCTTCTCTTCTATATCAAAATCCCATGTTCCATTATTATTATTATGTATTTTTGTTGTTCTAAGAATCCCTTATTTTAATCTAAATATTTCTGGGAATTCAGCAGTAAACACTTTAGTTAGGATTATCATGGTGGTATAGAAGGCTATAGGAGAGAGAAGTGGGCTAAGGATAGGAAATAAGAATACAGCATGATTTCTTTTTTTTTTTTTTTTTTTTTTCTTTTTTAATTAATTATTAGTTTAGTTTCAGTTGACAAGATTCAATTCCTTAGTTCCTTGATTTTCAAATTTCCTTTACTTCCCTCCCCCCTCCCCTCATGACATCATATAGTACAGTATAGGGTCTGCAAATGCATTCATATTAAACATTATTCCAATTAAAAAGGCATATTGTACCAGGTGGGATGAAAGATGGTAAGGAAGAAGTACAACCAAACAATGAGAAGAACAAGATCATTTAGTTTGCTTCCATCAGAATTCAGGCTCAGTTCTTTCTAGTTATATCTCTGGATGGCACATTTCTCACTTTCTTGAGTCATTCGGGATTAACTTATATCACTGCATTGCTGAAAAGAGTCCAGTCTGTCATAGTTGGTCGTCACAGATACGGTATGTCTGTGATTGTA